>OZ024740.1:62826606-62829106 GCA_964016885.1 Eledone cirrhosa | reverse complement strand
AAACGTTGCAACCGGAGGAAGACAAGAAGACGATACTTTGGTTCATGGTGACGTTCTCCGACAAAACTGGCAACCTATATCAAGTGGAGCGCAGTACTTACCATCAACTACTACATAATGCTGTAACTAAGGATTACCGTAAAACTAATCGGTGTGTCATCAATGAAATCAACGATGCTGGGTTTAAAATCACATCTGATCTCAACATCCTGGACCGGACCGAACCTCTGGACCCTATCTCTCCCCACTTTACCCTGAAGGATCACAAATCCAATTTTCCGAACAACCCCTCTATTCGGCTTATTAACCCTACGAAGTCCGATTTAGGTAGACTTAGTAAAACGATTCTTGATAGAATTATACCTGAAATTAGAAGTTTGGCCCCTCTCGCACTGTGGAACAATTCTTTCGCGGTGATTGATTGGTTCAACGGCATATGTAACAAGGAACATTGCCGTTTTATCCAATTCGACATCAACAATTACTACTCCTCCATCACTTTACCACTTCTCCTTAGAGCTATCAATTTCGCTAAAAGACTCACAGTGGTTAAGGATTTCGAAGTTGATGTCATCCTTAATGCCCGAAAGTCGGTGATTAATTTTGACGACTCTATTTGGATTAAAAAATCCAATAGTACCCCATTCGACGTGAGTATAGGCGCCAGTGACTCTGCGGAGGTTATTGATCTTATTGGCCTTTTCCTTCCTTTCTCTATCAAGGACGAATTCCCCAACGCGGGCGGTGGTTTGTACCGTGACGATGGTCTTTTGACCATGACTAAGTGCGGACCTCGTGCTTGCGACAGATTCAGAAAAAAACTCACAGCCTTCTTTAAAGGCTTCAACCTCTCTATACAAGTTGAGGCCAATCTCTCGGTCGTTAATTACCTCGACGTTACCCTCAATTTATTGAATGGGTTGTATTACCCGTATAGAAAGCCGAATGATACGCTTAATTACATAAGTAAGCATTCCAACCATCCTGCCAGCATAACCAAGAACCTGGTAAAAAACGTTTCGTTGAGGCTTTCCCGTCTTTCCACCAACGAGCGCATTTTCAACGACCATTCCACTTATTACAATGAAGCTCTTGCTCGAAGTGGATTTGTCGATAAGGTAGCATATACAGAGTACGAGAATAGACCTAGAAGAAATAGATCCCGTCGCATTTGTTGGTTTAACCCACCATATAATATGGAGGTGGCCACACCATTAGCTAAGATCTTTCTTTCCCTTATTACGAAGCATTTTCCCCCTACACATAAATATAGTAACATTTTTAATAGAAACACTATTAAAGTTTCTTACTCTACGACTCCTAACCTTGCACATAACATCACAGCTTCAAATTTAGCTAAACTACCTAGCCGTAGGAACACGTGCAACCCTGTAGTTAGTACTAACTGTAATTGTAGGAATAGGGCTGATTGTCCCCTATCCGGGAAATGCCTCTCTAGTAACATTGTCTACAAATGTAAGGTTGTAACACCCACGTCCCGTAGGGCTTACATAGGGTTAATCGCCAATAGTTTCAAGCAGCGTCTTTACATGCATACCCATTCTTTTCGTTACCCTCTAAGAAGGAATATGACGTCACTTTCAGCTTATATCTGGAGCCTAAAAGACAACCACACCCAATATAAGTTACACTGGGAGATCCTAGCTAGGGCTAGATCGTATAACCGAAATAAAAGACCATGTGACCTCTGCGCCGCTGAGGCCCTGGAAATACTCTACGCCACGGACCACTTCTTAAACAAAAAATCTGAGGCAATTTCGGCTTGTAAACATAAATTGCACGAAACTTTCCTGCATTACAGCCCCACGTTATACCCTAACGGATAGCACGATCTATACGTGGATATTTTACGTCTTGATGTGGGAGCTAAGTATATGTTTTGTTTATTCCTTTACTTATTTGCATAGGTAAGTATATATTACCCGTATGTTTTGTGAAGGTATGTATACCTTCTCGTACGTATATTTGACTGTTATGGCGTATAATTTTTAGATATTCTGGTATTTAGGGTTTGGTTATGTGTATATGGGAGTTTTGCGTCTGCGTGAGTATGCAGGTTCGTACGTATGGCGGGTGTGTGTATATGTGTACTTCTTGTTTTAGTTGATTTACGTCTCCGAACCTTCGTGTATTTATTTGTAGGTATGTGTGTGCGCTTGTTATATACGTATTTATTTACTTATATACGTTTATATAATTATTTATTTATTTGTACACAAGCATACACACATACACATATTTATATGTGCGTGGTTTTGTATACCTATGGTAAGGTTTTGCGTATGCTTGTGTATGTACGTATCTGTTTGCGTGTATGTATTTATTTGTTTCTATTACTTCTGTATTGTATTTATTTACTTTGTTAACTCTGTAGCGGAGATTCATTCGGTCTCCTAGTTAGAATTTTAGTCTACAACTTCTGCTATACCGTTTACGTGGTTTTGTCTTTGCGTGCTATTGTTCTCCACGATCCACATAT
>OZ024740.1:62774106-62821606 GCA_964016885.1 Eledone cirrhosa | reverse complement strand
ACAAGTAAACAAACAAGAAGGATTGATAGCAACGCAAAGATAGGAAAAAACAAGCAACAGGGTAATCCGGTCAGCTTAAGCTGGATGGATTTCATGAGCGAGCGTAATACAGACCATCTGACGTGAGTGAGATGTGAGCAAGAAGAGAACCCACACAGGCCAAACGGGAGGAAGTGAGAAGGGGAGAAACAGAGAGTGAGTGAGTGGAAGTGGCCAGTTGAGAGAAAGTGTAACTGACAGAGGGGGCGAAATAAGGTGGAAGAAACAGAGAGAGCAGGGAAGCAGTAATATATATATTATTATATATATATATATATATATATATATATATATATATATATATATATATATATATTGTTATACTTTGGGAGGGTCATGTTGCCAATAAGAAACACACGCACCAGTGTTTCACTTCAATTTATTATAATACATTTATAAATTTAGGAATTTATAAATTTCCAGTTGGTTGGTTCCACAACCAGATGGTTGTTTATATATTGTCAAAGTTCTTTCGTCACACATTCTGTGACCTCTTCAGTGACTGGGATTCTTTTCTTTGTTTTTGTGCCTCTCCCATGTTCTAATTAGAAGACCCCTTAATTAGAAGACCCCTTAACCCTGATAATGTACTCCCGCTACGTTGATGATATAAACATCGTAGTTAAAACACCCCCACTAGAGAACAGTCAGGAATTAGAGAAAAACACAATGGAAAGCATCCAGCAAATAGCTAACTCCATCCACCAGAGCATTAGAGTTACTATAGACTACCCAAGTAAACACCCCAACCATCAATTACCTGTACTAGACACAGAGCTCTGGTTAGATACCATTAATAACAAAAAACAAATTCTCCATTCCCATTATGCCAAACCCATGACTTACAAATATCTGATCCACAGAAACTCAACTGTTTCGGACCATACCAAAATCAACATACTGATTGCGGATTTGGTACGGGTGATGAGAAACGTGTCCCGCATGTGCAACCCCGAAGAACTAGAGAGACACATACAACACTTCATCCACCGTATGCAGTTCTCTGGTTACAATCAGAGAGATCAAATCAGAGTGTATAGAGGAGCCAGAACCAAATGGGAAAAAATGGTAAATAATGACACAAATGGGACCTGCCCCTTGTATAGGAGCAAATTTTGGAATAGAATAGAAAGAACTAGGAATAAGGCTAATAGAATAAACTCATGGTATGATAGGAATAAATACCAGAGTGTAATGTTCATCGATACAACCCCTAGAGGTGAATTAGCTTACAAATTTAGATGGGCCCTAGATAAACATAAACTCAATATTAAGATAGTAGAAAGACCAGTTACCTCCATAAAAACACTTATTAGCAAGACATACCCTTTCAAAGACCCCCCTGTATAGATAAGAAATGTGTAACCTGTAAATTAAGCCCCCATATTAACTGTAAAACTAGAAATGTAGTATATAGCATAAGATGTACTGAAGGACAATGTAGAGACAAAAATATAGTGTACATAGGTGAGACAGCTCGTAATGTAGGGGAACGGATAAATGAACACTGGCGAGACCTTCAAGATAGTAAAGAATCATCTGTACTCTACCAACATGCTAAAATAGAACATAAGGGTAAATTAGAGAACATAGAAATAAAAATAGAATCTACACACAGAAAAGATGCAATGTTTAGACAAATCATAGAGGCAATAAACATAAAAGAATTACAACCAAAATTAAATAGAAAAGATGAGTGGAACAGCAACATCACAACTTACAATTAAGGACAAAATGAAAACACACACGCACATAGAACAAACAACCAACCTGTAACATGTAAATAAACAAATAAATAAACGAATATAAACACACACAGACACCCGGATGTGGTGCATGCGCAGACTGAGCACACAACACACACACACAAACAAGATGGCGTAGGACAGAACAAGGGAGAGGCACAAAAACAAAGAAAAGAATCCCCAGTCACTGAAGAGGTCACAGAATGTGTGACGAAAGAACTTTGACAATATATAAACAACCATCTGGTTGTGGAACCAACCAACCAACCGGAAATTTATAAATTCCTAAATTTATAAATTTATTATAATAAATTGAAGTGAAAGTGACTGGTGCGTGTGTTTCTTATTGGCAACATGACCCTCCCAAAGTATAACAATATCGGTTTCAACACACGATTTCAGATAAAGAATCTTGCTAAACAAATTCAGAAACGAAATATATAGTATATATTTATATATATGTATGCATGTGTATGTATAAATGTGTATATATATATATATATGTGTGTGTTTATATGTGTATGGGTATGTATGTGTATACTGTATATATGTGTATATATGTGTATGTATGTGTGTTTGCTTTAATTCCTTTAAATCTTCATCAACACTCCTTCACTCCCACTCGTTAACACCACACCCCACCCTACACCCCAGACACATCACAACACAACCTGATCTCAGTTTGACAATCGCCCCCGCCACCGACGAATGCGAGAAAGTTCTCCAAGAAAGTTAACCTTTAAAATACTTCCCACCGAACTTAACAAAGAACTTCCTAGATCTACCAACTCATAATATTATAATATTATAAAATTAAATCAAATTATTTAGAACTACAAGTGAAGTTATTCTTTTCCTTTTTTTTTCAAATATATATATATATATATATATATATATATATATATATAAACAAACGTGCTGCGTGGTTGCAAATGGGTTACATATGAATAAAGTTAGTCCTTCATCAGTGATCTTCCAACCTTCATTGGTATTTCATCGCTTTAAAGACCACATACCTCCAGTTGAGTGAGTCAGTGAAGGGTGAGGAAGAGGCTGACAGAGAGAGTGACTGTTAGAGAGGGTAAAGGGAGGTGAAAGATACAGAGCAAGAGGAAGCAGTAAGAACGAAATAGACTGGTCACAGCGGAGGAAAATATGTGTGAATATGAAAACAAACGTGCTGCGTGGTTGCAATGGGTTACATATGAATAAAGTTAGTCCTTCATCAGTGATCTTCCAACCTTCATTGGTATTTCATCGCTTTAAAGACCATAAACCTCCGGTTGGTGCGAGCAACCATCTTTGATTGTTTACACTCTCGCTCGTTCCCCTTATTTACGTGTCCCAACGACTTTCTTTAGCCGTTGCTCGCACCAACCGGAGGTATATGGTCTTTAAAGCGATGAAATACCAATGAAGGTTGGAAGATCACTGATGAAGGACTAACTTTATTCATATGTAACCCATTGCAACCACGCAGCACGTTTGTTTTCATATTCACACATATTTTCCTCCGCTGTGACCCGTCTATTTCGTTCTTACTACTTCCTCTTGCTCTGTATCTTTCACCTCCCTTTACCCTCTCTAACAGTCACTCTCTCTGTCAGCCTCTTCCTCACCCTTCACTCACTCACTCACTCTCTGCTACTACCTCTCCTACTTCCTCCCGTTTGACCTGTGCGTAATTCTTTTCTCGCGCACGCTTGACCAGGCTGGTTGTTCCTTTTTTCTCTCTTGTCTACGATTTCACAGAACTTATGTTCACCGAATTCACAGACTAGACTCCTTCTTCCTCCCGTTTGACTTGTGCGGAATTCCTTCCTTGCTCACATTTCGACTAGGTTTGATGGTCTTTATTCTCTCTCGTTCACTATTTCACCGAACTTATATTCACAGAAATCTGGGACTTGACTCTTTCTTCCTCACCTTTCGTTGCATTACCATCTTTGATTGTTTACAGTCTCGCTCGTTCCCCTTATTTACGCGTCCTAATGACTTTCTTTAACCGTTGCTCGCACCAACCGGAGGTATATATATATATATATATATATATATATATATATATATATATATATATATATATATACACAAGGGTATGTCAATATTTATTTATAAAACTGGTATATATTGTATTTTGTCTGATGAAAGCATACCATAATTTAACATGGTATCCTTGAAATATGTATAATAAAATAGATATGGTTTTATAAATATAGTTTCCATTTGTTAATATCGTATATATATATTACTCTTTTACTCTTTTACTCTTTTACCTGTTTCAGCCATCCGGCTGAGGCCATGCTGGGGCACCGCCCTTGTTGCTACACATTTTATCTCCAGCCTGTATAGGTTGGCCACTGGTGTAGGAGGGAGTTTGTTGCTGCTGCCCTTAGGTTTCCCTCGTGTCTTGCTGTGGGCTCATCCGGGATCCTGGATAACAAGGTGTCGAGATGTTTCTTAAAGACATCCACCTCCACGTCATGCAAGTCTCGCAGATGCCTCGGCAGCCTGTTGAAGAGTTGAGGGCCCTTGAATCCCAGGCTATTGCAATACCTGCTCCTTATTCTAGATGTGGAAGACGGGACCTTTGGCACCACACAGTGACGTCCTGTTCGACGGTTGGTCCAGCTCCCAATGCCAAAGTTTGGTGCTAGTCCCTCCAGGATTTTCCACATGTAGATCACTGCGTATCTCTCCCGTCTTCGCTCCAAGGAGTAGAGGTTCAGTTCCTTCATATATGCTAGTACTTCTACGGTGATTCCCAATCACTGAAATGCTATTTTGAAGAATTGTGAAGAATGCGAAACATTAACTGAATTAATAAAAAATAAAGAATATGAAAAATCCTTAATAAAACATAAGACTTGAGCAACGTCATATTTTGAATATTAGACATTTGAAAGAAAACCTGTTCAATCATTCGACCCTGTGCATAAATAAAGACCCCCTTCCCGTCGCTTCGATTACGAATAATCATGGGATACCCGTCTCTACGCCACAGATGTCGTCCAAGGAAAAGGTAAAAGCCGTTACAGATTAACAGTGATGTCGCAACTACTTGAGTTAACTAGAACAACGTGAAATAAACTCTTTTGCTGAAGAACCAATACGCAGCACGATCGGGAAATCGAATTTACGACTTCTCGATTGTAACCACGATGCTCTAGCCACTAAGCTATGCACCTTCACGCATTGTGTGTGTGCGTGTGTGTGTGTGTGTGTGTGTGTGTGTGTGTGTGTGTGTGTGTGTGTGTGTGTGTGTGTGTGTGTGTGTGTGTGTGTGTGTGTGTGTGTGTGTGTGTGTGTGTGTTAGGATTGGTGCTCTGAAATAGCGATGTATACATGAATGTATGTATAGTATATTTGGCAATATACCGTATGTTTAATTAAAAACATTTTGAAGACCATACGCTAACGGTTTTAAAGTAGTGACTATGTCACTTACTTCTTTTCGGCGAAAGAAGGGAGAGAAACTAACAGTCTGTTTCACACTGTTTAGCGATTATCAGAACCACGCACTCCCTGCTTCCGCCAAAATTTATAGCAGTTGGTTTCGTATAGAATTCCAGTAATAATCAGGAACTGATTATAGTGATGTATACATGAAGGTATGTATAGTATATTTGGCAATATACCGTATGTTTTTTCGCCGAAAAGAAGTAAGTGACATAGTTACTACTTTAAAACCGATAGATTATGGTCTTCAAAATGTTTTTAATTAAACAAATGTTTTGCTTGATTGTGTTATTTATTTTTTTTAAACATTTTATTTGTTCTCTTAGATTTCAGGTATTTTTGAAAGCAAAGCATTGGTCCCTAAAACACTACAGCGGGCCTTGCAATGCTGCTGTGGGTTCTTGCAATGCTACCGTGGGACCCCTGGGGCCCACTTGCCATTGGGCAACCTGGCATCCTGGCCAGTCCGCCACTGTATATATATATATATATATATATATATATATATATATATATATATATATATATATATATATATATATATATACCTCCAATAGCTAGAACAAACTAAAGAATACAGTGAGATTATAGAAGCCTCGTGTACAGGAATCGACTATGTTGAGGCTCCCTTGTTATTTCGTATTACTAGTTTTAAATGGAACATCTGTCGATTTAAACGATGAATATTCGCATTGTTGCTCTGTGGGGCTATCTATTTGTTATATCATATTAGTAAGTTACCGAATATTCTTCATGCACTTGTAATCGTCATCTACACCAAGCATAAAATACAGACTGACTGGGTTTTTGAATTGTAGGTAATGTCTATAAAATCGTCTTTCACATATCCTATCTATTTAATTTCTATCGTAAAATATGGGGTGACTCGAGGATATAGTATATAGATTTGAATAAAGTGTCGTGGATTGAGATCCAACAGTAAACCGTATCATTACAAAACGAAATCTTTGCTGTTCGGTAAAGCACTCAAATAAAGCTGTTCTCAAGTCACGCAGTTTAGATGTGAAACAAATATTTTTTCGTACTCCTTTCGTTCATTAAGTGAAAAAAAAATACAAAAAAAAGACATGTATTTAACATGGTATCTCTATATTTTAGTCTATAAATATAAATCTTTTAAACTACAGAATATTAAGTACATGTTTGTTCCATAATTGAAACATAGATATCATTGATAAACATGAGCTTCGTATCTTCAGCACGTTTTCCATGTTTGGATTTATTTGAGATAAAAATACGCTCATTTCCTTTTCAATACAATGAATTCTTTCTTTCTCTCTTTCTGTCACTCTTTCTATCTAGCTGTTTATTTTTCTCTTCCGCCCCTCTTTTTCTCTCGCTGTCACCCTCTACAATTAATATTAGTGAGTGAAAAAAGACTAAATTTAGAATTTTAGTATATTTTTCATATTTAAAAAGTATTTTTAATATATTTTTCACCGCACACAAGGGTGCCACTCCACAATGTTTCTGAACTATTGTCAGTTATGTTGTTAGAAATAGTCCATAAACGTAGGTTAGATTTTTGTTTTCTATTTTAAATTCTGTGAGTATTGTTATAAATGATAAAGTCAGTGCTATCCTAGTGCAGTAAGTTGGATAAGGATAAAGATCACATAACTCCTTGGGAGTCGTAGAGGTACCTTCATACGGCGTGTCCAGGGCACTTTTAAACCTGGCGGACCCCAACCCTCTCTAGGTCTGAACACAGTCGATTTTTTTCTAGAGAAAGAATCGACCCCAGTCCTGAACTGATACTTTTTCTATCAACCTTGAAAAGATGAAAGGCAAAGTTGACCACGGTGGGATTTGAACTCAGAGTACGCAATGAGGTGGGACGAATACCGTAAAGCATTCTATCCAACGTCTTAACCACTCTGCCAATACGCAGTTTTATATATATATATGTGTGTGTGTGTGTGTGTGTGTGTGTGTGTGTGTGTGTGTGTGTGTGTGTGTGTGTGTGTGTGTGTGTGTGTGTGTGTGTGCGTGCGCGTGTGCGTGTACGTGTGCGTGTGCGTGTGTGTGTGCGTGTGTGTGCGTGTGTGTGTGAGAGTGTGTGTGTGTGTGTGAGTGTGTGTGTGTGTGTGTGTGTGTGTGTGTGCGTGTGTGTGTGTGTGTGTGTGCGTGCGCGTGTGCGTGTGCGTGTGCGTGTGTGTGTGCGTGTGTGTGCGTGTGTGTGTGAGAGTGTGTGTGTGTGTGTGAGTGTGTGTGTGTGTGTGTGTGTGCGTGTGTGTGTGTGTGTGTGTGCGTGCGCGTGTGCGTGTGTGTGTGCGTGTGTGCGCGTGTGTGTGTGAGAGTGTGTGTGTGTGTGAGTGTGTGTGTGTGTGTGTGTGTGTGTGTGTGTGTGTGTGTGTGTGTGTGTGTGTGTGTGTGTGTAAATATGGATGGTAAGAAACGATCTTATAACAGCTTTTCTATAGAGGAATAATCGACCACAGTACTGGTACTTTTTTTTATCGACCTGACCTCGAAAGGATGACAGGCAAAGTTGAGCCCAGAAAGATTCGAACTCAGAGCGCTCAATGAGGTGCAGTAAGTAAAGAATGCTTAATTAATTAAAACTTAATTAAAACTATGGATTTCGAGCAAGTGTCTTCTGCTTTAACCTCGGGTTAACAAATGTGAAATTTGGGAGACGAAAACTATTTGGAAACTCATCGTAAATATATATATATATATACAGTATATATATATATGTGTGTGTGTGTGTGTGTGTGTGTGTGTGTGTGTGTGTGTGTGTGTGTGTGTGTGTGTGTGTGTGTGCGCGTGTGTGTGTGTGTGTGGGTGCGTGTGTGAGTGTGTGTGTGTAACAATTCCTTATACATATATATATGTGGTGGTGGGGGGGGGGGTATTGAATATAATAAAGTATCATCAAGTATTGTACCTTTGTAGATGTAATATAAATGACATAAACAATGACTTGGAGAAGAGCAAGCTCATATATATAGAATTTGCTAACAAGATGGTGTTACTTAACTCGACAGAAGGTGATCTCCGACTTGCACAGAATAGGTTTGGTGGTGAGTGCTGCATGGCTTGAATGAAAATCAGTATTGCGAAAACTGAGACACTCGTCCTCTCAAGAAAGCCTGCGCAGTGCACTCTACATGTGAATGGAGTTCCACTGAAGCAGGTGGAAAAGTTTAAGTATGTCGTGTTCCTTCCCGAATGGTGAAAAGCAGGAGGCTGAATTAAGTTCAAGAATTGCCGGAGCTGGTGCAGTAATGTGCCAGCTTCTGCATTCGGTAATCAGAAGAAAGGAGGTAGGCGTAAAAGCTAAACTCGGTATTCATGCCAACCCTTACCTATAGCCATGAATTTTATGTAATGACCAAAAGAATACGATCGCAAATACAAGCGGACGAAATGGAGTTCCTACGAAGGATTTTGGGGGTAATATTACTCGATAGTGTGCGTAGCTCGGATCAAGAGAGTCTTCCAGGTAGAACCGCTACTTCTCGGGCATGTGGTTAGAATGACTCAGGAAAGAATCGCTGGACAGATTTTACGGGAAAAACCAACCGACAGGAGACCAGGGGTAGACCCCGAGCAAGATAGTTGAATAACATTCATCAGCTTGGCTGGTTTCGCTTGGGGATCCAGCTATAATTTTGTCTACTTTAGGCACAAGGCCAGCAATTACCCAGTGCATTACTGGTACTTTATTTTATCGACCCCGTAAGGATGAAAGGCAAATTCTACCTCGGCGGGATTTGAACTCAGTATAATAATAACATCAGTATAATAATAACATCAGTATAATAATAACATCAGTATACTAATAACATTAAAATAAAATCCAATTGCTATCCATGTGTCAATTACTCCAGTAAACACGACAGCTGAGAAAGACCCTTTTAGGAACCTATATGTCTGCCGGGCGCATGAACATAAAGACGTGTTTTTTTTTTCTACCGCGGCATATGACAAAATCCAATTTAATCTGAAGACACCGTTCTCATAACAACAAATGCATGAATTAAATCTTGGATTGCATGGGAGAACCGTTGAATAATTATTATGAATAAATTATTTATGTTACAACAGCATCTTTCTTAATGTTATTATATGGTTAATTGGCAGTATCGGTAGAGGGTCGGACGCCATGCTTTCAAGCATAGTTACGTCCCTTTACGGTCTGTGTTCAAATCCCGTCGGGGTTAACTTTACTTCTCATCCTTACGGGGTCGATAAAATAAAGTACCAGTAATGTACTGAGTAATTGCTGGCCTTCTGCCAAAAGTAGAAACAATTTTATATATATATATATATAACAAAGGAATTGTGGTAAAGAACCAGATGGACCATAACGCGCCAGAGTATTCAATACTTAGGGTAGTAGAGTGGGAAATAGGAAAAAGTATGACCCCGACGGGTCGAAACGGCTTGAGCTCTGCCGTCGGGGTCATACTTTTATATATATATATATATATATATATATATATATATATATATATATATATATATACACGTATATATATATATATATACCATTTATGTTAGGCTGATCATGCAATAAATTAATTAAAGCATTCAACGTTATGCAAATCATCCTTCGTGGTATGCCGTGCCTGGTGCAGGAGTGGAGTTAAGTATTCATTAAAACATGAACAGAAGACCGGACTGCAAATTTACTTTAGAATTTTAATTCCGCGAAAGCACTATATATATTTCGATGGCCCAGCCCTATCATCCGATTATGATGCAAGACTAGACGATTTCATCAGATATTATCTGCGGAATTATATAACAACATAACGTTGAACCGAAATAGAAAATAAAAAATATGGGTTCAACGTAATCCTACTAGATAATTCGCAGCTAACACCTAATGAAATCGTCTAGTATTTACACACACACACACACACACACACACACACACACACACACACACACACACACATATATATATATATATATATATATATATATATATATATATATATATATATATATACAAAATTAAATTAAGGGTGTCATGTCGGAGGGACATGCGCCATATCCACTGTAGAATATGCTCCAAGATTCCAATGAATAGATCCGAGCATTTTATATTAACTATAAATTGTTTGACATATATATATATATCTAAAATAAACATATGAAACAATCACAGGGAGTAATGTGTAAAAGTGTGTAAGCACACATAACTAGGTAGGTAACTAATTAAAGTTTAACTAAAACTTAAAAAATAGATACCTTATAAATTGATTAATCTTCCTTGTATATATTTCATTAAAGAAATATATTTCACCATTAATCGATCGGTAAACCACAGTAGCCAAATACGCTGATTTTCAATAAACGAGAAGATCTAACTATCTGTATTTACACAGTAAATTGTAGAGCTAACTCATTTGAAAGGACTCGGCTGCTATTTCTAGTTGTCGATGACCCTATTCACGCCACTGGGATGAAGCTGGTACGATGTGTGTATTTTTAAAAAATGCAACACGTGCTGCTAATCATTCGCAGATATGAATTTGCTTTGTAAACACAGATAGTTAGATCTTCTCCCTTGTTGAAAATCCGATGGTTTTGGCTACTGTGGTTTACCGATCGATTAATGGTGAAATAGATTTCTTTAATGAAATATATGCAAGGAAGATTATTCAATTTAGAAGGTATCTATTTTTGAAGTTCCAGTTAAACTTTAATTAGTTACCTACCTAGCTATGTGTGCTTACACAGTTTCACAAATTATTCCCTGTGATTGTTTCATATGTTTATTTTATATATATATATATATATATATATATATATATATATATATATATGTCAATCAATTTCTAGTTAATATATATATATATATATATATATATATATATATATATATATATATATATATATATATTAGAATTGGACCTCTGAAATAGCAATATATATATAGATGTATATATAATATATTTTGCAATACACTTTATGCTTAATTAAAAGCATTTTGAAGACCGTAAGCTATTGTTTTAAATTAGTGACAAATTCACTCACTTTGATCTCAGCAAACAGGGGAGATAAGCCGACAAGACTTGTTTCGCTTTGGTTGAAGCTTATCAAGGCCAACTACCCCACCTGTTTGCTGAGATCATTGATGTTATATTCTTATAGAAATCTAGTAAATAATCAGGAGCTGATTATGCAGAGCGGTTGTTGGTCAGGCAGAAATTAAAAATAGGTGGGGTAGTTGGCCTTGATAAGCTTCAACCAAAGCGAAACAAGTCTTGTCGGCTTATCTCCCCTGTTTGTTGAGATCAAAATGAGTGAATTTGTCACTACTTTAAAACAATAGCTTACGGTCTTCAAAATGCTTTTAATTAAGCATAAAGTGTATTGCAAAATACATTATATATACATCCATATATATATTGCTATTTCAGAGCTCCAATTCTAATTTTTAATTTCTGCCTGACCAACAACCGCTCTGCATAATCAACTCCTGATTATTTACTAGATTTCTATAAGAATATAACATCAATGATCTCAGCAAACAGGTGGGGTAGTTGGCCTTGATAAGCTTCAACCAAAGCGAAACAAGTCTTGTCGGCTTATCTCCCCTGTTTGCTGAGATCAAAGTGAGTGAATTTGTCACTACTTTAAAACAATAGCTTACGGTCTTCAAAATGCTTTTAATTAAGCATAAAGTGTATTGCAAAATACATTATATATACATCCATATATATATTGCTATTTCAGAGCTCCAATTCTAATTTTTAATTTCTGCCCGACCAACAACCGCTCTGCATAATCAGCTCCTGATTATTTACTAGATTTCTATAAGAATATAACGTCAATGATCTCAGCAAACAGGTGGGGTAGTTGGCCTTGATAAGCTTCAACCAAAGCGAAACAAGTCTTGTCGGCTTATCTCCCCTGTTTGCTGAGATCAAAGTGAGTGAATTTGTCTCTATTTTAAAACAATAGCTTACGGTCTTCAAAATGCTTTTAATTAAGCATAAAGTGTATTGCAAAATACATTATATATACATCCATATATATATTGCTATTTCAGAGCTCCAATTCTAATTTTTAATTTCTGCCTGACCAACAACCGCTCTGCATAATCAGCTCCTGATTATTTACTAGATTTCTATAAGAATATAACATCAATGATCTCAGCAAACAGGTGGGGGTAGTTGGCCTTGATAAGCTTCAACCAATGCGAAACAAGACTTGTCGGCTTATCTCCCCTGTTTGCTGAGATCAAAGTGAGTGAATTTGTCACTACTTTAAAACAATAGCTTACGGTCTTCAAAATGCTTTTAATTAAGCATAAAGTGTATTGCAAAATACATTATATATACATCCATATATATATTGCTATTTCAGAGCTCCAATTCTAATTTTTAATTTCTGCCTGACCAACAACCGCTCTGCATAATCAACTCCTGATTATTTACTAGATTTCTATAAGAATATAACATCAATGATCTCAGCAAACAGGTGGGGTAGTTGGCCTTGATAAGCTTCAACCAAAGCGAAACAAGTCTTGTCGGCTTATCTCCCCTGTTTTCTGAGATCAAAGTGAGTGAATTTGTCTCTATTTTAAAACAATAGCTTACGGTCTTCAAAATGCTTTTAATTAAGCATAAAGTGTATTGCAAAATACATTATATATACATCCATATATATATTGCTATTTCAGAGCTCCAATTCTAATTTTTAATTTCTGCCTGACCAACAACCGCTCTGCATAATCAGCTCCTGATTATTTACTAGATTTCTATAAGAATATAACATCAATGATCTCAGCAAACAGGTGGGGTAGTTGGCCTTGATAAGCTTCAACCAAAGCGAAACAAGTCTTGTCGGCTTATCTCCCCTGTTTGCTGAGATCAAAGTGAGTGAATTTGTCACTAATTTAAAACAATAGCTTACGGTCTTCAAAATGCTTTTAATTAAGCATAAAGTGTATTGCAAAATACATTATATATACATTCATATATATATATATATATATATATATATATATATATTTATATATATATATATATATATATATATATATATATATATATATATATAGCATGTATATATAGTATATATATATATATTGGAAAATGCGTGAGATCCTTGGTACACTTAGGTATATTTGAAAAAAAGGAAAAGAGGGACTTCACTTGTAGTGTTAAAACATTTTTTGGATTTAATTTTATAATATTATAATATTATGAGTTGATAGATCCAGTAAGTTCTTCGTTAACTTCGGTTGGAAGAATTCTAGAGTTTCCTGGTTAACTTGGGTTGGAGAACTTTCTTGCATTCGTCTGTCTTTGGCGATTGTCAAACTGAATAATCGCCAAAGACAAGCGAATGGATCTACCAACTCATAATATTATAATATTATATAATTAAATCCAAAAATTTTTTAACACGTCAAGTGAAGTCGTTCTTTTCTCTTTTTTTCAAATATATATATATATATATATATATATATATATATATATATATATATATATATATATATATATATATATATATATATATATATATATATATACGTTTGAATATGTATAATAAAGCCAAAACAATGCAGGTATGGACATAGAAAAAAGAAGAATGCAATTGCAAAAGATATTGTTCACAATTCGTCTTTTACCTTAGATTTATTTTAAACGTCCTTAATTTTCGAGATAATATCTCTTCTTCAGAGGGAAATAAGCAGACTAGAAATAGCAGACTGCCCACTTTCTACCACCTCATCAAGACCCACAAGAATAGCACTAACACGCAAATAAGACCCATCGTCTCTAGCATAGAAGGACCCCTATACAAAATTTCCTGGCTCCTCTCCCAGGTCCTCAAGCCTCTACTCTCCACCTTTCCCGGGCATGTCAGTAGCTCCGACGAAGTTATACGTAGACTACACCAACTCCAGCCAGAACAACTTAAACTAAATAAATACGCTTTTAGCCTCGACGTTGGCTCACTCTACACTACAGTCCCCGCTCATCCAGCTGTCGATTTATTGACGGACTGCGTGGTCGCAGAGGACATCCACTGCTACGGCCTCCACCCAACGGACATACACCAGCTTTTGTCCTTCACAGTAGACAACACGTACTTCACCTTCCACCACCACACATACAGACAGACAACAGGATTACCCATGGAATCCAGCCTATCGGGCCTGCTGGCCATCACCTACATGAACCAGCTAGAATGCCGAGCCCTCAACACCTGCCATTCCCATGCCTTCTTCACCCGATATGTAGATGACATACTCATCCTCACATCATCCCGTGAGGAGGCAGATAAAATGTACACAACATTCTCCAGCATGGACGCCAGTATAAAGTTCAGCATGGAACAACCCGATCACCGCGGATCCCTATCCCTACTGGACTTCCAACTCAGGGTAACAGAGGAAGGCAACATCCACACCTGCTTCTATAAAAAAGCCGCCAGCAGGGACCTGTTTGTACATTTCAGATCGGCCCTCCCACTCGGTGCCAAGTTCGGATACATAAGGAACGAACTGGCACGTATCCGGAACAAATGCACCGACGCTAGAGACAGAGACACACACACCACACATTTCCTGGAAGTACTCAAACTGAACGGATACACGACATCCACCACAAACCGTGCCAGAAAGAACAGAGGACACCACACTCGAGGCACTAACACTTGCTTCCTGAAGCTCCCACACTTCAGTGAAGAAACAACAACAGCCATCCGCAGAGCCATCAGACGAGAAGGACTAGATATCAAACTGGCCCACTCAGGTCCTTCTCTGCGCGGACAGCTAGCCAACAGACACTCCACCAGACATGACAACTGCTGCAGCCTAGCCAACTGCCCCATCAACGACACAGACCTATGCCACAAGGCTTACGTCGTATACAGACTAGAGTGTGACAAATGCAACAACTTCTACGTAGGTAGCACCACCAGACCACTCCATATAAGAATAAAAGAACACCTCAATACTAACGCTTCCTCATTTAAGAAACACCTAGTTAAATGCAAAAACACCGACAAAACCATAACAGTTAGGATAGAAACTAAGGAAAGAAACCTCGGCAGTCTTAGAATTAAGGAAGCACTAATTATAGACAAAAACACAACCACCTATCAATAATAGACTAGAACTCAACACCCAATTTATAACCTGATAGGGCTTCTAGCCCCATATTTACACACCCCATACACACACACGCTTACACCTCCACTTATTCTCTCTCACACATACACACACAAAACCAGTTCTAACACCAGATAACACCTATCCCCACATTTACGAATAGACTTATCTTCTCACACTCACACACACACACTCACATACTTACACCTTCATGCATTCTCCCACACACTTAAACAGGCATGTATATAAAAAAAAAAAATAAAAAAATAAAAAAACCTAAACAAACCCCTTTTAAAGGGAGACTACTCTTTATCCACCTAATTTTAACTCTTTGACATTAGAGATAGAACAGATACTCTATACTATTTCCTGTCAGCATGGCTTGGCAAGATATTTAGAACGCTGGTTTGAGACATTTATTTCCCTCTGAAGAAGAGATATTATCTCGAAAATTAAGGACGTTTAAAATAAATCTAAGGTAAAAGACGATTTGTCAACAATATCTTTTGCAATTGCATTCTTCTTTTTTCTATGTCCATACCTGCATTGTTTTGGCTTTATTATACATATTCAAACGTTTATACCTCATTACACAATGCTTCAAGTGAACTATAACCTCCTCCATATATATATATATATATATATAAAGGTCAATAAATGAGAAAACAATTGCAGAGATTCAAAATCACAAAGTTTTATTAGTTTCATGCTTAGGAATATGTTGAAGAATGTTTGACGTTTCGGACACAGATTCTTAATGTAGTAAACAAAGAAATGTAAGGAATTGAAATGAGATCCATAGAGAGGGAAAAAATAATTGGCTTAATGATCAAATGTGGTCAAGAAAAGAAAGGAGTATAGAGAGATTTGAATGAGTTAAACTTTATTAGAAACATATTATGGGCAATAGATTTTGTAAGGATTGGTCCCATCTTGGCAGTAAGGTGACACGTGTTGTATCTAAACAATAATAAAGTAAGGAGTGCGGGACTGCATCCAGAATAAGTTTTTTTATCCGGTTTGTAAAATAAGTTCGATTACTTTGAATAAAAAATGAATGAATATTACATAATTTATGTACTAAATTTCGTAACTAAATTTCGAATTCATAAATAATTTTAAATTGACTTCTTTTCAAAGTTACAAATTTCTAGACTTCCGCTA
Organism: Eledone cirrhosa; assembly: GCA_964016885.1. Classification (NCBI taxonomy): domain Eukaryota; kingdom Metazoa; phylum Mollusca; class Cephalopoda; order Octopoda; family Eledonidae; genus Eledone; species Eledone cirrhosa. The sequence continues at coordinate 62,805,094 of OZ024740.1, read as the reverse complement.
TATCGTCGCCACCACCACCACTTCAACTGCCATATATATAAAAAGAGAGAGTTTGTGATAAGAGAGATAGAGTGAGTATGACTTTCTACACGCTGACGCGTATGATTGTGCACATATATACATCTATATGCATGAGTATATAACTATAATCGCGCAAACACAAACTTATAAAAAAACACCCTCACTGACATACATTCAGATAAATACACACACTTTCACACAAAAACATTCACACAAACACACATTCACACATACATTTACACAAACACACACATAGTCATGATAGCGTTCGGTGAATTGGGAACGGGAGGGTAAAACAAGTATAACGTTTTATTTATTTATTACAACACAGTTTAACTCTGTTTTTTTAAAAACTCATTTGTATAAAAATTTAATATAATGCTTACAGAACGAAAACACAAGCAAATATATTATATATGTTGTAGCTTTCACCCTTCCCGCTGCATCCGGGATGTGGGAAGAAGCAAGAGTCACTAACTGTGACGTCCCATTCATACAAATACACATACTTTCACACAAACACATACATACATTCACACAAACACACAAACACACACATACAGTCATGATAGCGTTCGGTGAATTGGAAATGGGAGGGTAAAAGTACAACTTTTTATTTATTTATTAACAACACAGTTTAACTTTTTTTTAAAACTCATTTATATAAAAACTTAATATAATGATTACATAACGAAAACACTAACAAATATAATATATAAAAAGGAAAGGGAAAGGGAAAGGAAAAAAGAAAGAGAAAAAATACACAAGCACGTAATACTCACATCGTAGACCACACAGAACAATATGCAGGAGAAAGAATGGAAAAACGAGACGCTACCAGAGCAAAAGATAGCAATATAGCGAGGAGCACTGGAAAACCTGTCTAATAATTTTTGAGGCAGGCCAGCACGCTCGCGGTGTTACCTGGGGTGATGGCGAGGCTGAGGTGCTGGAACAACCAAGTGCCCTCACGAACATCACCAGTTACCTCTGTTTGGCGAGCCGCCAGTGAAGATAAGAACCTCTCTGTCGGTAGTCCGACTCCCCCAAACATCTCGAACACCACAGGCTGTATAATGTAGTTAGCTGACAGAACACGGTATTTTAGGATCTGTTCCGTTCAGCCGCGAATGCTGTAGCTCTCGCCCTTACCGCTGCATCCAGGATGTGGGAAGAAGCAAAAGAGTCACTAACTGTGATGTCCCAGGTAAGACACCTTCCTCTTTACCAGGAGCACAGAGTAAAACCGTCAAGTCTTTTCCCATCAATTCTGCACAACCCAGACAGTTCCAAAATTGAGGGATGTTTACCCGGGCCAAAACTCTTGAGTGGTAATAGGACAATGTGTATGTGCACGCGTGAGTTTGTCGGTGTTCTTAAATTAGAGATATGTGTGTGTGTGAGTCACTGTTTTTAAGTTAGACATATATATGTGTGTATCGCTTTCCTTCCTTTTACACACACATACATTCACACAAGCACACATACACATTGCGTGATGGATGGGTGGACAGAAATTCCTCAAATTTATATACATGTGAATGGAGTTCTACTGAAGCAGTTAGAGAAGTTCAAGTATCTTGGAGCCGTGTTCATGAGTGATGGAATGCAGGAGGCTGAATTAAGTGCAAGAATTGCAAAAGCTGATGCAGTAATGCGCCAGCCTCAGCATTCAGCAATCAGAAGAAGGGGTAGGTGTAAAAGCCAAACTCGCTGTCTTCCTGGTATTCCTGCCAACTCTTACTGAGGAATATGAATCTTGAGTAATGACCAAAAGAATACAATTGCAAATAAAAGCGGCAGAAAAGGGATTCCTCCAAAGGGTCTTTGGAGTAACGTTACTTGATAAAGTGCATAGCTCAGAGACCAGAGAGTCACTCCTGGTAGAGCAGCTACTTCTCCGAATTGAGAGATCACAACTCCGATATTATGAGCATGTAGTTAGAATGTCTCAGTAAAGAATTGCTGGACACATTTTACAGGCAAAACCAACCGGCAAGAGACCCAGAAGTAGACCCTGAGCAAGATAGATGGATAACATCCATGAGCTTGGCTGGTCACGCTTTGGGATCCAGCTGCATCAGTTAGAGATGTTTGCTTCTGACAGACTCGCTGGAAGGAGTGTTTGAGAAGGACTCTGCCCCCACGACCCTTTCAGATATAAGTGGGTGAAGAAGAAGATATTGTCAATTTACTTTTCAATTTACATATAACTATATGCATATATATTTGCGTATAATACCAATATGCACACTACATAAGCTAGCAGAAAACCGGCCGAAGGGCCGTTTTTCTGCTAGTATAGGTAATTATTTGGAAATTTAACTAATTAAAATTGTATCTAAAATGAAGGCGCGTAACCTAGTGGTCAGTGTGTGTGCCTTGTGATTTTACGATTCCGAACCAGGCGGAGCGTTGTGTCCTTGGGCATATCGCTTTAATTCATATTGCTGCAGTCCACTCAGCTGAAAAGAAATGGGTACTAGCAGCAGTAACTTTGCGATGGACTAAATAACAGACTTGTATTTTCTCGTACTTAACAGCAAAGAAACTGTATATATAATTAATTTTATGAAAGTTTTAGACATTTTAATATAAGGCTTCTCTTGTCTGTTGCATTTTATAATTCCATAAACCTGTTGATGATGAAATATAAAACTTCAATATTAATTTGTATAATATTGTTGGCTTCATTCCACTTAATGTGCAATTGTGACGAGATTGTTACTTTTCTATAACTCCTTGTAGAGTCGTAATGGCGTCGTCATGACACACAACCTGTCTTGAGCATTATAAACCTGACGACAACCATCCCTCACTTGGTTTGACCACAGCTGGTTTCTGAGGGAGAGAGAAAGAGAGAAGTACTGAACTGGTACTTTATTTATCGACCCAAAAAGATGAAAGTCAAAGTCAGCCTTGGTGAGATTTGATCTCAGAGCTCAAAGGGCCAGAATGAATGCTCTAAAGCATTTTATCCGAAGCCCCAATGACCGGGCCCATTCGCCGCCTTTGAGATAAGATTAATATACCCCAAAATATCTATATACAATGAAACGTATTTGCTTCGACATTTCTAGGAATAAAAGATGACATTAAGAGAGTGAACGGGAGAAGATCTATTAATAACAAGAAGGAAGCATCAGAGTGTGCATCTAAATGGTTCTGGCTGAAAAATAGAGGATTGATAGACATAAATAGAGGATTGATCCTCCTCGGTTGAATTACATGAGTGAGTTTGTATGCTGTAAGGCTCGAAACAACCAGTGACTTTAAGATAACAAAACTGATATTCTCTCTACTATTTGCATCTGTAAATATATAAAGAACTCAAGTGTTAATATATGACTTTTTTTTAATATTATATATTTACATAGCTGAATGGGGGGGAGTGGAATGGCGGACATATTAAATGACAGAACAAAATGGCTCATTTATGTAATTTACATCCCTTTGACATAACAAATTCAATTGAAATTAGAAGAGAGGTGGAGAGAGAGAGGAGAGTGAGAGTGAATGTAAGAAACTCAAACAGAAAATAACTGTAAATTGTCGGTGCTGTAAATACTAGCTTAGATAATTGGATAAAATACACCGAAATAAGAAAATGAAATAACCGATTCCGTGGGCCATCTCCGAAATAAATATGTTCTCTGCTTCTGTTTGACGTAATTCCTTTTATTTGACGTAATTCCTATTTATGCAATCCGTACATGATGATGTCGCCAGGGTCTTATGTAACCAGGCCGTTGAAATATATATAGTGTGTTTGCAACAATAAGACTTTAAAAGGATATCCCGAGTCCGGCCTCGTGTTGTTTTAATCTAGTTAATATTATATATATATATATATATATATATATATATATATATATATATATATATATATATATATATATATATATATATATATATAGTAATAATAATAAATTTGAAGACTAAAATCCAAAGAGGGCTCGATAAGGATAAATATATATAAAATATATAAAGACCGTATATATATATATATTTATATATATATATATATATATATAAATATATAAATAGCTAATAATGACGATAGCTAATAAGCTTGAAACTAGTACATCGTTCCTGTGTCAGTGTTGAACAAAAAGGTGACGTGGTTGCCTAAACACTGTACGGCGTAATTCAGGCTGTTTGTTTGTTTACAAACGAACAAACCGAGCATTATAATAAATGTTCGGTAAACTGATACGTGCTTATATATATGTGTGCCTGTATGTATATATATACATGCTACTGTACGTCTGTATACATATATGTATGTACGTATACATACATACTTACATTTAAGTAAGTGCCGTACTAAGAATGAGAAATGAAATTTCGTTTCATTCTATTCCATTTATAAATATATATATATTTATATATGCAAAAGTTCTATTTAAATATTTTTATAACTGATATAAAGCACTCGACAAGTATTTGGAGTAAATATACGATATTAACAAATGGAAACTATATTTATAAAACCATATCTATTTTATTATACATATTTCAAGGATACCATGTTAAGTTAAGGTATGCTTTCATCAGAGAAAATACAATAATAAATTTGATTGTATTTTGTCTGATGAAAGCATACCATAACTTAACATGGTATCCTTGAAATATGTATAATAAAATAGATATGGTTTTATAAATATAGTTTCCATTTGTTAATATCGTATATATTTATATATATATATATATAAATTAGCGAGAATTAGCTATTGGAAATTAGCGAAAAACAACTTCCGAGATGTGTGGCGAGCGCTCCATAGAGGCTAGTGAACTAGAGCAACAACATAAGTTAATATATATATATATATAGTATTAATTATACTATTTATGGTTATGTAAATACAAAAAGCTTTTGCAGTTATATATATTTTTATACAAACCCTAAATAGTGGTAAGCAGTAATATATTACTACCTTATTACCAGTAAGTTAAGTAGCTCAATGTAAAAACATCAGATGATTTACAGAGCAGTTATATGAAATATAAGAATCAAAGAACTGTTCAAAACATGTTTATGCTTACAACTGTTTCCTCCAAACCGAGGTTTGAATTCTTCGGAGCAATTTATTAATGGATTCAAAACTAGTAATAAAATTATTGTACACGCAGATAAAACTAATAACATATACAGCCTAGATTATAACACTTATAGAAAGTTTATATATAATGAACTACACAAAAACTACAAGAAGACCACCTTCAAAAACTTAGAAGATATTAATATAGAGGGATATAATATAGTGTCTAAACTAGGACTTCAGAGGCATACACAACCATTCACCCCAAACCCCCCTATATTCTCTCTGAAGGATCATAACGAGGACTTCATCAGCAACCCCTCGATATGACTTATCTGCCCTTCCAAGTCCGACATTGGTATTATCAGCAAGAAAATTTTAGATAAAATCATCCCACAAATTAAACACAAGATACACCTTAAACAATGGGGAAATACGGGTGAAGTTATTGAATGGTTCAAAGATATCAAGAATAATAAGGACAACAAATTTATTCAATTTGATATCAATTCATACTACACCTCTATTTCCCCTATCCTATTAAATAAGGCACTAATCATGGCCATGAACAATAGCGACCTGACTAGAGCCCAGATTGATGTCATCCTTGCGGCCCGTAAAACCATAATCACCTTCGAGGACCAACTATGGACACGCAAGCATACGCACAACAACTTCGACATAAGCATGGGATCTAGTGACTCGGCGCAGGTCACTGATTTGGTCGGCCTATACCTTCTTAATGAAATCCATAAGGACCTCCCTTACCTCAACGGTGGTTTGTACCGCGATGATGCACTCCTACTTATAGAATATAAAAAATTTAATATAGAAAGAACTAGAAAACTTTTGCACAAGACATTCAAAAACTTTCACCTTAGTATCACCATGGACAAAAACAGTAAAAATGTTAACTTCCTAGACGCCACACTATACCTAGACTCAAAAATATATACACCTAACTATAATATATAAGCCTAACGAAAAACTCATTTACGTAGATACCAAGTCTAATCACCCTAGATCAATATTAAACTCTATCTCTAAGGGTGTATCCAATAGAATCTCTAATCTATCCTATGACGCAAACATATTTAGCAAAAACTCACAATATTATAATCAAGCATTAGCTAGATCCGGCCATAATATAGAAATTGAGTTCCTACCTAAGAAAACACATAGCTACAACATCATCTCGCACAACATGTCCATGAGGAAACCTAATAATAGGAATAGCAACCACAAGTACACCAAAGCGGAGGGTGCCACCGGAAGTAACCATTACCACGAAAACTACCGTGGTGCCTTAGGAAGAAACAACACACCAAACACTAAAAACAAAAATAGAAGAAGAAATAATACATTTTCAACCCTCCTTTCAACCTAAATGTCTCCACCAATATACCTAGGGCTTTCTTCTCACTACTAGATAAAAACTTCCCTCTAGGACACAAGTACCACAACCTTTTAAACAAAAACACTATTAAAATCTCATACTCTACGACGCCTAACTTAGCATACCACATAGCTAGCAGCAATAAAAGTAAAATTAATTCTTACTTCCAACAAACGAAATCACAACAGAATGTAAACCTTCTAAATACCTCTGTAGCAAGCGACCATAGTAACGGCAGTAACAATAGAAATAACACTAGCACAAGAAATAACACCGGGGTCGACAACCCGAATGTCCAAAATCCTATAGCTACCACCCAGACTTCTACACTGCATTATAACCAGCAGACTAACACACAGGATAATTGTAACTGTAGAGCTAATAGAACCTGCCCTTTAGATAAAAATGCCTAACCAAGGATATCATATACTCATGCACCGTCACAACTAGCAACTCTTCAGAAACCTATGTAGGCTCCACTTCTAACTGCTTCAAAATCAGATATAATTCGCACATCCACTCGTTCAAAAAGCACAAGCTATCCAACTCCACCTCACTATCTAGCTACATACACTATCTAAAAAATAAAAATAAACCTTACACACTCAAATGGGAAGTGATAGGTAGCGCGACTTCGTACAAACCACCTAATAAATTTTGTAACCTCTGTATACTAGAGACCTACAATATTATCTTCTCTAACCGTAACCTACTTAACAAAAAATCTGAAGTGTTTGCAACTTGCCAGCGCCGCTTCAGACATTCCTTCCAAAACTTTAAGCCCAATATATAGCAATGTCGGACTTGAACCAAACACCACCTCTAGCATCAAACACCAGGGGCACACCTTATACCACATACCCAACACTGACTGATCTAATATAACACAAACAGCCACATCCCTCTAGAACCCTTCGCAGGGCGAATACCCATTTGTACCTCTACTTTAGGTGTGACAACATCCACCCACTTGAACTGCACTACACCGCTCTATAGGTAATTTAAGCATGAATTGATTGTCTTGTTAGTGTTGTGCGGAGGAAGTGCCTTCGTTGGACAGATGAAAAACGAATTAATCTAGTAACGCTGTTGAGCAGTATGACCGGTACGCTGAGTGCAGGGAATGAATATATTGCAACTGGCGTACGGGTTGTACATATATGGATGATTTGATGGTCAGGGTGGGGTCATGGGGACTGCGGATTGACCTCTGGTCGGCCCTGGTGATGATTATCTTTCGACATCCAATGTAGCAAGCGATGACCCAGGACTTACCAGAGATCATTGTGTGTTGAAGTGATTCTGCAATCACCGCGCCTGGTCCTTTGAGTAGTCTACAACCACAGAGATCATTAATTTTGAATCCTCGCTCGTCGTCTATAATATTCATTTGTGGCACTCTACGATGGGGGTTAATTCACCATAATAATACGAACACCTTCAGCACAACTTAATAGACTACTCTATAGTTAAAACACTTTAAGCTGTAGAAATTTTTTAGAATTTGCGCATAACCATAGAGGTCGGGGTCTACCTTGAGACACATTTCAATAGTTAATAATAAAAACCTCGGAGTTACCTCCCCTCATGCATTAACTCCCCTTAGCCACACACACACTTCCGGGTAGTATTTCAATGTCGATTCTCGAAACGTAACATCCTCCTGTATTGAACTAAAGAACATCAGACTACGATTCTCTAACTGGATTGTCAAACGCTCAATATCGAATTGTCATAGATTATGTGAGGGGCATATAATCTGAAAAATACACTCCCCAGACTATGAAAATGACGAAGTACATGAAGTCCATAGCATCCCTTCGCTGTGCATTTCCAATATTTTAAATATTTTTAATGCTTATATTATTTCTCCACACACAGACTATAACATTCATATAAAGAATTTGCCACCAGATCAACCAACCTAACACTCTTGTTTACCTACTTAAGTGCTTCTACTACACGTAACTCTCTGCCACACTATATAAACAAGACGCACGTGCTTGCCACACATATAACACTTGCACTATATAACCGCTTATTTTCATGTTGTATTTTAACCTGTATTTTTGATTGTATCTTTTAATATGAATGTAATCTCTAAGTGTGTACTGCCACTCTAAATGCTGTAATGAATGTTGACCCACAATATTTGCATATGTGTCTGTATGTCTCTTGGGTGAAAAGGAGGTCATATAAGTGTTCATTCATTAATAAATTGCTCCGAAGAATCCAAACCTCGGTTTGGAGGAAACAGTTGTAAGCATAAAAATGTTTTGAACAGTTCTTTGATTCTTATATTTCATATATATATATATATATATATATATATATATATATATATATATATATATATATATATATATATATATATATATATATATCAATGATGTTAATAAATGGAAACTATATTTATAAAACCATATTTATTTTATTATATATATTTCAAGGGTACCAAAAAACTTTGGTATGCACTCATCAAATAAAATACAAAATTTGTTTTATAAATAGTGACATACCCAGAAACCAGACCTTATCGGTTCAGGTTCCGTTTGGATAGTGAAAGGAAAAGGAAAAAAGAAGAAAGAAAAAGTTTCAAATCTTTAGGATGGATATGTAAATGAAGTAGAAACGTAGACTGAAAAAGTCGTTATATTCCTGGTGGTGGTGGTGGTGGTGGTGGTAGCAGCAGTAATAGTAGTAGTAGTAGTAGTAGTAGTAGTAGTAGTAGTAGTAGTAGTAGTAGTAGTAGTAGTAGTAGTGCATCAGCAACAATTTTCTAAATATTTACTAGATATAGTTTACGAGACGGGATTACTCTCTTCTCTTTCGAAGGAGGTAAATCCCTCATCTGCGACGCGACATGCTATGACAGGTTCTCCGTTTCCAGCTTTGTCGCCTCGTCCACAGCCCCTGTACCGCTGCTCGCAGTGAAGAGGACAGGAAGACAATTAAATACCAGAGCTTTCCCAGCTGCTTCCTGTCTGTACCTGTCACTGTCAAGACCTCAGGCGTCCTCGGACCCCGGCAACTGATCTCCGTAAAATCGGATCTATAGCAATCTGTCCGAGGAAGGAGCCCCGTAAGGTGCGGTAGCTGTTGCAGCGTATGACGCTGGCCATTATCCACGGAAATGCCTTTGCTCTTTTGTCCACGAGGCGCACCCAAAAGACCACACTGACCTAGGTGTAGAGTGTGACACCCTCACTTCTTCCTCCTTTCCTTCTTTCTTTGTCTAGTAGTCCTTGCTCTTTCCCACATTTTCTTCTCATTTATGGTATTTACAGTCCTTTCCAATTTGCTGTTTTTTACTGTATCTTTTCCAACTATATCAGTTTTTAACTAGTGTTTTGTTTAAAAATGAATAAATCTTTTGTTTACTAGATATAGTTTAGTTATATAAGACAGACTTACGCTCAAGATCTAGTATATTAAAGAAAAGAATGGTTGATTATATCGACCCTACTACTTGAGAAGTACTTTAACTTATCGACGACCGGAATGATGAAAGGAAAAGTCAACCTCGACGTAAATTGTACTCAGGCAGCATACCAATATTAAATACCGCAAGAAAATCACAACGCTAACGACCTACGTTCTTGCGATTCTGCCAATTAGTCAGCATGATTAATTACAGAATAAAAATTAACAGAGACAGTGAGTTTTGTATGTATGGTAATATTATCTGCTTTTTTTTTTTTTTTTTTTGCAACAAGTAACAAATAATCACACTTTAAGTCTTTCACTAGTCTATATTTCATTGTAACGATATCACCATTTCAGATGGCTCATTAGTAATGGAGATAATATTAAATTGTGTGTTCTTGCATCAAGATTAAGAGGGGGTTTTTTGTGTGTATTATGTTAGATTTCTTATCTGATCATAGCTGTATTATTAATATTTTTCTGTTTTTGCACTGAATGCTTTAGTGCATATATATATATTTATATATATATATATATATATATATATATATATATATATATATATATATATATATATATATATATAATAACTAGAGATTGATTAACATATAAATAAACATGAATAATCACAGGAGATAATTTTTACAAGTGTGTAACCACACATAGCTAGGTAGGTAACTAAATAAAGTTGACCAGAACTTCAAAAATATCTTAATTTTGGATATAGATATATAAATACGGCTCCTTAATTGTAGAGCTAACTCTGTTGAAAGGACTCAACTGCTGTTTCTAGTTGTCGATAACCCTATTCACGCCACTGGGACGAAGCTAGTATGATGTGTGTGTTTCTAGTAAATACAACACGTGCTGGCCAGTCGCTGATTTGAACTTTAAGTGTAAACACGGATTGCTGGAACTTCTTCCTTGTTGAAAATCCAAGTATCCACTTCTGTGGTTTACCATCTGATTAATTGGTGAAATATATTTCTTTAATGGAATATATACAGGGAAGATTAATAATATTATAAGGTATCTATTTTTGAAGTTCTGGTCAACTTTATTTAGTTACCTACCTAGCTATGCGTGGTTACACACTTGTAAAAATTATCTCCTGTGATTATTCATATTTATTTATATGTTAATCAATCTCTAGTTATTATAAAATGCTCGGACCTACTCGTTAAAATCTTAGAGCTTATTTTGAGGGTGATATGGCGCATGACTTTCTGGCATGACACCCATAATTTTGATTTAGATTAAATTCATTTGATTTATCTTAATTTTGTATATATATATATATATATACACACACACACACACACACACACACACACACACACACGTCTGTACTTATATATATATCGTGTACACGGAAAATAAGTGGGAATACAGTTGTTTTGTGTAAATAATAACTTCAGAAATCGGGTAAAATACCCCTATCAACAGACGAGAGTTGCCAATAGCCCCTACAAAGAATCGAGCTCTCTGCCTCTCAAGCCACTGAGTTCGACTCTTATTCAGCTTGCTCATTAGTATATCAAATAATCATAAAATTATACACTTATATATCTTGAATAATTTTTTTGTATCCTTATAAGCATGTGTGTATGTAATAGTAGCAGTAATAATATTTTCTTTGTACTAGATATTTCATGCCACACAACATATATTTATGATTTATATGTATATACACACACACACACACACACACATATATATATATATATATATATATATATATATATATATATATATATATATATATATATATATATATATATATATATATATATATATATATATATATATATTCTAAATGGACCTGTTGTTTTTCTCTAAAGTATTTTTTTTTTCGATTTCCCCTTTGCGTCCCATCAATCTTTCTAATTTCCCATTCTTTCTTCTGATGAAGGACTAGGGTCCGAAACGTTAAGACTCTTTTCCTTCTATTTCAAGCGTTAAACTAATATATCCCTTCCACATACTGTATTGTTTACGTTGTTATTTCTGTTTACCTTTTACATATAACTAATAAATAGTTTTATCGCTCTACATGACTGAATACAAGAAATGTAAATCTGCGTTTTTCAAATATTAATAATAATATTCGATTCGTTTGTAATTATGCAAACAGCCTCTTAAGCCAAGTCAGTAGAATGACCCCAACATTCTTTATCTTGTGTTGGCATATAAACAGAACATCAAATACTAATGTTTCTCGGTTATTACCATTCATCAGTACCGTATACTGTTTACCTGCCAACTGTCAGAGCTAGTGAAAATATATGATTTGCAAATCTGGCTGATTAGTGGGTCTGTTAATATGCAGATTTGACTGATCAGCCAGTCTGCTAATATGTAAATCAAGCCGATCATACACTGCATATTCTAGAAAATATCATATAATTTCACTAGCTCTGACAGTTGGTAGGTAAACTTACATGGCGTAAGAGGCAGTTTGTATAATTACAAACGAATCAAATATTATTATTAATATTCGAAAAACTCAGATGTACATTTTTACATACACACACACACACACACACACACACACACACACACACACATATATATATATATATATATATATATATATATATATATATATATATATATATATATATATATATATATATATATATTATAAAATAAGAAGGAATAATAGACACAATATACCTATTTTTTCTTCGTCCCGACTGTACAGTTTCGCTGGTCACTATGCAAAAATGTTATATCATAGATATGTAACATTGTTGTGAGGTATCATTGTTGTAGCCTCTGTATCATATTAATATCCCCCTCCGCCTTCTAAGATATTTTTCACTGCTACAAGGGATTAATCCCCTTTCTTGACCGGTCTATCACGTGATAGAGTCTCCCTCCGCCTTTTTGAGTTTTTCTCGCTTGCTACGGACGTATGTAGTTAGGGCTCTTCCCTGGGGTGCTCCCTTGATAAGCTGGCTTACCTCACAACAATGTTACATATCTATGATATAACATTTTTGTATAGTGACCAGCGAAACTGTACAGTCGAGACGAAGAAAAAATAGGTATATTGTGTCTATTATTCCTTCTTATTTTATAATATTTTACATAGCTCTGATATTGTGTCAATTTAATTATTTCGATTATCTTGTCTCTTATAATCATAGAGCAATACTGGTTAAGGTCGACAACATACAATCTCACATACTTGTGAAAAATATATGTTATATATACATGTATATGTATGCACATATATCTGTATACCTCTCATTATATATATATATATTTACCGGTGGATTGGCAGTATCGGTATAGGGTTGGACGCCATACTTATGACGCATAGAGTTACGGCCCTTGCCATTCTGAGTTCAAATCCCGCCGAGGTTAACTTTGCCTTTCATCCCTACGGGGTCGATAAAATAAAGTACCAGTAATGCACTGGGTAATTGCTGGCCTTGTGCCTAAAGTAGAAACAATTATATATATATATATATATATATATAGATCTATCCTTAAAAACCTAGCATATAATATCTCACTCAGAATCTCTAACCTTTCATCTAACCAGGATGTATTCGATAAAAACGCGCCCTTTTATAACGAAGCTTTAGCTAGAAGCGGCCACAAAAACAAATTAGTCTATATACCTTGCACCAATAATACTTCAAACATACAACCCAATATTACCAACAAACACCAAATGAAAAATACACACCTAAATGCCACTCATACTACACCCAAAAATGCCAACCTAAAACTTAATTTCTCTACCTCTTCTCACATAAAATATAATGACTTTCAAAAGACCATTCATCCTAATACTTCAATATATGTTAACAACATTACTAACAAAATCCCTAGTAATCAGACTAAAACACCTAAATCAGTTAATCTAACTAAACCTATATATAATAAATTCACTAATAGTAACTCTCTTAGTAAACATCCTGATACATTGTATAAATATAAAAAACAATATCGAAACCGTAATAGACGGGTTACTTGGTATAATGCTCCATTTAATCTACAAATTAAAGATAATATTCCTAAAAATGTTTTTACTATCCTAGAGAAAAACTTCCGCCAAACCATAAATACCATCAAATTTTAAATAGATCAACTGTCAAATTTTCCTACTCCACTACCAAAAATATACAACAAAATATAAGTGCGTACAACGCATATAAATTAAAAATAAAACACAAATATACCACCAACACATCGAACCAACCATAATACCGCAACAAACCACTATCTCCTTCATCTATAACAAGTCGAATAACTTCCACACCAAATTTGACTAACTCCCCTGATATAATATTCACGAATGGTTGTAACTGTAGAATCAAAAGAAATTGCCCATTAAAGGGAAATTGTCTTATTAATAACATAGTCTATAAATGTAAAATTAACACTAAGGACTCAACTTATTCATATATAGTAGCTACGTCTAACCAATTTAAAATAAGATTTAATACCCACAAACATAGTTTTAAAAATTCCGCATTAGCTAATACAACATCCTTGGCTGAACAATTAATAATTATAGAAAGAAGAATATCGATTACAACCTGACCTGGAGTGTGCTTAAAAGAGCCACCCCTTATCAAAATAACAGATACGAGTGTAGGGTATGCTCCCAGGAACTTTTTGAAATCATGAAATCTAAGGATATCCTATTAAATAAGCGACAGGAATTAATTATATCTTGCAATCATAGAATTAGAAGAACCTTCAAATATTATAAACCTAATTAATATTTTACATATTATTACACTTATATTTTACATATTATTATAATTAGTTTTTTTTAATTTAGTTAACCTATAATTAGTACTTTACTACAGAGAACTTCATAATTTTATTTCCCTCTTACCGCTCTCTTTTCCTAAAATGAATACCTAAAAGTATACCTATAAATTAATTTAATTTCCTGTTATGAATCTAGATTCCTTGTAGTCTATATAAGATTGGTATTTCTCATCACTACACTTATCCCAAAATTTTACTTTCTTTCGTTTTTAACAACACTCTTTAATAACATCTAATTCTTATTTATCACATTCATATGAATTAATATAAATTTATCCCTATAAGTATACCTATCAATTAATTTAATTTCTTGTTATAGATCTAGATTCCTTGTGCTTTAAATAAGATTGGTATTTCTCACTAATATCCTTACCCTGAAATTTTATTTTCCTTCGTTTTTAACATTATTCTTTAATAACATCAAATTTTCGTGTACCCTTCACTGGCTTGACCTCTTTTCATCCCCAAAGTATTCTTTTCATTCAAAGTATTCTTTTCATTCAAAACATAAGTCTGCATTCCTCTACCCCTAAATTAAATTTCTACTACCACTATTCTATCAACTTGACCTCTAACTACTTTTCTATTGGTCAATTCAAAACCTGTTCTCAAACAGACCTTTTATATTAAATCTTTGTTGGGTTTTTTCAATAAACAAATCTCATCATTTCTGAAGACAGCATGTATATGTGAAGGTATGTATATTTCCTCTCATAATTTGTAATATTTTTACATAGATCTATATGATATACATACCAACACACATATACATCCTAGAAACGATCGTAAAATGATGAATTTTTTAATATAAAGAACTGTTTCTTTGTTCTTATTTCATTGTTTTTATTAATTTATATATATATATATATATAATATAGAAAGGGCTTCTACAGGACGAGAACTGTTTCATTCGGGAGAAATCATCAGGAACCCCGAATGAAACAGTTCTAGCCCTGTAGAAGCCTTTGTATTGAGTACCTTACTTATTGTGGTTACCCCCGATTGAATCTGGGATAAACTTATATATATATATATACACAGAGAGAGGGGGGAGTGTGTATTGACTTTTGATTGGTTCATTCATAAAAATGTGAATCGGTCAAACTTAGACCGTTTCAGTTGTTAAATATGCAATTTCTAGACAATATACTAATGAATCCATTGTAATGAGACTACTGAATACTGTAATGAAACGTTAAGTAGATCAAGGTATATAATGGTAATAGAATTTATCCCTAATGCAAGAGAGAAATGTAATCTAAAAGTAAACGTTAGAATATATAACTATAGAGTAAAGCAGAATTGCGATCAATTAACAATAATTCCACATTATAATAACACTAAGAAGGCCGTTGGATTCTGCGCGGGCTTATGATGAGACGTAGAAGTCAACCATAAACGGTTTAAAAGGAATTATAAATAAAGAACTAAAAATCGGAAGCATTACAGTGTTTATCGAATTGACAAATGGTGGGTCTTTATATAACAATGGTGGACACTATGAATCAGATGAGAATAGTCTAACCATAACAACTAGTAGAAGAAGAAACAGAAGAAAAAGTCAATGGTTCAACTCTCCATACCGAAATTGTTGTTGTGGTTGTTGTCGTTGTTGTTGTTGTTGTTGTTGTTGTTGTTGTTGTTCTTCTTCTTCTTCTTCTTCTTCTTCTTCTTCTTCTTCTTCTTCTTCTTCTTCTTCTTCTTCTTCACCCACTTATTCATGAGAAGATTGTGGGGGGCAGATTCCTCAGACGTGCCTTCCAGAGAGAACAATCAGAAGCAACGGTCTCCAAATGATCCTGCTGGATCCTTAAGCGAAACCAACGAAGCCTATGGATGTTATCGAACCATCTTGCTCGGGGTCTAGCTCTGGGTCTCTTCTTGGTTGGCTTTGCTCATAAAATCTGCTCTACGATTCTTTCTTTAGATATTCTAACCAAATGTCCGTAGTATCGGAGTTGTGATCTCTCGATACGGAGAAGTAGCGGCATTATCTTGAATGAAAGCCTGATCTCTAAGCTACGCGCCCTATCGAGAAATGTTACCCCAAATACCCTTCGGAGGAACCCAATTTCGGCTTCTATTCGCAGTCATATTCTTTCGGTCATTGAGAATTTCTCATATACCTTTAGATATAGTAAAATATTTAATAAGCACGCAATTAAACATTCCTACTCCACCATTCTCAATCTAGCTGACTACATACTCGTAGCAACTTATTTTGAATTAATCAACTTATTTTGAATTAATCAACTTATTTTGAATTAATCAAATAGATTATAGACAGACAAACTGGGAATACTTTATTGACTCTGAAGAATCTAATACTAGAGTAAATGAAAGTAATGAAATCAAGCAATATACAGAGTAGATCTCTATTGAGTTCAATAGATCAAAAGAAACACACGTCACGCAATAGATCAAAAGAAACACACGTCACGCAATGTTATAGTTTACCTATAGTTTTATCTACTCAATAACCTTTGATAAACTTGAGGTACTCTCTTTGCCCCCTATAAATTACTCTACTTATTTTTATTTTCTGTAAAGCCGACCTCCCATTTCTTTATTAGTTATCTGTAAGGTTTTAATGGCTATGCTTCAAGTTTATATCATTTATATTGTATTTTGTGTATTGTATTCTATATCCAATAATGCTTTTATTTTCATACTTTTTTTCATTTGTTCTTGTATGTTGATATATAATGAGTGTTCTGGCCAGATTCTATTACTTTTACAGCTTTAATCTCCCGTCGATGTGGTTCAATAACAAGTTACGCAATATGAACATATAAAGGCATAGGAATTGCGTAAGTTCAACTGAGAATGAAAATGAAGTACGCAAACAATTATAAAGAATTATGCAACTGAATAAAAAGAAGTTTTCATCATTCATTGCCATAACAATAGACATATTATAATTAGAACGTTCGCTCCAACATAGCTTTCTACATAATGTGAGTTTGTATATCGTATAATATACGATATGTTTGCGAATAAACATTTGAAAACCTTTAGCTATGAATTTGAAAGGTAATGACTGACGTCATTTACCTTGTTCCAGCACAAGCAAGGGGAAGCAACCGACAGGTATTTCTGGGTGATTAGCCGTTGTTAGGGTAACGCACAACTTCCTTGCTTCGTACTGGAACTCAAGTAGGCCGAAAACTCATAGTTTTATCGCTTATGTATATGGGCTGATTAGCGTCATTTGCATATATATATATATATATATATATATATATATATATATATATATATATATATATATATATATATATATATATATAACGATGGAATTATGGTAAGGAAGCAGATGGACCATAACGCACCAGAGTACTAGTGGGTAATAGGAAAAAGTATTCTAGACTAGTCTAGAAATAGCCGTCGAAACGGCTTGAGCTCTGCCGTTGGGGGCATACTTTTTCCTATATATATATATATATATATATATATATATAATACTTAGCTGCTTCTACCTTCTGGTAGTCTTTTCCAAATAAGCACTAATTATATTTACGTAATAAAAGATAACGATTTCTTACATAAGCACGTGTCTTAGAATATCAGATAAAGAAACTGTCGATTATATCGAGCCCAATATTTGAATGATACTTTATTTTATCGGCCCTGGAAATATGAGAGGTAAAGTTGACCTTGGTGGGTTTTAAACTCAGAACCTCAAGAGACAATACTAAATAGCACAAAGGATTTTGTTCAACACTCTAAGGATTAAGCCAACCCACCAAGATAGTAATGAAATTGTATCAAATATGTTGTAAGAATGACATTGCGTCATATTATGCGTATTTTTATCATAAGTAGATAGCCTTAAAAAACTGCGATATATTAATATATAAAAATGTTGTTTAAAATCTGTCATGTAAGATAACATAAAGATGTAACCCTGCAAAAATGTAGCATATTCTTGAGATATCTGAAAAGCTTAGCTACAACATTTCAAATACTTTCGTTTAGCTATCCTTTCTTGCAGATGATTTAAACGGAAATTAGTTCTTCCTATTAATTTAACTTATGGAATTCTTTTTTATATCGTTAACATGAAAGTAAGACGTTTTCCCAAGAATTTATTAAAATGAGGCAATTTCTAGTTCCTAAAAATAAGCGAAAATATAAATCACAGGCTCAAGATTGAATATTGATCTGTATTGTGAGTTCGATTCGTCAAGTTAGTTATAATCTGCGATATTAATCGTAAATATTTAGCGGAGTTTTGTTTTCCGATTCGGTCAATATGTCTGCAGTTATCTAATCATAATTCTCTTCGAGTGCATCCCTTCAAGCGTGCATAAACGCCATAGAGAGAATGATCGAACTAGTGAATGAATAAACATACATTACAATCAACCTTTCTCTTTCATTTCTAGAATTACTTTTTCTTACTCTAAATTACTTTTTCTTTGGCGTTTTAATTTCCAAGTTCCTACCGTGCTGGTCCGTACCGATGAAGTCCATGCATGCGCACGTTTATAGTTGGATATCATCAAATGTAGAACGCAACGTAACGTCATCACTTGAAGACGTCGCACACACATTCTACTTTCTTTGTAAACTCTTTATCTTCCTCTCTCTCTCTCCCTATCACTCCCTCTCTCTTCTTCTTTCTCTCTCTCATTCTCTCTTTTCATATTTCAGTCGCCACTCGCACTCATTCTCTAAGACGACGAGGGAGGAAGACCTAATGTGATTTTAATCATTTGAATGTTCAATTAAGGGATTTAAAGGTAATTTCTATTTCATGTAAATTTCTTTGTTTGTATGGCGGGTATTAAGCGAATTAACATAGATAGATAAAAACTGTTTTATAACCATAGTTTCTTTCTGCTGTTATCTCACCTGCGTTCCTTTAGAATTATCAGATTAATTACACACAAGATAATATAAATTAAAATAACCTTATTTATCATTGAAGTCAGCTTCTTCTTACATTGAACTTTAGTCATTCCAACATTTTCCCTTAACACTACGTACTTTTAGCATCTAAACCAGTGGGTCCTAAACCGTGCGCTCGGCAAATTGGTACGTCACGAAAGCGTATGCTTTTATTACAAAATGTGAAAAATACAATTCAAATACAAATACAATTCGTCCTGAACTTCATATATAACTGTCAATGTGGTGACCATTTAAACTAAGTATTAAACCATTGCCAAAATCTTGTTTTTATTGATAACTTTGCTCCATTTATCGACTAAAGCAGGAAATACAAATACTTTTTCTATATTTTTAATTATCTACATTTCTGCTTTAGGCTGTCAGTATGAATAAAGTTTCAAATTTAGATACTAGGTGAGTCAAAATATTTTCGATGTATGCTGTGAGTTAAAAATGCTTGATAACTACGAGATCTTAAGGCTCAAAAGTATTCTTCACTCAGATAACAGAGTTAAAATTAGCGAAAATATTAAACAAATTATAGTAAATAGATTTTTACCTAATTTTGATGACTTTTTCAAACATATTTTAGGCCATGTATTCTTTTTAAATGTTCACGTTTTTATTCCTCGGCACGGTTCCTCATTTGAATGCTCTTTATAAGCCCACTTCTTTGCTTGACCAGAAGCTATTTGCAAAAAATTATGAGCAATTGCAAGGGCTAATATTCACTGTGAAGCAGTTCAATGATGATATTAAGATGGAGTTTGGACTAGATAAATGCGCCAAAGCCACGTTCATTAGAGGAAAGCTGCTGAAAAGTTCAGACATTAATCTTGATCGGGGGAATGGGATAAGAGAACTTGATCAAGAAGAAACTTATAAATATCAAGGTGTTTGTGAAGGAGACGGAATCAAGCACTCGACAATGAGGGAAAGGATAAGGTAGGAATGTTACCGCAGAGCAAGAACAATTTTAAGATCGGAGATAAATACAAGGAATGGGATCGATGCCATAAACACGCTTGTCATACCAGTAGTAACCTACAGTTACAATGTCATCAACTGGTCAAGCACAGAGATCCGTAGGCTCGATACAAAAATTAAAAAATGTTTAACCATGCACAGAATGTATCACCCTAAGGCAGATATAGATAGAATATATCTCCCTAAGAAAGAAGGGGGACGTGGATTAATCCAGTTAGATTTTGCGTTGAAAACTGCAACAATTGGATTATCTACATATGTATGGGAATCACATGATTGGATGATCAAACTCATTTCGAAACATGAAAGCAACAAAAGATGATACTCTCTTACAAAAGATGCACATAGATACAATAATGAACTACAACTTTCTAAAGTTCCCTTGACTGCTAAAATAAAAAACACCTCGTCCCAGTTTTTTGTCCGTCTGGAGGTCAGGACCGAACCAGACCTCAAGCAATTTAACCGGTCAGTCCGTCCAGCGCCCGACGACGCTGTTGAACGGCATAGACCTGCCCCTCCAGGTGCTGAGCCACAGGGCCTCTGACTTTTCCTGGTTAATCATTGCACCTGTCACCTCCTCGTACTCTTTTAGAGTAGTGCCGATCGCCTCGATGTGTTTGGCGTTCGACACCACTACGGTGACGTCGTCGGCATATGCTGATACGGTTCTCGCGCATCCCAGTTCGTGCGGGACACCCCTCAACGTCTCCAGTTTGTGCAGTAATGGCTGGAGAGTCAATAAGTACAACAGGGATGAACAGAGACATACTTGGCGGACCGAGCGCATGGTGTTGATCGGTTCCGAAAGGTGACCGTTCACTCTCACCACAGAGCAGATGTCGCTGTGCATGGCAGTGATCCAAAGCAGGCCGCCCTCAGGACTGCTGCCAGATAATGATGTTCGTCCCTATCGAAAGTGTTCGACTGATTTGAATTGATCAAAGCCCCACCCGTGCCAGGTTCGTTAGCTACCCTCTCCACGATGTATCGCATGAGGTGGAGGTTGTCGTGGATGGATCTGTCTGAAATGGTGCTCGCCTGCGCCTCTCTCACCAGACTACCGACGACAAGCGCCAACCTCTTTGCTAGAACTTTGGCCAAAATTTTGAACTCTGCGTTTAGCAGATTTATGGGCCTGAAATTATTTATGTTGACCCCTGTTCAGGTACTTACTAAGCAGCGCCACCACTCTTCGGTTCACAGAGCTGGCAATTCTCCCGTTCCGCTGCCAGTTTCAGTAGACGTCCACCTAGTGGTTGCCGAACAAATCTGGCACGTGTACGTAAAGCTCGTAGGGCAGACAATCCAAACCCATTGTGGAGTCAGTCATTGCCTCCCTTACTTCAGTGGCAGTTATCGGCTTTTCACAATACTCCGCCTCAGTGGCCAAGAGCCGGGGCAGATCATCGAGGTAGGCACTAATGTCCATCCCGCAACCCAGCCCACCGCTTCCCCCGAACAGCTGAGCAAAGTGCTGCTGAAAAGCTGCACACATCTGCCCGGCATTGAGTAACATGCGTCCGTTGTCCAAAGACCGGCTAGTGGCTTTGTTGCCACGACGCGCCTCCGTCACTCGGACAAATCTAACGGCTTTCGTCACTTTGTGTCTGAGATCACGTGCCCTAGTTCTGATAATGCAGCCTTCGTGCTTTGCGTTGAAGAATTGGTCGAGGGCTAATCTCACCACAAGCACGTCAGTCGCGATGCCTTTACTAAGCATCTCGTCTAGTTTTCTAACTAGTTTACCTTCTGCTCTGTTTTTCTCTATCGCAAACGCCTTACTAAACCTAATGGACCCTATTCTAATCGCCCTTTTCAAGGCGAACCACCATTTGTTGTTGTTGATTGCCCCGCCAAAGCTCGTTTAACTTATTCGCTAATAACGATGTGCTTAGCATTTACTTCAGTTATTCATTATACAATCGCTGTTATATATATGTCATCGGTGCTTTCAGAAAGCAACACCAATGATCAGCCCAGGACGTATCAACCAATTGAAACAGCAGGAGTAATTTTCATGTTTTTTTATCTGTTCAACTATTAGCTGTCTGATGATGTCATAACTGTTGCATAACAGTTGTTATCGAAATGCATATAACAGCGATTGTATAATGAATATATGAAATAAATTCTAACCTGTTGACTTGTACTCATTATTATAAATGCACTCCTACTTGTATACTTTGTTCAGTACTCTATTCTGCATACAATATTGTCAGTGATTAACTAACACATATTTTACCAAACGATATATATATATGATTACATAGAGAGACGTGTCAATTCCCGACCGCAGTGCCAAGAGGTTTCGGGATTTTACACATCTCTATACCCAGTCTACATCTCCCCATGTATCGAGTACTCACATGATTATTGGTCTCCTTCCTCGGCCTCAGCAACACATACTCTATATATATATATATGTATTTCTGATGAATAAAAAAATTGAAACCCACACGCGTTATAGCGCGTTATTCGCGCAAAGTGAATATTTAACCATATTTTTTCAAGAGGTGTTAAAGTGAATTCGCGTAAAAATTGAACAGACTGTATATATATATATATATATATATATATATATATATATATATATATATATATATATATATATATATATATAAGTATGTATACGTACATACATATATGTATAGAGACGTACAGTAATATGTGTATATATATATATATATATATATATATATATATATATATATATATATATATACACATACATGCACACATATATATATGTACGTATGGATTCACCGAACATTTATTATAATGCTCGGTGTGTTTGTAAACAAACATCCCGAATTAAGCCGTACAGTGTCTAGCAACCATCGTTGCTCATTTGTTCAACACTGACAAAGGAACGCTGTACCAGTTTCAAGCTTATTAGCTATCGTCAGCAACGTATACCTTCCTGCCAGATGGTTGAACGTCTCAAAGTATATACTTTCCTTATGCATATTAACGGCTGAGCACCCTAATTTGCATATCGAGTGAGTTAATCGGCCGAGGTACCGAAAACGATGAACGGAAAAAATGAAACGAAATTTCATTTCTCACCCATAGTACGGCTGTTACTTAAATATAAGTATATATACGTACATACATATATGTATACAGACGTACAGTAGTATGTATATATATACATACATACACACATATATATATGTACGTATGGATTCACCGAACATTTAATATAATGCTCGGTGTGTTTGTAAACAAACATCCCGAATTAAGCCGTACAGTGTCTAGCAACCATCGTTGCTCATTTGTTCAACACTGACAAAGGAACGCTGTACTAGTTTCAAGCTTTTTAGCCATCGTCAGCAACGTATACCTTCCTGCCAGATGGTTGAACATCTGAAAATATGTACTTTCCTTGTGTATATTAACGGCTGAGCAACCTAATTTGCATATCGAGTGAGTTAATCGGCCGGGGTACCGAAAACGATAAACGGAAAAAATGAAACGAAATTTCATTTCTCACTCTTAGTACAGCTGTTACTTAAATATAAGTATGTATACGTACATACATTCCGTTTATCGTTTTCGGAAGAAGTTGTGGTAAGGAACCAGATAGACGGTAACGCACCACAGAGTACTCAATACTTAGGGTAGTAGAGTGGGTAATAGGAAAATGTATGACCCCGACGGCAGAGCTCAAGCCGTTTCGACAGCTATTTCTGGACTAGATATAGCCGACGAAACGGGTTGAGCTCTGCCGTCGGGGTCATACATTTTCCTATATATATATATATATATATATATATATATATATATATATATATATATATATATGTAATGTTTAATATAGAAATGGCTTCTACAGGACTAGAACTGTTTCATTTGAAGGAAATCATCCTGATAATTTCCTTCGAATGAAACAGTTGTATTCCTGTAGAAGGCATTTCTATTCTATATTAAACATTTATACTCTGCTATGTATTGAGTACCTTACTTACTGTGGTTACCCCCGATTGAACCCGGCATATATATATATATATATAACAAAGAAAATGTTGTAAGGAACCAAATGGACCATAACGCACCAGCCGTCGAAACGGCTTGAGCTCTACTGTCGGGGTCATACTTTTTCCTATATATATATATATACATATATATATATATATATATATATATATATATATATATATATATATATATATATATATATATATATATATATATATATATATATATATATATATATATATATTATACATATATATATATATATATATATATATATATTATACATATATATATATATATATATATATATATAGTATTAGTTATACTATTTATGGTTATGTAAACACAAAACCTTAAGCAGTTGTAAGTATTTTACACACACCCTAAATAGTGGTAGGCAGTAATGTATTACTACCTTATTACCAGTAAGTTAAGTAGCTCAATGTAAAAACATCAGATGATTTACAGAGCAGTTATATGAAATATAAGAATCAAAGAACTGTTCAAAACATTATTGTGCTTACAGCTGTTTCCTCCAAACCGAGGTTTGGATTCTTCGGAGCAATTTATTATTGCATGGACAGTTATATGACCTCCTTTTCAGCCGAGAGACATACCAATACATATTCAAACATTGATACATATTCAAACATTGTGGGTCAACATTCATTACAGAATTTAGAGTGGCAGTATACACTTCGAGATTACATTTATATTAATAGGTACAATCAAAAATCAAAGATATAGGTTAAAGTACAACATGAAGATAAGTGGTTATATAGTGCAAATGTTATATGTGTGGCACGCACGTGCGTCTTGTTTATATAGTGTGGCAGAGAGATATGTGTGGTAGAGGCACTTAGGTAGGTAAATAAGAGTGTTAGGTTGGCAAAATCTTTATATGATTGATATAGTCTGTGTGTGGAGAAATATTATAAGCATTAAAGATAGTGCAAGCATTAAAAGTGTTATAAGTATTGGAGATGCACAGCGCAGGGATGTCAAGTAATTCATGTACTTCGGCATTTTCATGGTCAAGGGAGTGTATATTTCGATTATATGCCTTTCACATAGTCCACGACAATCCAGTTAGAGATCGTAGTCTGGTGTTCCTTAGTTCGATACAGGAGGTTGTTACGTTTCGAGAAACGCCATTGAATACCGGAAGTGTGTGTGTGTGGCTAAGGGGAGTTAATGCATGCGGGGAGGTAACTCTGGGGTTTCTATATCTAGTCATTAAAATGTGTCCCAATATAGACCCTAAATTCTATGGTGAAGTGCACCTTCCAAGAGAGACTTTTAAAGCATAAAGTGTACTAACTATAGAGTAGTTTAACTAAGTTATGCTGAAGGTGATCATATTATTATTATGGTGGATTAACCCATCTTAAGGTGCTACAAATGGAAATTATAGATGATGAGCGAGGATTCTAAATTAATGATCCCTGTGGTTGTAGTCTGCTCATATGACCAGGCGCGGTGATTGCAGGATTGCTTCAGGACCCAATGATCTCTGGTAAGATCTGGGTCATCGCTTGCTACATTGGATGTCGAAAGATAATCGTCCCCAGGCAGGCCAAAGGTCAATCCGCAGTCCTCGCGACCCCTCTCTGACCGTCAGATTATCCATATACGTACAACCCGCACGGCAGTTGCATTGCATTCACTCACTGCGCTCAGCAGCCCGGTCCTACTGGTCAACAGCGCTACTCGATTAAATCATTTTACATCTGTCTAAGGAAGGTGTTTCCTCTGCCCAACACCATCCAACCGATCAATTCATGCTCAAATTACCCTTAGAGCGGTGTAGTGCCGTTCAAGTGGGTGGATGTTGTCACACCTGCCATAGAGGTATAAATGGGTATTTTCCCTGCGAAGGGTTCCAGAGGGATGTCGTTGTTTGTGTTATAATGGATCAGCTAGTGTTGGGTATGTAGTATATGGTGTGTCTCTGGTGTTTGATGCTAGATGTGGTGTTAGGTTCCAGTCCGACATTGCTATATATAGGGCTTAAAGTTTTGGAAGGAATGTCTGAGGCGGTGCTGGCAAGTTGCAAACACCTCAGATTTTTTGTTAAGTAGGTTACGGTTGGAGAAGATAATATTGTGTGTCTCTAGTATACAGAGGTTACAGAATTTATTAGGTGGTTTGTACGAGGTCGCGCTGCCTATCACTTCCCATTTGGGTGTGTATGGTTTATTTTTAGATTTTAGATAGTGTATGTAGCTAGAAAGTGAGGTGGAGTTTGCTAGGCTGTGCTTTTTGAACGAGTGGATGTGCGAGTTATATCTGATTTTGAAGCAGTTAGAAGTGGAGCCTACATAGGTTTCTGAAGAGTTATTAGTCGTGACTGTGCATGAGTATATGACATCCTTGGTAAGGCATTTTTTATCTAAAGGGCAGGTTCTATTAGCTCTACAGTTACAATTATTCTGTGCGTTAGTCCGCTGGTTATAATGCAATGCGGAAGTCTGTGTGGTGGATATAGGATTTTGGGTGTTCGGGTTGACAACCCTGGTGTTATTACTTATACTAGTGTTATTTCTATTGTTACTGCCGTTGCTATGGTTGCTTGCTACAGTGGTATTTAGAGGGTTTGCATCCCGTTGTGATTTTGTTTGTTGGAAGTAAGAACTAATTTTACTATTATTGCTGCTAGCTATGTGGTATGCTAAGTTAGGCGTCGTAGAGTATGCGATTTGAATGGTGTTTTTGTTTAAGAGGTTGTGGTACTTGTGTCCTAGAGGGAAGTTTTTATCTAGTAGTGAGAAGAAAGCCCTAGGTATGTTGGTGGAGACATTTAGGTTGAAAGGAGGGTTGAAAAATGTATTATTTCTTCTTCTATTTTTGCTTTTAGTGTTTGGTGTGTTGCTTCCTCCTAAGGCCCCACGGTAGTTTCCATGGTAATGGTTACTTCCGGTGGCACCCTCCGCTTTGGTGTACTTGTGGTTGCTATTCCTATTATTAGATTTCCTCATGGACATGTTGTGCGAGATGATGTTGTAGCTATGTGTTTTCTTAGGTAGGAACTCAATTTCTATATTATGGCCGGAGCTAGCTAATGCTTGATTGTAATATTGTGAGTTTTTGCTAAATATGTTTGCGTCATAGGACAGACTAGAGATTCTATTGGACACCCCCTTAGAGATAGAGTTTAATATTGATCTAGGGTGATTAGACTTGGTATCTACGTAAATAAGTTTCTCATTAGGCTTATGGAAAGGTGTATATATTTTTGAGTCTAGGTATAGTGTGGCGTCTAGGAAGTTAACATTTTTAGTGTTTTTGTCCATGGTGATACTAAGGTTAAAGTTTTTGAATGTCTTATGCAGTTGTTTTCTAGTTCTTTCTATATTAAATTTTTTATATTCTATGAGTAGAAGTGCATCATCGCGGTACAAACCACCGTTGAGGTAAGGGAGGTCTTTATGGATTTCATTGAGGAGGTATAGGCCGACCAAATCAGTGACCTGCGCCGAGTCACTAGATCCCATGGTTATGTCGAAGTTGTTGTGCGTATCCTTGCGTGTCCATAGTTGGTCCTCGAAGGTGATTATGGTTTTACGGGCCGCAAGGATGACATCAACCTGGGCTCTAGTCAGGTCGCTATTGGTCATGGCCATGATAAGTGGCTTATTTAATAGGATAGGGGAAATAGAGGTGTAGTATGAATTGATATCAAATTGAATAAATTTTTTGTTCTTATTATTCTTGATATCCTTGAACCATTCAATAACTTCACCCGTATTTCCCCATTGTTTAAGGTGTATCTTGTGTTTAATTTGTGGGATGATTTTATCCAAAATCTTCTTGCTGATAATACCAATGTCGGACTTGGAAGGGCAGATAAGTCTTATCGTGGGGTTGCTGATGAAGTTCTCCTTATGGTCCTTCAGAGAGAATCTAGGGGGGTTCGGAGTGAAAGGTTGTGTATGCCTCTGTAGTCCTAGTTTAGACACTATATTATAACCCTCTACATTAATATCTTCTAAGTTTTTCAAGGTGGTTTTTTTGTAGCTTTTATGTAGTTCATTATATATAAACTTTCTATAAGTAATATAATCTAGGCTGTATATGTTATTAGTTTTATCTGCGTGTACAATAATTTTATTACTAGTTTTGAATCCACTAATAGAAGTGTTAAGTTTGTTTAAGAAGGTGTTGCTTCTAATATGGTGCTTATTGTATTTAATGTTCTTAACTAGTTTAACTAGGTCATTTTCAAAGGAGTTAAGTAGAGTGTTATGAGGGGGGCTTTTAAAGGTTTTAAAGCCGAAGGAGTCAAAATTGTTAGTATTATTCAAGTTGTTAGATTTGTTTCTATCATAATGGAATGTCCTCCATCTCACTCTATTGATAAATGAATTTACACTGTTGATCAGCAATTTCTCATATGTATTCCTGGATGGTATTGGTATGTTCTTGGTTGACATGGGGAGTTGGTCTTTGATTAGCATATTGGCAATATTATATGTCAGCTCAACGATATGGAGCAGTTAATAGTATTAGTTATACTATTTATGGTTATGTAAACACAAAACCTTAAGCAGTTGTAAGTATTTTACACACACCCTAAATAGTGGTAGGCAGTAATGTATTACTACCTTATTACCAGTAAGTTAAGTAGCTCAATGTAAAAACATCAGATGATTTACAGAGCAGTTATATGAAATATAAGAATCAAAGAACTGTTCAAAACATTATTGTGCTTACAGCTGTTTCCTCCAAACCGAGGTTTGGATTCTTCGGAGCAATTTATTATTGCATGGACAGTTATATGACCTCCTTTTCAGCCGAGAGACATACCAATACATATTCAAACATTGATACATATTCAAACATTGTGGGTCAACATTCATTACAGAATTTAGAGTGGCAGTATACACTTCGAGATTACATTTATATTAATAGGTACAATCAAAAATCAAAGATATAGGTTAAAGTACAACATGAAGATAAGTGGTTATATAGTGCAAATGTTATATGTGTGGCACGCACGTGCGTCTTGTTTATATAGTGTGGCAGAGAGATATGTGTGGTAGAGGCACTTAGATAGGTAAATAAGAGTGTTAGGTTGGTAGATCTGGTGGCAAAATCTTTATATGATTGATATAGTCTGTGTGTGGAGAAATATTATAAGCATTAAAGAAAGTGCA
The DNA here is from genome assembly GCA_964016885.1 of Eledone cirrhosa. Taxonomy (NCBI): domain Eukaryota; kingdom Metazoa; phylum Mollusca; class Cephalopoda; order Octopoda; family Eledonidae; genus Eledone; species Eledone cirrhosa. The sequence continues at coordinate 62,775,392 of OZ024740.1, read as the reverse complement.
AGCATTAAAAGTGTTATAAGTATTGGAGATGCACAGCGCAGGGATGTCAAGTAATTCATGTACTTCGGCATTTTCATGGTCAAGGGAGTGTATATTTCGATTATATGCCTTTCACATAGTCCACGACAATCCAGTTAGAGATCGTAGTCTGGTGTTCCTTAGTTCGATACAGGAGGTTGTTACGTTTCGAGAAACGCCATTGAATACCGGAAGTGTGTGTGTGGCTAAGGGGAGTTAATGCATGCGGGGAGGTAACTCTGGGGTTTCTATATCTAGTCATTAAAATGTGTCCCAATATAGACCCTAAATTCTATGGTGAAGTGCACCTTCCAAGAGAGACTTTGTGTGTGTGTGTGTGTGTGTGTGTGTGTGTGTGTGTGTGTGCGTGTGTGTGTGTGTACATATATATATATATATGCATATATAAAGAGAGAGGAGGGGAGAGGCAATATTTGCCTGTGTGAGAGTATGAATGCATCTGTTGCTATGTATATTTATATATTCGCTTGCCAGTGTGTGCAGTTGCCTACACTGCAGAAGTACATGTGTCTTATGTATATATATATTATTGTTTTTGACGAACTCGTGCATACCTGTGTATAAGCGTACGTACGTGGGAGAACATTCGAACTGTATATATAAATTGACGGAAACATCTGGCAAGTAATGTAGCTCCTAATTGCTATGTTATTTACTTCTTTGTATTCATCTAAAAATATATTATTTGCTCAATTAAAATGTGCAATACATATCTAGTTACTATATAATATCGATTACTAGGATAGATATAAAGCTCCAAATGTGGGAAGATGAATATTGTAGTAGATGAGATCATTGCCATTATTCAACTAGATTTTGGTCTATTGGTCTCAAGAAATACAATGTGAGACTTGAACTTAAAACTTAGAAGGTCGTAATTAAACACCAGAAAAATATAGTTTCTCGTTCTGCATATTCTACCAATCTCCCACCTTTATACTGCACCGACTACTACTACTAATAATAGTGTTTTTCTTTACATTGGTACAAGATACACTTAAGAGAAATTGTGTAGTTGATTGAATCTCGCCTGAATACACGATTCTTCCAATCCACCATCCTTTAAATACTATAAATTAATTGCTTTCTAAAATTAGCTATGGAAACCATATTTTCGATAAGGACACAATCGATTAATCCAAATCCAATACGTGACTGGCAATTATATCATCAAATAAAATGGATGAGAGGCAAAAGCAACCCCAACGAGATTTTGGAAGTCATAAGATGACAGAACTACACGCTTC
>OZ024740.1:62736606-62769106 GCA_964016885.1 Eledone cirrhosa | reverse complement strand
CACAAGCATACGCAAAACCTTACCATGGGTATACAAAACCACGCACATATAAATATGTGTGTGTGTGTATGCTTGTGTACAAATAAATAAATAATTATATAAACGTATATAAGTAAATAAATACGTATATAACAAGCGCACACGTATACCTACATATAAATACACGAATGTTCGGAGACGTAAGTCAACTAAAACAAGAAGTACACATATACACACACCCACCATACGTACGAACCTGCACACTCACGCGGACGCAAAACTCCCGTATACACATAGCCAAACCCTAAATACCAGAATATGTAAAAATAGTATGCTATAACAGTCAAATATACGTACGAGAAGGTATACATACCTTCACAAAACATACGGGTAATATATACTTACCTATGCAAATAAGTAAAGGAATAAACAAAACATATACTTAGCTCCCACATCAAGACGTAAAATATCCACGTATAGATCGTGCTATCCGTATATATTATTCGTTTTTTCCCGTTCTTTGCCAGCGAACGTTACCACGAACCAAAGTATCGTCTTCCTGTCTTCCTCCGGTTGCAACGTTTTTTGAAATATCCAGTTCTGCGTTTACAGATTGACTTTGTTAGTTTCAGAAGATCCCGTTAAGGGTGAAAGCAGCGATTCTTTGCTTAAACTTTAATCTGTTATTTTAATATATATATATATATATATATATATATATATATATGTATATATATATATAGAGAGAGAGAGAGAGATAATTTAATATATCAACTAACATAAGCGCACAGATGCACGTCCATGCCAGCAAATACACAGGTTATGTCATAGTACCTAGGTGGTTCAATGCAGGAGGATGCAGAACAATAATATAAAAGACGTAAAATAAGAAAATATATTTTTAAAAAATTTTAAAAAAACTTTTTACTTACTTACTTACTTAAGTAAATTTAAGTAAGTAAGTAAAAAATTTTTTTTTAGTTTTTAAAAAGATATTTTCTTATTTTACGTCTTTTATATATATATATATATATATATATATATATATATATATATATATATATATATATATATATATATATATATATATATATATATTGTTATACTTTGGGAGGGTCATGTTGCCAATAAGAAACACACGGACCCGACGGCTGAGCTCAAGCCGTTTCGACGGCTAATTCTGGACTAAAATCTTTTTAGTCCAGAATTAGCCGTCGGGGTCCTACTCGTTCCTATATATATATATATATATATATATATATATATATATATATATATATATATATATATATATATATATATATTCGTTTCTGAATTTGTTTAGCAAGATTCTTTATCTGAAATCGTGTGTTGAAACCGATATTGTTATACTTTGAACCAACCAGAAATTTATAAGTTTGTAGATTTGTAAATTTATAAATTTATAAATATATAATAAATTGAAGTGAAAGCAGCTGGTGCGTGTGTTTCTTATTGGCAACATGACCCTCCCAAAGTATAACAATATATATATATATATATATATATATATATATATAAAAGACGTAAAATAAGAAAATATCTTTTTAAAAAATTAAAAAAAATTTTTTACTTACTTACTTAAATTTACTTAAGTAAGTAAGTAAGTAAAAAAATTTTTTAAAATTTTTTAAAAAGATATTTTCTTATTTTACGTCTTTTATATTATTGTTCTGCATCCTCCTGCATTGAACCACCTAGGTACTATGACATAACCTGTGTATTTGCTGGCATGGACGTGCATCTGTGCGCTTATGTTAGTTGATATATTAAATTATCTCTCTCTCTCTATATATATATATATATACATATATATATATATATATATATATATATATATTATATATAGGAATGAGTAGGACCCCGACGGCTAATTCTGGACTAAAAAGATTTTAGTCCAGAATTAGCCGTCGAAACGGCTTGAGCTCAGCCGTCGGGTCCTACTCGTTCCTATTACCCACTCTACTACCCTAAGTATTGAGTACTTTGGTGCGTTATGGTCCACCTGGTTCCTTACCACATTTCCTTCGTTATATATATATATATATATATATATATATATATATATATATATATATATAGAGAGAGAGAGAGAGAGAGAGAGAGAGAGAGAGAGAGAGAGAATATATAGACTAAAATAAAATTATTTCAGTCATTTTACACCTTAAAAGTAGCTCAATACAACTATATTATGTAGAGCTTATTTATACAAATTATTTTCGACTTTTATAGTTAAACCTGTGTTGTACCAACTTACAATAGGCTAACATCCTTTAAAAATTCTACTTTTTTCAACCTTTCTTAAAATGATTGCCTCTCTGTTTACATCTCATTGATCTACATCCCACTAATTTCAAAGTGGTCTCCCAGGATAAAGATCTTCCCCATTCCTGGTTATCCTAATTCACTCTATCCTCCAAATATAAGACATTTGTATCCTGTCAAATGAATGCAATATTCATTCCTTAAGTATCTTGCTATGACATGGTCCCTAAATTCCTAATGGAGCTGTAGTGGCGTTTCTTAGATCTTTTTTATATCCTGATGGAACCCATTCCCCTCATTATTTTCAGACAAAGAAAAGGTGAATTAGTGAGAAAGAGAAAGAAACAAAAAGAAGGATCAGACTCACTGCTCGAAAGAATAAAAAAGCAAAGTTGACCACGGTAGAATTTGAAATCAGAATGTAGTTAGCCTGAACAAACACCACGAAGCACTTTATCCGACGACCTAACGATTCCGCAAATCTATCGCCTACGCTTATATAGGCACAAGCTTTCAAATTTAGAAGAAAGTTATATAGTTAATTAAGATCGAGACTAGTTCTTGACATATACTTGATTTTTATCTAGTTTTTTTGGTAACTTGTTCTTCATTTGTTTCTCCATCGGACTCATTAAATTCAAAGCCGACTAGGGTGAAATTTCAAATTAGAACTTAAAGGGCCGTAATTAAATACCGCAAACTATTTCATTTGAAGCTCTATCCTTTCTCCCAGTTCACGATTGAAGGTAGTAAGATGTCGGCCAATGTAGTGTGCCGAGCTAGAATTCCTTTCGATAAGTTTTCGTCCTAGACAATCTGAGTTCAAATCTCGGAGCGTTTGTCTTTGCTTTTGTCTTTCCCGTGCTATTTTAAATAAATACCATTAATATACTGAGGTGGATTTCTTTCTATCATTAAATTCTGCTTCGTGACTTGTTAAAAGGAGGCTATATTTTATATTTACTAAACATTATTGAATTATTCATATCTCTAGGCATTACTTCTAATAAACCATCATCTACTTTTGCATTTAAATACACTGGTAGTAATCTGCTTATTTATCCCTTCCAACTAATTGTCATGCTTTCAGGCACACGCATACATACTGACACTCCGTCAATTACGACGATGAGTGTTCCAGTTGATTGATCAATGGAACAACCTGCTCGTGAAATTAAAGTGCAAGTGGCTGAGCATTCCACAGGCACGCGTACCTTTAACGTAGTTCTCAGGAAGATTCAACGTGACACAGAATATGATAAGGCTGGCCCTTCGAATTACAGATACAACTCATTTTTGCCAGCTGAGTGGACCGGAGAAACATGAAATAAAGTGTCTTGCTGAAGAACACAACGCACCGCAGGGAATCGAACTCCCGACGTTACGATTGTGAGCCGAATACCATAACCACAAAGCTACGCGACTTCACAACACACACATATATAGCTATAAATGTGTGTGGGTGTGTGTATGTGTGTGCGTGGGCGTACGCGCTTGTATGTATTCATCAAAAATATTTGATCGACAATCAAACATTTTTTGCTGTATTTTTCGCGTCTTGAGACAAGTAATGATTGATTATTTGATTTGATGTTTAGTTTCCTAAAATACTTCTTCGCGGCTTATATTCGTTCTTCTTGTCCATCATCATTTAAAACCAACAAATCTATTTAATTAATGAAACTCATAGCTAAAAATAAAATATGAGTTTATAAATGAAGAAAAACAAAATCTGCTGTAAGTTAACCACATTCTATATTCTTATTATCGAATATTTATTTTAGCCTCAAATCTTATAAACAGAAATAGGAAATAGAATAGCTTTCACCGTATTTTAGACTAAAGACATTTTAGCCTGGTATTGACGTACACCATATACGTCAATACTCATCTTTTTCCATTTATTTGAGGGTTCTAAACCCCATTATCAGGCTAAAATTTCTTTAGTCTAAAATACGGTGAAAGCTATTCTATTTTCTAATTTCAAACCTGTTCACTGTTTCAAAACATACTTACTTATAAACAGAGTTTTCAACATCTCTTCCCCACTTTTAGTTTCTTTATTTGACATAAAGCTAGATATTTAGATTTGCATAATTATAGTTATTGGAACAGGAAGAAAAAACAAGCGACTGAGAATCAATAAAAACTCGAAATATAGAACAAAATTTAGGTTGAAGTGAATGAGGAAGAAAACTGTTAGAAATTCTCTCTTGCTATTTCTCTCTCTCTCTCTCTCTCTCTCTCTCTCTCTCTCTCTCTCTCTCTCTCTCTCTCTCTCCGTCTCTTTAAAATATAAACGAAACAAGTTCAGCGGGTGCAGACAAGATATAGTCTTAATCGCTGCAATCATTATGTATTCTATGAAGTGGAATTGGCGATGTGTGATCTGAAGTAACATCTCATGAAACGTTGAGAAAAGAGATTTGCTTGAAAGATATAAAAGAGAGAGAAAGGAAAAAGAAAGAAAGAAAGAAAGAATAAATGAATGAATGAAAGATAGAAAGAAAAAAGAATGAAAGAAAGAAGGAAAGAAAAAACAAAAGCAAGAAGGAAAGAAAGAAAGATGTGAGTTATTTCTGATTACTATTCTAAGTGGATTAAGAACTTTCTGTCAACATGTCTGCAGTTATTACTATATTGCAAAAGACCAAACATACGTCCCATTGCATGGTGACGTTCTGTCAGTTTTTTTGCGAAACATAGTTTCCTTTCCCTACGTATGTGTATATATATATATATATATATATATATATATATATATATATATACATACTACATATAATAATAATAATAAATGTGAAGACTAAAATCCAAAGAGGGCTCGATAAGGATAAATATATATCAAATATACAAGAACCCTAGAGCAAATATTTATTAAAATAACATATTCTGAGTTTCAGAAGAACCCGTTAAGGGTGAAAGCAGCGATTCTTTGCTTAAACATTAATCTGTTATTTTAATAAATATATATATATATATATATATATATATATATATATATATATATATATATATATATATATATATATATATATATATATATATATATATATATATATATATAAATATATATATAAGAAAGTAAGTCCAATATAAGAAAGTAAGTCCATAGAATCATTTGATAAAATATATACAGTATTTCCTCTCCCAATCAGCATAATTAACCACACAAAAAATCAATTAAACAAGGCTATAAGTTTAAAAAGCACCTATGAAGAAACAATAGATAAATAAATGATAGCTATTTTATCCGCGATAAACAGCCACAGATTTACCTAGTATTTCTAATAGCCCGTAGAAACTGATTAGATATATAGCCAACCATACACAATTAGGTACAAAATCAAAGTTAGAAGGAAAAATGTATATAAACATACCAAAATTATGTCTCTACCCCATGAGTAGAGTCGCTTTTTGGAAATATCCGATCATGGATAAATTCACGAGTTTCGAAATCATTAGGAAACAAACTCAATTGGACAAAGATTAGCCATTTCTTAGCCAGTTCTTAGCCATTTTGAATTCGTTTCTGGCGGGGATCATTTAAGAAAAATCTTTGTCCAATTGAGTTTGTTTCCTGATGATTTCGAAACTCGTGAATTTATCCATGATCGGATTTTTACAAAAAGCGAATGAAAACTCATGGGGTAGAGTCATAATTTTGGTATGTTTATATACATTTTTTCTTCTAACTTTGATTTTGTACCTAATTGTGTATGGTTGGCTATATATCTAATCGATTTCTATGGGCTATTAGAAATACTAGGTAAATCTTCTGTGGCGGTTGATCGCGGATAAAATAGCTATCATTTATTTATCTATTGTTTCTTCATAGGTGCTTTTTAAACTTATAGCCTTGTTTAATTGATTTTTTTGTGTGGTTAATTATGCTCTGATTGTTGATTATTAAATTAATTAATTCGTCATTGAACCACACCGTGAATGGTTGCCAAAAACACATATATATATATATCTATGGCTCTGTCTAGTTTATGTATATGTAAATCTATATATTTTATATATATGTGTGTGTGTGTGTGTGTGTGTGTGTGTGTGTGTGTGTGTGTGTGTGTGTGTGTGTGTGTGTGTGTGTGTGTGTGTGTGTGTGTGTGTGTGTGTGTGTGTGTGTGTGTGTGTGTGTGTGTGTGTGTGTGTGTGTGTTTGGAATTTATCGAATATATATAGATATATAAATAACCCAGGTACGCCTGTTGCATGCAACTTTAGTAGTAAAGATGGGTCTAATGTGTTTGGAGTACATCAAGACATTTTCATTCATTAATTTCACCATAAATGAGAAAAACATCGATATTTAATTGATTAACTCTGGTAAAAAAAAAACAAAGAGCCAGTGGTATCTAACCGTAATTTTAGAGGATTACAGTTAATTAAATATCCTAGCAGAAAAACCACCCTTCGGGTGGTTTTCTGCTAGAATGTGTAGTGTGCATATTGATGTTATACGCAAGTATATATGCATGTAGATATGATACATCAAATAAAATCGTAATTGACAATATACACAGAAATTGAACGAAGACTGCGCTACACTCTCTTATATAATCAGTAACGTAATCCACGATACATTAAAAAAAAGACGATATTATTATGAGAAAATTAGTGACCGGAAGTGTTAACATTTGAAAATTTTAAAGAAGTGAATCATTAAATAAGTAATAAAATATATTTAATGAACAGCCACGAAATTTATTAGATGAATTATGTAATATTCATTCATTATTTATTCAAAGTAATCCAACTTATTTTACAAACGGGATAAAAATAATATATCCTGGATGCAGTCCCGCACACCTTACTTTATTATAGTTTAGATAGAGAAGGCTCGCTTCTTACGCGATCACTATGTTCCAAACTTCTCGCGTGTTTAAAAAACTGCGTAGGCTGCAGACCTTTCTATAAAAATACGTTGAGACTTTCGATGTGGCACACCATCGGGTTCTTTGAAGGTTGAGAAAGCAAAAGTAACGGACAATGGCAGCAAGGGATAGATATATGCATTGTATATTTAATTATTAGTAACTAATTCAAATTTCAGGTTGTGAGAAAAGAAGGCTGAAGTTAGGGTAAAATAATCTTACACGTTTCAAAGGTAGTTAACTTTGCCTCGGATAAAGAGTCGTTTGTCTTCTGATGAAAAGTCAACTAGCTTTAAACGGCGTTTTTTTCCTGTGGGGGAAGAGAACAAAAGTGTTCTCGCACTAGTATATTTCCATAGTGACACTTATGCTTAAAAGCTGTCATTATATCTGGGCGGCTGATCACTCGGCTCGTCCGTCGATGAAGAGCGCGGCTATCCGCGTGAACTGATGCGAATTGCAGGACTCAATGAACATCGACACCGCGAACGCACATTGCGGCCCCGGGATTCCATCGTCCGGGGGCCCCGAATCTAATATGGCGGTGGATTGGCAGCATGGATAGAGGGTCGGATGCCATACTTTGACGCATAGAGTTACGGCCTTTGCCATTCTGAGTTCAAATCTCACCGAGGTTAACTTTGCCTTTTATCTTTACAGGGTCGATAAAAAAAAGTACCAGTAATGCACTGGATAATTGCTGGCCTTGTGCCAAAAGTAGAAACAATTACATCTGATTAACTTTATTTCAGATCTTTTGATATACACTGTTATAATCCTGTGAATACACTGGGGAATCTCCAGAGTAACAAGACTCATCACTTAGCCATAAAAAAGAATATTTAGACAATACATCGGTATTAAGCACTCATCCTCGTGTTCACTCAACTGGCAAAAATAAATTGTACATGTAATTCGAAGAGCCAGTCTTGTCACATTCTGAGAACTGCTTTAGGGGTTCGTGTGTCTGTGGAATGCTCAGTCACTTGCAAGTTCATTTCACGAGCATACTATTTCGTTTATCATATCAACAGGAGAAATCGTCGTCGTAACCGACGGAGTGTTTATGTATGTATGTATGTATATATATATATATATATATATATATATATATATATATATATATATATATATATATATAACAGAGGAAATGTGGTAAAGAACCAGATGGACCATAACGCACCAGAGTACTCAATACTTAGGGTAGTAGAGTGGGAAATAGGAAAAAGTGTGATCCCGACAGCAGAGCTCTCCCGTCGAGGTCATACTTTTTCCTATACATACATACATACATACATACATACATACATACATACATACATACATACATACATACATACATACATACATACCCAGGGATGTCGCTCAGCAGTATCGCAGTGAATCCATGGATGAAAAACTGCATGCCTATCAGCAAAAAAAAATGCATGGTTATGTTGCCAGGAGGCTCCAGAGTGAGAGTAATATAGATAAGGAAAGTAGTCTATCTTGGACCAACAACCGGTATATTGGCTCCCACTTTGAAGGATACGCTTTTGCAATCCAAGAAAGGAGATTAGCACGAAATACCTGATTCACAAAAGAGATAGGGATGCAGGCAAAACACCTAGATGTGATAACAAGTGCAGACTCTGCAGAACTAACATCGAGGATATCACCCATGTCATCAGCAGCTGTCCAAAGATGTCATCGCGGTACTATCTACCTATGAGGCATGATGTGGTGGCCAAAACACTGTACAATGCAGTTCGTAAAAAAGATAGCCCCGATAACAAACACATTAAAAGCTACAACAATGTGGAAGACATCCATGTACATAATATGAAAGAGTACTGGTGGAATGTTCCAGTAAAAACCCCAATAAAATGCATGCATAACAGACCAGATATTATGATATGGGACAGGGAGAAGAAAACATGCACAGTAGTGAAAATTAGCTGCCCAGCAGATGCCAATATAATATCAAAGATTAGTGAAAAGGAGAACATTTATGCAGAACTGATGAGAAATCTGCAGATACTCAACCCTGATTACACCTTCAGATTTATGCCTGCGATTATTGGGGCACTGGGATATGTTAGTAACTGCCTCAATACAAATCTTGAGAAGCTAGGCTTCACAGGAACAGAAAGAACACAACTAGTTAGGAAATTACAAGTACAATCCATTAATGGAACAGTAAAAATATGTAAAACATTCCAAATATTTTGCATCTAATAACTGCATATACACATGTACAGATACAAAGCTTATACACATGCACACATACAACTCAAAACATACACATCCACACATACAATAACATCCATATCTACATATGCATGCATGCAGACATACATACATATCTACCTAGTTGATGTTGTGTAAATTCCAATGAGAGAGTCTTGTGTCTATGTTAGAAACCGACTCTCTCTCTATTGGTAAAACTTTGTGAAATTATAAAACCAGAAGAACATACATACATACATACATACATACATACATACATACATACATACATACATGGTGGCTGCCAACTCGTTTTCGAGTACGGCCACTACTTTATATCCATGTAGGAGAACCCCTACCGATGCGCTGAACGAGTGTGACTTTTTAGTCCAGCCAGCGACTTGAAAACTCTGGTACAAACACTACACCTGTGACAATTATTGACACACAGTGCTGGGCCCATGGTACCATGTGATGACAAGTGCAGAGAGATCTCCAGATATAAAGCAATGCCTGTGCCGGGAAGCTTTTATAGTGAGCAAAGGCATTGCACAAAGCCAGTCCCACTCTCTTAACCAAGATGATATTTACCAAAAAGAAGAACAAGTCAACATCATTGGATACCATCAGGGTTGCAGGTGTTATATCAGAGTTTTCCTTCTCCTAGAATTCTGCCTTGACAAAGGCTAAGGGGTCATCTCTCCCGGTGATTTTGGATGGCCATTGACTCTTAAGAGCTCCTTTGCCCTTTGACAGGTTTCGTTTTTAGTCCTGCAGGATGTCCAAAGTCACCCTCCTCACCAAGAAACCTTGGTGGGGTTGCCAGTTTAGTCGCCAACGACCCGACCATGAGACAGGTTGTACTGGGATACATGTTACCAGTAGCACCAACTGGTGACCTGACACATACATACATACATACATACATACATACATACATACATACATACATACATACATACGGCCTGATATTGTTGTTTGGGACCACACATTGAAAACGTGTTCTGTTGTGGAGAGCAGCTGCCCAGATGTAAACGCTGTCAGAAAAATACAGAAGGACATCTACGGACTATTGATGAGGAGTTTGCAAATCCAGTATCCAAGATACACCTTTAGCTTCATACCCATCATTATTGGAGCTACGGGTTATATACCAACCCATTTGGACCAAAGTATGACTGAACTTGGATTTGCGGACAAAGAGCGCAGCTCCCTAATTCATAGTCTACAAATGGCTGCGAGAGCTGGTACCTTCAAAATTTGCAAAACATTCTTGCAATTCAAGAGATGACAATTTCTTTTCTTTTACAACCTTGCCACCAGGAAGGTGGCAGGTCAAAAAACATATACTCGAAATTAAGAGAAAGAGATAACATACATAGGAAATCAACACGAAATACCTGATTCACAAAAGATGCAGGCAAAACACCTAGTTGTGATAACAAGTGCAGAGTCTGCAGAATTAACATCGAAGATGTCACCGATGTCATCAGCAGCTGTCCAAACATATCATCGCGTTACTATCTACCTATGAGACATGATGTAGTGGCCAAAACACTGTACAATGCAATCCGTTAGAAAGATAGCCCCGATAATAAACACATTAACAGCTACAGCAATGTGGAAGACATATATATACATAATATGAAAGAGTACTGGTGGAATTTTCCAGTAAAAACCCCAATAAAATGCATGCATAAGAGACCAGATATTATGATATGGGACAGGGAAAAGAAGGCATGCACGGTAGTGGAAGTTAGCTGCCCAGCAGATGCCAATATAATATCAAATATTAGTGAAAAATAAAATAGAGACGATGTTTGGTAACAGTAGAACCAGAACTCTTCAATATAAGCTGATCACCCTCAAACAAGAATTGAGAGCTGTTAGCGAAAAACGCCGATACCTGAAGAAGGTAGATGAGAGAAAAGTGCTTAATAAAAGATTCAGACGAAACTAAACATCAGTCTATAAAGATATGAAGAACAAGATAATAAGTGTCACTGAGGCCCCATCCCAGAAAGACATAGATTCCTTTTGGAGCAAAATATCGGGTGAAAAGAAGAATTTCAACCAAGATGCAATGTAGCTAAGAGAAATCCGAAAGAACTATTGCCCCTACACTACAACAAAAACATACGAAATAAGTGATGGTACTCTTGATACTGTGATAGGAAAACTCCAAGATAAGAAAACACCAGGAAGAGACATGATTCTCGGCGAATGGTACAAAAAACTGATATTCTATCGGAGGTATCTTACTGACCTATACCAACAAGTTCTTAAGAGAGATACACTTATACCAGAATGGTTGACATTAGCACAAACGTTACTGGTCCCCAAGAACAAAGACACCCACTTGGCAAAAAACTACCGACCCATTGCATGCCAGAACCTGATGTATAAGATGCATACAGCCTGCATGAACCTATTCCTCCAAGATCACTGTGAAAATAATAACATCATCACAGATGAACAAGCAGCTGGAAAGAAAGGGGTTTGGGGATGTGCTGAACAACTCCTAATCAACAAAACTGCGATGTCGGAGGTGCGTCAACTTAGGAGGAATATGACTACAGTCTGGCTGGACTACAGGAAAGCTTTCGATTCTGTTCCCCACTCTTGGATGATAGAGGCCCTCCAACTTGCTAAAGTCCCAGACATTATTGTCAGAGCCATAGAGAGACTGTCTTCTTCTTGGGCTAATATCCTAAGGTTAAAGACAGAGAGGGAGGACTCTATTTTCACTGATAACATAAAATATTGCAGGGGTATATTTCAGAGGGACAGGCTCTCGGTGATATTATTCATCTTGTCATTAAACCCCTTGTCATTTCTGCTCAAGAAATGTGAGGGATATATCATTGGCTCACAGGAGGACAGAAATACGAACCTAACCCATAATTTCTTTGTGGACGATCTGAAACTCTATGCCAAGGACATTGATGGGATGAAGAAAAATCTTGACCTGGTTACAACGTTCTCAAAGGATATAGGAATGGAGTTTGGCCAAGATAAATGCTCATACATGACTGTAAAGCGGGGAAAAACAACAACCCAATCTAGCAACATTGTCATCAATGGCCTAACTGTTTCACCGATATCTGATGAGAACTGCTACAGATACCTGGGGATAGATGTGAACATATCCTATAATGGTATCTGTAATAAAGAACGCGTAACCAGGGAATACTACACCCGATTAAGAAAGATCTGGTCATCGGAACTCTCTGCGCAAAATAAAACAGTGACTCACAATGTGTTTGCCGTGCCTGTCCTAACACCGACGTTTGGAATACTCAATTGGACGATAGACGAAATCCGAGCAGTTGATGTTGGAACTCGAAAAATACTAAACAACACCGGAAACTTCCACATCAACAGTGACATAGACCGCCTTTACTTGAAACGTAAGCAGGGAGGCAGAGGCCTAACATCAGTTAAGACAACGTTTGAATTCCGCATCATATCTCTCCGACAACATCTACGAACCTCGAAGCGTAGGAGCCCGTTTCTCGAGGAAGTCTATCTGCATGAAACAGATAAGATCATGAGAGTTGGGAAGGAACTCCTCGAGATATATTCTCTGTGTGATAATCAAAAACTCACACCCAGGAATTTCGCTCAGCAGTATCGCAGTGAATCCGTGGATGAAAAACTGCATGCTTATCAGCAAAAAATCATGCATGGATATGTTGCCAGGAAGCTCCAGAGTGAGAGTAGTATAGATAAGGAAAGTAGTGTATCTTGGACCAACAACCACTATATTGGCTCCCACTTTGAAGGATACGCTTTTGCAATCCAAGAACAGGAGATTAACACGAAATACCTGATTCACAAAAGAGATAGGGATGCAGGCAAAACACCTAGATGTGATAGCAAGTGCAGACTCTGCAGAACTAACATCGAGGATATCACCCATGTCATCAGCAGCTGTCCAAAGATGTCATCGCGGTACTATCTACCTGTGAGGCATGATGTAGTGGCCAAAACACTGTACAATGCAGTTCGTAAAAAAGATAGCCCCGATAATAAACACATTAAAAGCTACAGCAATGTGGAAGACATCCATATACATAATATGAAAGAGTACTTGTGTAATGTTCCAGTAAAAACCCCAATAAAATGCAGGCATAACAGACCAGATATTATGATATAGGACAGGGAGAAGAAAACATGCACAGTTGTGGAAATTAGCTGCGCAGCAGATGCCAATATAATATCAAAGATTAGTGAAAAGGAGAATATTTATGCAGAACTGATGAGAAATCTGCAGATACTCCACCCTGATTACACCTTCAGATTTATGCCTGTGATTATTGGGGAACTGGAGTATGATGGTAACTGACTCAGTACAAATCTTGAGAAGCTAGGCTTCACAGGAACAGAAAGAACACAACTAGTTAGGAAATTACAAGTACAGTCCATTAATGGAACAGTAAAAATATGTAAAATATCCAAAAATTTTGCATCTAATAACTGCATATACACATGTACAGATACAAAGAATATACACATGCACACATACAACTCAAAACATACACATCCACACATACAATAACATCTATATCTACACATGCATGCATACATAATCTACCTAGTTGATGTTATGTAAATTCCAATGAGAGAGTCTTGTGTCTATGTTAGAAACTGACTCCCTCTCTATTGGTAAACATTTGTGAAATTATAAAACCAGAAGAACATACATACATACATACATGGTGGCTGCCAACTCGTTTTCGAGTACGGCCACTACTTTATATCCAAGTAGGAGAACCCCTACCGATGCGCTGAACGAGTGTGGCTTTTTAGTCCAGCCAGCGACTTGAAAACTCTGGTACAAACACTACACTTGTGACAATTATTGACACATAGTGCTGGGCCCATGGTACCATGTGACGACAAGTGCAGAGAGATCTCCAGATATAAAGCAATGCCTGTGCCGTGAAGCTTTTATAGTGAGTAAAGGCACTGCACAAAGCCAGTCCCACTCTCTTAACCAAGAGGATATTTACCAAAAAGAAGAACAAGTCAACATCATTGGATACCATCAGGGTTGCAGGTGTTATATCAGAGTTTTCCTTCTAGAATTCTGCCTTGACAAAGGCTAAGGGGTCATCTCTCCCGGTGATTTATATATATACATATATATACAAATATATATACATACATACATGGTGGCTGCCCACTCGTTTTCGAGTATGGCCACTACTTTATATCCATGTAGGAGAACCCCTACCGATGCGCTGAACGAGTGTGGCTTTTTAGTCCAGCCAGCGACTTGAAAACTCTGGTACAAACACTACACTTGTGACAATTATTGACACAGTGCTGGGCCCATACATACATACATGCATACATACATAAAAAGCCTGACATGAAGTTCTGACAAGTTTATGATATCACACCTCGAGGGATATCTCTATGCAATAGAAGAACAACAACTCCCTATCTGCTGCACAAAAGAGGAGGGCCATCAGCTGACAATTACAGGCTATGTAAAACAAAGATCGAAGATGTAAGCCACATTGTTGCCAGCTGCGAAAGAATGTCATCTCGCTACTACCTCCCCATGAGACACGATGGGATAGCTAGAACCATCTGGAACGCACTTCGGAAAACAAAATTAACAACAAACGAGGAAGAATATATTGAGACAGATGGCACTATAGAATACTGGTGGAACCTGAAAATAAAAACTGCCACTAAATTAAAGTACAACCGGCCTGATATTGTTGTTTGGGACCACACATTGAAAACGTGTTCTGTTGTGGAGATCAGCTTCCCACTTGATGTAAACGTTGTCAAAAAAGTACAGGAGAAGGAGGACATCTACGGACCATTGATGAGGAGTTTACAAATCCAGTATCCAAGATACACATTTAGCTTCATACCCATCATTATTGGAGCTACGGGTTATATACCACCCGATTGGACCAATGTATAACTGAACTTGGATTTGTGGACAAAGAGCGCAGCTCCCTAATTCATAGTCTACAAATGGCTGCGAGAGCTGGCACCTTCAACATTTGCAAATCATTCTTGCGATTCAAGGGATGACAATTTCTTTTCTTTTACAACCTTGCCACCAGGAAGGTGGCCGGTCAAAAATATACTCGAAATTAAGAGAAAGATATAAAATATACATGATGGCTGCAAACTCTGCTAAGAGTACTGCAATTGCTTGGATGATTATAGAGTCTGGTGTACTTTTAGGCTACGGCCAGTCACACAAACCTGTAACATATCCTGAACAAGCAATGCCTGTGCAACATACATACTTACATACATGCAGACATATATACAATCATGCATGCATTAATTCATACATACAGACATATATACAATCATGCATGTATGCATTAATTCATACATACAGACATAAATACGAACATACATACATACGTACGTACATACATACATACATACATGCATACATACATACATACATACATACATACATACATACATACATACATACATACATACATACATACATACATGGTGGCTGCGTTTTCGAGTATGGCCACTACTTTATATCCATGTAGGAGAACCCCTACCGATGCGCTGAATGAGTGTGACTTTTTAGTCCAGCCAGTGACTTGAAAACTCTGGTACAAACACTACACTTGTGACAATCATTGACACATAGTGCTGGGCCCATGGTACCATGTGACGACAAGTGCAGAGAGATTTCCAGATATAAAGCAATGCCTGAGCCGTGAAGCTTTTATAGTACATACATATATACATACGTACATGGTGGCTGCCAACTCGTTTTCGAGTACGGCCACTGCTTTATATCCATGTAGGAGAAGCCCTACCGATGCGCTGAACGAATGTGACTTTTTAGTCCAGCCAGCGACTTGAAAACTCTGGTACAAAGACTACACTTGTGACCATTATTGACACATAGTGCATCATATTGACCATGTGATGACAAGTGCAGAGAGATCTCCAGATATAAAGCAATGCCTGTGCTGTGAAGCTTTTATAGTGAGCAAAGGCACTGCACAAAGCCAGTCCCACTCTCTTAACCAAGATGATATTTACCAAAAAGAAGAACAAGTCAACATCATTGGATACCATCAGGGTTGCAGGTGTTATATCAGAGTTTTCCTTCTCCTAGAATTCTGCCTTGACAAAGGCTAAGGGGTCATCTCTCCCGGTGATTTTGGATGGCTATTGAGTCTTAAGAGCTCCCTTGCCCTTTGACAGGTTTTGTTTTTAGTCCTGCAGGATGTCCAAAGTCACCCTCCTCACCAAGAAACCTTGGTGGGGTTGCCAGTTTAGTCGCCAACGACCCGACCATGAGACAGGTTGTACAGGTTGTACATACATACATTCAGACAGACAGACAGACAGACCGATAGATAGACAGAGAGTCAGACAGACAGACTGAGATGCGTAGTGTCTCTTCTGGAAACCATATTGTTTTCTTAGAAAACGATGAAATAAAAAGTAACATGATAAAAACAAAGAAAGGCACCACCTATATAGTTCAAGACATAAACTTGAGAGAATGAGAAAGAAAATAGTAATCGGATATTGGGAGGTAGGATGTGGGCGATTAGTCTGTCAACAGATTATGTTAGAAGATGTTTCACGTAAAAGGAAATTACGGATGCTTGTTAATGAAGATCATTTTCAGAAATATGCCTGTAAAGATTATAAAACAATGATTTCAATACACACTGATACATCATCTGACAGGAAGATATACGTTGCTGACGATAGCTAATAAGCTTGAAACTAGTACATCGTTCCTTTGTCAGTGTTGAACAAAAGGGCAACGATGGTTGCTAAACACTGTACGGCTTAATTCGGGATGTTTGTTTACAAACAAACCGAGCATTATAATAAATGTTCGGTAAATCCATACGTACATATATGTGTGCATGTATGTATATATATACATACTACTGTACGTCTGTATACATATATGTATGTACGTATACATACTTATATTTAAGTAACAGCCGTACTAAGAGTGAGAAATGAAATTTCGTTTCATTTTTTCCATTTATCGTTTTCGGTGCGCCCGGCCGATTAACTCACTCGATATGCAAATTTGGCTGCTCAGCCGTTAATATGCATAAAGTCAGTAGCCAGCTACACAGCTTTAAAGCCTATTTGACCGAATATATATATGTATATATATTTGTAACCACGTGCTTTTCCTACCAACTCGTAAGTACGTTTTCTTAACTACAGATTATTATATACACTCGTTTTTCTCTTAATATCTCCAAACAATCAATTAACCAAAAACTTTTAACAACCTTAAACAACCAAATAACCAAATCTCACATCCATAAAAGAGAATACATATCTATATATACGCTACTTTAATATCTTCAAATAAGGAAAAAGTATATACAAATACACGGGCTTTCCCTACAAACTCGCAAGTAAGTCTTCTTAACTACAAACTATTATATACACTCGTTTTTCCTTGGATATCTTCAAACAACCAAATAACCAAAAGCTATTAACATCCTCAAACAACCAAACTCACATCCATAAGAGAGAATATATATATATATATATAATTTCTTCAAATAACCATAGTCTCACTCACGTATCAAATAACAAATATCTTAAAACAAACACAAGGGTAAAAAAAAAAAATATGACTACTGACCAGCAAGCCCACAACAGACGAAATTGGTCTGAAAATGAAATTGACCTCTTAATAAACACATGGTTTTCTCTGTCCCAAACAATAAACGCGTCATGTCTGAATGAAATTGCTGAAAAAACAGCTAAGCAGATACACAACAAACTAAAACATGTAGAAGTCTCTTTCAAACTAATTCAAAACCATTTTGAAAAACTTCGACATATTTACTCCAATGGGCAAACACAAAAACAGCAACAACAACAACAACAACAGCCACAACAACAGCCACAACAACAGCAACAACAACAACAGCCACAACAACAGCCACAACAACAGCAACAACAACAACAACAGCCACAACAACAGCCACAACAACAATAACAGCCACAACAACAACAACAGCCAGAAAGCCAGGAGCAACCACTACTGAATTCAAGCATAATAGCTGAATTACTGAATGACAGTATCACTCAGCCATCATTATCGCCATCAGCATCACCACCGTCACCATCTTCTGCACATCAACATCTTCTGCAAACATCAACTGCTAGTAATGGACTACTGCTCTCTCTCCCACCACAGTTGTCATCATCATCATCACCACTAATGCTTTCTTCCCCCACATCACCACCACAACCATGTCATAATCAAAAGAACTTTTAAAAAAAAGATCTATGGAGCTGTATGCACCCCCCACTACACATACTAGAAACCCCAAAATATGCCGCTACTCACTACGTCAGAGGCTGTGCACACGTAGCGACTGTATATTTACCCATTTACCGGGTACTAGGCGCACTAACACTGCCAGCCAACACCAAAGCACACTGCCAGCACGTATAGGTCGCAGTCCCAAAATCTGCCAACATTCCCAACGTGAGAGGCTATGTCTGCTGACTGACTGTCCCTTCACTCATCTTCTTGGGACACAACGCACGAACAGAAAAGGGGCTTCATGCCAACCCACAAACCACAGTAAAGCCACCCCCTGCTACGGTAATGCTGCTCCAGTCTCCTCACAAAGACATGATTACAACAACGAAAACAACAAAAGTAATGCTGCTCCAGTCTTTTCACAAAGACACGATCACAACAACAAATACAACAACAACAAAATAACGCTGCTCCAGTCTTTTCACAAAGACACAACTACAACAAATACAACTACAACAACAAAAGAGGGAACTGCAACCCTATCCAATGTTGTAACCAAAAACCCAATCAAAAACTGCTCCCTGAACAAAAAAAAAATCTTTCTTTTTTAGCCATGAACCTGGCAAAAGAGATAGAGAAAAACATTTTAGCCATCACCCAGCACCATCCTTGCTGTCACTAACACACAATCACAAAACCAGCCACCACACTAGCCTCCACATTACTCAATACACAAGGTATCAGCCCATCCATCAATGCACAGAAATGGAAGATCCAATTCATTGAGGATTGGGTTGGTAACCATCCATTTCACATCCCCTTCTTCATTCTTACTGAGACCCACCTCGACAACTCCCAATTGGAGGCCGAAGTAAGAGTGAGAAATTTCACAACCATCCGTGCGGATCGTGTTGGTAGAAGGAAGGGTGGAACTGCCATTTTCCTGCATGATTCCTTTACGGCAGATGGCAACACAACATTCTCTAATGGAGACTGTGAATCAGTCACTGTGCATAATAAAGCCAATGACCTGACATTAGTTGGGCTCTATAGGCCACCACAAACACCCATAATCTGCTTCAAAGAATGCCTCAACAGTATTAAATGCTTTATTAAACAGTGCCATTCTAGCAACATACTTTTGATGGGAGATTTTAATCTACCCTGTGTCGATTGGTCTACATGTAGTTTGAAACCAGGCTCCAGTCTCAACCACTGACAAAGAGGCTGTCGAGTTACTTCTTGACTTCATGAATGAGTTTTTCTTGTCCCAACTTGTTCTTGCACCAACAAGGCATCAGAAGAACATTCTGGATCTAGTGTTTAGTAACCACACTAACACTATACATAATATTACAGTGGAAAAAAACCCTTCTCTCAGACCATGACATGGTTCTTTGTAACCTGAGATTCCACCAGCCGAAAGCTAATGCCAGGGCCCTCTCTCCAGCCCACCAATTTGATAACATGGATCTCTACAATGCAACTGGGATGCAATTATGAACGAACTATCACATGTCGACTGGTCTTTTACACACGCACACACTTCCACCAACATCAAAACATCTTGGGAGATCTTTGTAGACACTGTCACAAATATATGTACAAAACACACCCTACCAAAGCCTGTGAACAAAACCAAGTGCAGTATCCCCAAAAACAGAAAAACAATTATCAGAAAAATAAAAAGGACAAACAAAAAAATTAACACACTAAAATACTGCCAACAGCAACACATACATTCAATGGCTATCACCCTGCTTGACTCAAAAAAATATAACCTCCAGCAATGCATGATGACCATGATCAATAACCAGAGAATAGCTGAAGAGAGGTGAGCCATTGAGAAAATCAAACTCAACCCCAAAGTGTTCTTTTCATTTGCTAAAAAACACAAAGTCACCGTCTCCACCGTTGGCCTCTAGTTGATTAAAATGGCACACTCCAGGACAATGCCAAAACCATGGGCGAGATACTGCAGAAACAATACTGCTCTGTTTTCAGCAATCCTG
The DNA here is from genome assembly GCA_964016885.1 of Eledone cirrhosa. Taxonomy (NCBI): domain Eukaryota; kingdom Metazoa; phylum Mollusca; class Cephalopoda; order Octopoda; family Eledonidae; genus Eledone; species Eledone cirrhosa. The sequence continues at coordinate 62,748,467 of OZ024740.1, read as the reverse complement.
ATATGGCCGATCTGAGCCGTATCAGTGATGTTAATCCCCAACACACTATATCAGACATAACGTTTGGCGCCCCTGATATCTTAGCGGCAATAAACGAAATTAAACACAATTCAGCAGTAGGCCCTGACAGGTTCCCTGCTTGTGTCCTGAGGGTGTGTCGACACCAGCTTGCATCTCCTCTTGCTAATCTGTGGAGGAACTCACTGGACACTGGCTATATTCCTGAAAACTTTCTGTCCCAGTCCGTTGTCCCAGTCTTCAAATAGGGAAATAAGTCCCTTGCAGTGAATTACCGTCCGATCTCACTCACCTCTCATATTATCAAAGTATTTGTGAGGGTGGTGAGATCACGAATAACCCATTTTCTTGAAAGCAACGGCCTGCTGAACTCCAACCAACATGGGTTCCGTAATGGAGGGGACTGCCTAACGCAGCTCCTGCATCACTTTGTCAATGTTTTGAGAGCCTTGGGAGAGGGCTCCAACACTGATGTCATCTACCTTGACTTCAGCAAGGCCTTCGACAGGGTTTATCATAAGATTCTACTGAAAAACTATCCAATGTTAGTGTCGCTGGAAGGTTACTACAGTGGATCAAATGTTTCCTGACAAGCAGAACCCAGCATGTTGTAGTCGAAGGAGTAAAATCAAGCCCTGCCAAAGTCAGCAGTGGCGTCCCACAAGGCAGTGTTGGGCCCACTTCTTTTCATCATCTACACTAATGACATTACTGACATCATCAAGCACAGCAACATCAGAATCTTCGCAGATGATTCCAAGCTCCAAAGGGTCATCAATGGCGTGGGTGACCGGACTGACTTGCCTTCAGTCAGACCTACTGGCTGTTATCCAATGGGCAGAAATTAATAATATGCTGTTGAATGAGGATAAATTTAAATTAATCCACTTTGGTAAAAAGGATGCCTTGAAACTACCATACTCTCTTCCTTCGGGTGAAACTCTAGTGGCATCCAATAACATCAGAGACCTGGGAGTAATTGTGGACAACAACATAAGCTGGGCCACTCATATAAACAGCAAAGTTGATATGGCCCGCAGAATGTGTTCCTGGATTCTTAGAACTTTCCAGTCGAGAGACTGTTATCCTTCTCTTCTCCACTTTTGCCCGACCCCACTTTGAATACTGTTGTCCACTGTGGTCACCTCACACGAAACAAAGTATTATGAAAGTTGAAGCACCCCAAAGGTCAATTACAAAAAAGATAGATGGCATGACAGGCCTTGACTATTGGAGTCGATTACAAAAGCTCAAACTTTATTCTCTCCAACGTCGCCATGAGCGCTACATTATCTGTATGGTGTGGAAAATATTCCATCAGCTTTGCCCAAATGATGTTGGCATCATCTTTAGTGTACACCCAAGGCTTGGGCCCCGTGCTATCCGCTCACGACAAAAATCTCACTCGCATCACATAACAACAATACGGCACAATTATTTCACCTCAATTGGCCCTGCACTCTTTAACATTACACCAAGACACATCAAAGCAAAGACAGACCCTATCAAGTTCAAGAAGTCTTTGGATAAATTCCTTCAAGAAATCCCGGATAAGCCTCCTACACCCGGATATGCCTCCGTAAACAATAACTCTCTGCTCGAGTGGGCCATGGTGCCCAAACACTGATTTGTAAGACTTCGCCAGGTGGTGCTATTAAGTTAGACATGGCCTGGGCCAATACTGGCCGAAACCTATCAAAGTTATCAAAGTTATATATATATATAAGAATTAAAATACTAGAGTGTGTAGGAGTTAAACACCCTCTTCATATTATAGAAATGACAGTAATGGTATAGCTCAATGTAATTAAACAGAGCCGAAGAATTATGAAAATAAACCAAAGAAGCCTTCAATACATCAAAAGTCTTTATTAGCCAACAATGTTTCGTCCTATTAAGGACTCATCAGGGCAATTAAAGCAATAAGAAGCACTATCGGCCAATACAAGCCAAAAACTCAGAAGAATATGGAGTATACATACATTAAAGCATAGGAAAATTATCGAGTAAAAATTATCAAGTAAAAATTGCTAAGGAAGTGAATAACATTTTGAACCATATTACAAATATACAAATATAGTACAATGCAAAAACTAAAGCTAAACACAAGTGGTGATATAAAGCGAGAATTATTGTACTATATATAATATAATATAATATAATATAATATAATATAATATAATATAATATAATATAATATAATTGATAATGATAATAATAATAATATTAAAAGGCCTAATATACATATATATATATATATACATATGTACATATATATACATATATATCAATACACATTTCCATCAATACAAACACAAACTAACACTTATTAAGAGTTTAAATATAAATAAAAATAAAAATAAGAATAAAAATAAGAATAAAAATAAAAATAAAAATAAAAATAAAAATAAAAATAAAAATAAAAATAAAAATAAAAATATAATACATTTATTATTTACAGTATAAAATGATGAAGAAATGAGTAAAAGTAAACATATAATATATAATATACTATATAATTATATAATTATATAATTAATAATCTCCGGTTAATTTGCACAAACAATATAAATATTACAATAACACTATAATAACAATATTATAAAATATTGGCATATAACTTAACAAATCATATAGAGTTACAGACAGGGTGAGAAAAAATATCATACAGAACTATCATATAGAACTTTATTTAAACTCTTAATAAGTGTTAGTTTCTGTTTGTATTGATGGAAATGTGTATTGATATATATGTATATATGTGTACATATGTATATATATATATATATGTACATTGGGCCTTTTAATATTATTATTATTATCATTATCAATTATATATTATATTATATTATATTATATTATATATAGTACAATAATTCTCGCTTTATATCACCACTTGTGTTTAGCTTTAGTTTTTGCATTGTACTATATATGTAATATGGTTCAAAATGTTATTCACTTCCTTAGCAATTTTTACTTGATAATTTTTACTCGATAATTTTCCTATGCTTTAATGTATGTATACTCCATATTCTTCTGAGTTTTTGGCTTGTATTGGCCGATAGTGCTTCTTATATATATATATATATATATATATATATATATATATATATATATATATATATATATATATATGCATACATTCATACATATACTTGCATATACAAACGTAATTGTATGCATACGCCATCCCATTTATATGCACATTTATGTAGTCAAAGGTCTTGCAAAACAGAAACTGACTTTATACATATTAATGTATGTGGTTATGTTGATAGTGTTCTACCATGCAAGTCCAAAGATAAATGTTCTGACGTTCTTGTTGTGTGCGATACAACAATGCATTTAGTATATTACTCTCTTGTGTTTAGAATGTATCAAGTTATAAAAGCTTACATTGTCGTTGGAAATATGTGTGAATGCACGCAAGGTTAGCTGTAGTTAGACTTTGTGACAGTGTGAATAAAGGTGAAAGGAAGATAATGCAAGCCAAGTAGTAATTACATGAAAGTTGCGCGACGTTCGAAGTGTTGAAACGATAATTTCAAAGAGGTTTTCTATAAAAGGTGCGGTATGCTGCTAATTAAGCTGTTTGTTATAGTTTTATAATATACATATATGCATGTACCTATACGCATAGCATAAATGTGTTCACACAACTCCACATTTTCACACATATATATTTCGACATATTAGAAGATGGAAGCTGCAATGGTGTAAGTTTACATATGTAATGCCGTCTGAAGGTGTAGGTGTGCTGGTTAAATCTTGTTTTCAAGGATGTTTCAGTTAGACCTATGTAGATTGTTGTTTCTAATGGAGTGGAGAATTTAGTTCCCTTTGGGGCATTTATCGTATAATGGTCATTTTGTAAGAGCTAGTGAGTTATGTTGTGGTAGAGAGAATTGTGTGTTTGTTTACGTGATATTATTCCTATTAATTCTAGCGAGATGTACTGTAGTTAATACGGACCTGCCAACCTAAAAAAAAACAAACTAGGAGTACCATTAAAAGAAAATGCCCCAAAACGAGGAGAAATTACATAATGAAAGTTATGGGGAGATTTTACATAATGAAAGTTATACCTATTTTCACAAGAGGAGAGATCTCTCACCCATTCCAAAGTGGGTGGGAGATCTCCCCGTCTGACGAGGAGGGTTGACAGGTCTGTTTATAGAGTAAAATAGGTTATATCAAGCTATATTCTTTTTTTTTCTGTTATTGTTAGTGATTGCAATATTCTGACAAGTAGTTAAAGCATTTTTTCTAAAAGGTGCTTCTATGTTATGAATATTTATAAGATTTTACCCTACTTCTTTGTAAAGCATATTTATAAGATTTTAACCGAAGAATTACCGTCACTAGAGGAGATAATATATTTAACACAACCCTTTACTTACTAATATAGAAGATTCATGTTCATACCAAACCGCTTGAACTCACCTCTGGTTCTATGATCGTAAGCTGTTTATTTTAGAATTCGTATAATTGTCTAGAAATCTTCCATCATAATTTTCTGGAATAACCTTCATGACATTAGGTTTCAAATACCAGCTTAATAATAGTAAAGTTTGTTATATTAAAAAAATCCCTCTAAATTCTTGATAATTTTCTAAATTATTCGACAATTTTACGCAATATCTTTCAATAGAAATAAGGTAACAAAGAGTTAAAAATAGAAGCGACAAAACATGAAAAGAGTAACTTGAAAATGTACAATTACTATTAGTCAATGCTGGAAAGGAAAATCGATTGTTCGAAGAAAGGGAAAATAACGATCAGTTGAAGATTTTGAATAATCATCAAAGCAATAATAGTTCTGCGTTATTTTAAAACATACAATGGGAACTGTAGCCTGTTATCATTGACATTTCCGTAGTTTCAAAGTGCTGCCCAGTTATAAGTAGAATGAGTAGGATGGAGATATGCTGATGCATTCTATGTATGATATGGTGGCTGCCAACTCGTTTTCGAGTACGGCCACTACTTTATATCCATGTAGGAGAACCCCTACCGATGCGCTGAACGAGTGTGATTTTTAGTCCAGCCAGCGACTTGAAAATCTGGTACAAACACTACATTTGTGACAATTATTGACACATAGTGCTGGGCCCATGGTACCATGTGACGACAAGCGCAGAGAGATCTCCAGATATAAAGCAATGCCTGTGCGGTGAAGCTTTTATAGTGAGCAAAGGCACTGCACAAAGACAGTCCCACTCTCTTAACCAAGATTATATTTACCAAATATGATGGTATCCAATGATGTTGACTTATGTATGATATACATGCATACATTCATGAATGCTTGGCGTTCGTACGCGTGCAAGTATATATACTGCTTCTCCGCTCTCTCTGTTTCTCTCACCTTCTTTCGCCCCCTCTGTCAGTTACAATTTCTCTCGACTGACCTCTTCCTCACACTTCCACTCACTCACTCTCTGTTTCTCCCCTTCTCACTTCCTCCCGTTTGGCTTGTAGTGGGTCTCTTCTTGCTTACACCTCACACACATCGGACGGTCTGTACCTCTCTCGCTCATGAAATCCACCCAGCTTATGCTGACCGGACAACCATGTTGCTTGTTTATTTTCCTACCTTGGGTTTGCTTTTATCCTTCTATGTTGTTTACTTGTCCCCCTCGCTTTACGCGAATTACTGGTCCCAATAACTTTTTTTAGTTATTGCTCGCACCAACCTGAGGTATCTGATTTTTAATGCGATGAAATACCAATGATGGTTGGAAAATCACTGACGAAGGACTATTTTTATAATATGTAACCCATGTGCAACCACGCAGTATTCTTCTTTCTTCTCATGTTTTTTATACATATTTACATATGTATATACATATATATAAGTATATGTATATATATATATATATATACATATATATATGTATATGTATATATATATATATATATATATATATATATATATATATACATATATGTATATATATATGTATATATGTATGTATATACATACTACTGTACGCCTGTATACGTATATGTATGTACGGTCACCAGTTGGTGCTACTGGTAACATATATCCCAGTACAACCTGTCTCATGGTCGGGTCGTTGGCGACTGAACTGTCAACCCCACCAAGGTTTCTTTGTGAGGAGGGTGACTTTGGACATCCTGCAGGACCAAAAACAAAACCTGTCAAAGGGCAAAGGAGCTCTTAAGAGTCAATAGCCATCCAAAATCACCGGGAGAGATGATCCCTTAGCCTTTGTCAACGCAGAATTCTAGGAGAAGGAAAACTCTGATATAACACCTGCAACCCTGATGGTATCCAATTACGTTGACTTGTTCTTCTTTTTGGTAAATATAATCTTGGTTAAGAGAGTGGGACTGGCTTTGTGCAGTGCCTTTGCTCACTATAAAAGCTTCACGGCACAGGCATTGCTTTATATCTGGAGATCTCTGCAATAATTGTCACAAGTGTAGTGTTTGTACCAGAGTTGTCAAGTCGCTGGCTGGACTAAAAAGTCGCACTCGTTCAGTGCATCGGTAGGGGTTCTCCTACATGGATATGAAGTAGTAGCCGTACTCGAAAACGAGTTGGCAGCCACCATATATATATATATATATATATATATATATATATATATATATATATAGGAACAAGTAAGACCCCAACGGCTGAGCTCAAGCCGTTTCGACGGCTAATTCTGGACTGAATGAAAATGTATTCTAGTATTTAAATAGCCGAGCTTATCAAGGGGTAATTCCATATATGGTCAAAGAGATAATCACCAGGATTGGTCACATCACAAGTTAGTAGTAAATCTGTGAATGGCAAATTGGTGGGGGAAGGGGTAGCTAAACCTGCCGGTAGGAGAAAAAGGGAGAGGGGGTGGAGTAGACCCATTCATGCGTTGGTAGTGCCGGCTACAGCTGGGCGTGAGGTCAAAGAGGATACTGGGGAGGGAGAGGGGGGGAAGTCGAAACGGTAGGTAGAACAATGAAGGGTAAAACTATAAAAAGTACTGAGAGAGAAAAAAAAGTACTGAGAGAAAAAAAAAAAAAAAAATAAGCAAAGTCTTGTTACTAAGACTTAAGTCTCTCGCTATTGCTAGGCTAAAGAAATACATAAATAAATAAATAAACAAATAAGTGAATAAAAGAATAGATAAATAAATTTAAAAAGAAAAGAAAAAAATATAATGAAGAATAAAAAAATAAATAATAATAATAAAAATAAACTAGGTGGGACGGAAATAAAGGGACCCTTATACGAGGTATAAGTGCGTGTATCCACGGTGACGGGTGGTTGCTGGCCCTGTGATTGGGGTAGAAACCTTTATTATTTCGTGGTAATCTCTTTAGTGTTTTGCCCCCCCCCCCCTTTTTTTTGACCCGTCACCGTACGATACACGCACTTATACCTCGTATAAGGGTCCCTTTATTTCCGTCCCACCTAGTTTATTTTTATTATTATTATTTATTTTTTTATTCTTCATTATATTTTTTTCTTTTATTTTTAAATTTATTTATCTATTCTTTTATTCACTTATTTGTTTATTTATTTATTTATGTATTTCTTTAGCCTAGCAATAGCGAGAGACTTAAGTCTTAGTAACCAGACTTTGCTTATTTTTTTTTTTTTTCTCTCTCTCTCAGTACTTTTTTTCTCTCTCAGTACTTTTTATAGTTTTACCCTTCATTGTTCTACCTACCGTTTCGACTTCCTCCCCCTCCCCCTCCCCAGTATCCTCTTTGACCTCACGCCCAGCTGTAGCCGGCACTACCAACGCATGAATGGGTCTACTCCACCCCCTCTCCCTTTTTCTCCTACCGGCAGGTTTAGCTACCCCCTCCCCCACCAATTTGCCATTCACAGATTTACTACTAACTTGTGATGTGACCAATCCTGGTGATTATCTCTTTGACCATATATGGAATTACCCCTTGATAAGCTCGGCTATTTAAATACTAGAATAAATTTTCATTCAGTCCAGAATTAGCCGTCGAAACGGCTTGAGCTCAGCCGTCGGGGCCTTACTTGTTCCTATTACCCACTCTACTACCCTAAGTATTGAGTACTTTGGTGCGTTATGGTCCACCTGGTTCCTTACCACATTTCCTTCGTTATATATATATATATATATATATATATATACATGAGTATATATTTATATATGTGTGTGTGTGTGTGTGTGTGTGTGTGTGTGTGTGTGTGTGTGTGTGTGTGTGTGTGTGTGTGTGTGTGTGTGTGTGTCAATGGTAATCTATAAAGTATATAAAAAGTTTCGTTATTTCTTCCCATCCCTTTACAAAAACTCAATGTAACTCTTAAACGAAACTATCAGAAAATTCATTAATTTTAATACTACATTATGTAAGCATGTAGACTGAAGGACATCATGTTGACCTTTGTCGTTAACTTAGAATCTTATTTTATTAGGTAAGACCATTCATGAATAGCTTTGGCTTTGTTGCTATTTATTTTATTGCCGTGAAACTTCAAAAATATGCCATATTGATAATAGTATATTATTTTCGTTTCAGTGCCCATTGTCTGGTTAATATAAATATTTCCCTTAAATAGAAAGGAGATAGTGAAATATGCAAACATTTAACGGATAATGTTTGAGTTTGTTTATAGTTTCTAATTAAATGTGGAATCTGCCAAGTTATTTCCAACTAAATGATAGAAATAGTTCATGCAATTTATAATGGAAATAATCCTTTCCGCCTTTGAAATGAGCTATAAAATCAATTCTATGAACCACCTATAAAGATCGTCCAAGACTGGATATTATAGTAAAATAACACACACATATATGCATATAGTTATATATGAGTGTTTTCGTAGGAAGTGACTTGCTAGAAATACCAGCTAAATCTCCCATAAATCATGCTTACTATCTTGAAAAAGGACATTTCGGAAAATTCGGTCCTAGATGCATTATGTCTGAAAATAAAACACGATGGCCATCGTTAGAATATCTTTGAACCTAGGTTTGCTCGATCAGAATAATCTGGAACTAAACGACAACAAAGACAAAATAAAAATCATTGAGCTCTCGAAATTTAGTCGATTTCTTTAAGGTATATTTCCAAAGATGCTCATCGTATGCAAACCTTTCCATCATATTTTATAGACATAAATATAGGTGCAATAAATTTCTGTAATCATTATCAATATATAAGTACTTTATTCGAAAAATGAAATAATGAAAGATAGTGGAAGGGGAGAAAGCTAGGGTTTATCAGTCTAAGTGGTATATCTCAGTTGCATCCGGTGAAAGCATTGCTGCGGAAACAGCTCGTGACACCCTCACCACCTCCTGTCAATCTTTCATAGAAAAACGGCAGTTCGGAGACGGAGAACATAAGATGTCTCGATGGTGACAGGCATAAAAAGGAAGTGGTCTATTTTGATAACTGCGTTACGGACGGCAGTCACTAATTTGTGGACGAAGCGACATAGCTGGAGGCGGAGATCGTGTCGATGCACAATCTGAAATTTCGCTAAATATTTCCTGTACTGCTTATATTTTTATATTTCAATCCATTTTATATTGACTTTTAATATCTATCAAACTATTTTAACAATATGCATATCTATTTATATTTTGTCAAAATATGGAAATAACTTCGCCGTATTTTAATCTAGTTTCACTTATTAATATTATAATGATGTCTTCACCGTCGATTTCGATAATAATATTCCACCTATTTGTTAAAATGAATATCCAGCTTATGAATTAACGTTCAAGTGGTTGAATATTTTACAGACACGTGTGTCTTTAATGTAATTTTCAAGCCGAATTAGCATAACTCAATACATAACCAGTCTTTACTTTTGAATTACAGATAAAATCCCTCCGACAGGACTTCATACAGTTTCCGTCTGTCCGATTTCACCCACAAGGCTTGAGTCAGCTTGAAATGATGGTAAAGTCACTTACCCAAGATGCCACGCAGTAGGATGGTACCCGAAACCTTATAATTGGGAAGGGAAAAGTTTACCCATTCAGCCATGCTTGAATCAACTCACTGATATACTCATAAAATGAAAATATATTGTCAATAAACTTCTCAGTAATTTTTTTTTTCCTCGTGAAATTTCTCTGAGTTTTTCTTAAGATTTAAATTGTTTAATCTGCGCTTCATTTATATCACTGTAACATAGTGTCTAAAATAGTAGGGGTTTGACGTGGTCGCTCAAAACTCACACTACTAACTTGAAGAGAAAAATCATTGGGTAATGTAGTTCTAAATGCCCTATGCTTGAAAATAAAATGGGACAGTCATGGTCGTAATGCCTTTGATCACTGGTTTTCTGGATGGGGGTGATCTGGATTAAACAAGAAAAAGTAAAAACGATTGAACACTTTTTCAGGTATTGTAACTACATAACATGATTGTTACAATTATTTGCGATAATTGTGATCTTGTACACAAAATGACGCTGCATTGGGAGAATTGACACATTATATTGAAGTATTTAGCTACATTCTCAGTTTAAATTCTACCGGAGTTAACTTTGCCTTTCATCTCTCTGATATCGATAAAATAAGTATGAGTCGATTAACGGAACAACTTTCTCGTGAAATAAACATGTAAATGGCCAAGAACTCCACACATATGTTCATCCCTAACGTAATTCTCGACGAAATACAGCGTAACAGTGCGTGAGGAAGCTGGTCCTTTGAATTACAAATAGACTCAATCTGAGAAGCTTCTAAACAGTTTACGTCAACCGAATTTCGCTTTCACTCACAAAGCTTGAGTCAACCCGATCCTATGGTAAATTACACTTTCTGACGATACCAAGCAGAGTCATCGAAACGAGGACCTTATGATTGCGAGGAGCGAACTCCTTAATCATTCAGCCATACTATGTTTACATATACTCGAGTGAAACTCATTCATTGCAGAATCGTTTTATCTATTTTTTATGTGAGAAAATAATGTTTATACGAAAATCAACAGTACTGCTGTGGTTAATAAGTTTGCTTCACAATCACGTGGTTTTAGGAAAGCGTCTTCTATTATAGCCCAAATCTTTGCGAGTGAAATTTGATAAACGAATCTGAGTGAAAAACTGTCAAACGGACCATACTTCGTCAACGAACCCGCAAACAATGTGTCTAACATGTGTCTAACATCACGTACAAGTATCGACTTGGCTGGTTGAGATACGTCACACGACTCCCAAGTGAGAGACATGCTAACCAGGTCCTATATTGGCACCCCCATGGAAGGAGGCGAAGAGGACGTCCCAAGATGAACTATCGACAGAAATCAATAGAGACCAAAAGTTGGAACAATTTATTGATAGATGCAACTGACCGTGGTCGCTGGAGTACATTATCTGCTTCATGCATCTCAAGACGCGGGAGCTTCTAACAAAGTAAAATAAGTTTCGTCATTTAATTTTGTTTGCTTGGTTTGAATCATTTAGTATCGTGGAACAGTATCAAACAACCAAACCCAAAATACTATTAATCATATTTATATTTAATCATTACAGTAATTTTTATAAGCTCTAAAATCTGTGTTTCTACTTCTATATCCTTTCTTTCCCAAGGGGAAGAAATAGCAGGCATGGAAGAGAACCAGGCGAACATTTTTAAAGTTTTCACTTTGTGTGGAAAACTGATGCAAACTTACAATACTTTGTTAAAATACACAAACACACACGTGTATCTGTGTGTGTCAATGTGTGCGTGTGTTATGTGTGTGTGTGTCAGTGTGTGCGTGTGTTATGTGTGTGTGTGCATGTGTGCGTGTGTGTGTTATGTGTGTGTGTGTGTGTGTGTGTGTGTGTGTGTGTGTGTAGATGAGATGATAAGTAAGCAATGTTAAAGATTGTTAGAAATATT
>OZ024740.1:62726606-62734106 GCA_964016885.1 Eledone cirrhosa | reverse complement strand
GCCAACCATCATTGATATTTCATCGCATTAAAAATCAGATACCTCAGGTTGGTGCGAGCAATAACTAAAAAAAGCTATTGGGACAAGTAAATCGCGTAAAGCGAGTGAGACAAGTAAACAACATAGAAGAATAAAAGCAAACCGAAGATAGGAAAATAAACAAGCAACATGGTTATCCGGTCAGCATAAGCTGGGTGGATTTCATGAGCGATCAAGAAACAGACCGTCCTACGTGAGTGAGATGTGAGCAAGAAAAGACCCCACTACTAGCCAAACGGGAGGAAGTGAGAAGGGGAGAAACAGAGAGTGAGTGAGTGGAAGTGCGAGGAAGAGGTCAGTCGAGAGAAAGTGTAACTGACAGAGGGGGCGAAAGACGGTGAGAGAAACAGAGAGAAAGGGGAAGCAGTAAGAGAGAAACGGACAAACGCAGCCGAGGTAAATATGTATAAAAAACACGAGAAGAAAGAAGAATACTGCGTGGTTGCACATGGGTTACATATGATAAAATTAGTCCCTCGTCAGTGATTTGCCAACCATCATTGATATTTCATCGCATTAAAAATCATATACCTCAGGTTGGTGCGAGCAATAACTAAAGAAAGCTATTGGGACAAGTAAATCGGGTAAAGCGAGTGAGACAAGTAAACAACATAGAAGGATAAAAGCAAACCGAAGATAGGAAAATAAACAAGCAACATGGTTATCCGGTCAGCATAAGCTGGTGGATTTCATGATATATATATATAATATAAAACGAAAAATCAGTGATGCATCTGGACTCAATTTATTGTGTGTTACAATTGTTTCGCCGGCAGACAGCTGTTGGCTGTTGTTTTTCTACGTCATCATAAATTCTGGCCAATAGTTGCTGTCAAACTGTCCATCAGCTACCGCCTGACACACTTCAATGAATTCTTGCTGGGTTTGGTATTTCACAAGTCCACTCACATACATATATACACATATACCCACATACATACACATATACCCATACATATAAATATACATATATATATATATATATATACCTATATATATATATATATGTACCTATATATATATACACACACACACGCCACAACCATATAACTAACAACATACGCGTCCACAGACGCCTGCCTACATGCCCGCATACATCAGCTCTCACACACACACACGCACACGCATACATGGACACACACACATGCGTACGCGTATATCTACTCATATACACAAACACGTACATACATATACATAGACATGCACACGCATATACACACACGTGTCCGTATATAGAGGCACAAAGACAGACTCGCTCCCAAACACATATATATATATATATGTACAGACACATAAATGCACATACAAACAAGCCCTTACCCTACAGTAGGTGCACGTACACACACGTACACATACACACGTACACACACACGCGCACACACACACACACACACACATCCACACATACACACACACACACACACACACACACATACACACATACTGGCTCATATACATTCAAAGAAATACGCGCCCAATTATCTCCGATCTTAAGATTGCTCTTGCTCTGAGTAACATTCCTTCCTTATCCTTTCCCTCATTGTCGAGTGCTTGATTCCGTCTCCTTCACAAACACCTAGATATTTATACGTTTTTTCTTGATCAAGTTCTCTTATCACATTCCCCCGATCAAGATTAATGACTGAACTTTTAGCAGCTTTCCTCTGATGAACATTTGGTGCATTTATCTAGTCCAAACTCCCTTTTAATATCATCACTGAACTGCTTCACAGTGGTTAATAGCCCTTGCAATTGCTTATCATTTTTTGCAAATAGCTTCAGGTCATTCATGTAGAACAAATAATTAAGGGTTTTCTCATAGACTTTATATCCATGTTTTGTTTTATTGAGCATTTTACTTAATGGTATAAGTGCGATACAGAATAAAAGCGGTGGTAAAGAGTCACCCTGAAAAAATCCACAATTAATATCAACTTCTCCAGCTTCAAGTGATTTTTTTTTTTCATTGTTCAAAATGAGTGTCGTTTTCCATGCTTTTGAATGACAGGAACCTCCTGACAACGGGAGATAAACACTTTTCGATCCAACTGTGCGGCAAACTATCAAATGCTTTATTGTAATCTATCCAAGCAATTGATAGATTTTTGTGTCTATTATGACAATCTTCAAGAATCATTTTGTTAATCAAAAGCTGATCCTTACAGCCATATGAGCCTCGTTTACATCCTTTCTGTTCATTGAGAAATACATTATTTAAATGAGATGATCATATGTGTATTCAGTTAGGATTGATGTTAAGATTTTATACATTGGGGTCACGCAAGTTATCATCTGTAATTTTTTGGATTATTTGTCTCATCATTCTTCGGCAGTAAGAAAGTAATGCCATTAACTAGCCATGGCGGTATCTTTTCTGGCTCCTTAACCATTTCATTGTGAAGTTGGGCTAAGAGCTCATGAGAGTATGTAAAGATTTATCCTAAAATTTGGTATTTTTTCTTTCCTTGGAGATTTCCATTTGATGGATTTTCTAAGAGTTAAACGCAGATGTTCAAATGTTATATTTTCCCATGTGTGTTCCTCAAGGTGAGCTGTATCTTTCATTTGTCTGTCTATCCATGAAACATGTATATTATGAACTTTCTCTTCAGCCCAGATCTTTTTCCAGAATTCTTGCACTTCTTCTTTGGGTGGTATTGATATAGAAGTTATTGTTGACTTGCCAATTTTTCTGTAAAAGTATTTTTGGCGGGGTTGTTTTTGAACATATTATTGTCCCTATAGAATCTGGAGCGTTTTTCAAAGCGCCTTATACGAGCAGCTTTGGCCGACACTTTTTGATTGATTGTTTCTATCATCATGTTTATGTCACTTGTTGATTTTATATTGTATTTTCTTTTTAATTTTCTAAGGTTTCCATTTCTTGCCGAGTGTCTTCCCGACACCTAAGGTGAAGAAACTCACTGCATACATTGATAAGTCACAAAAATAAATACACTAGATTGTCAAGCACTTGACACGGTTACAAGTATGTCATTTGCTTTATACATGTGAACATTATCTGTTATAATCAATAGTATAAGAGTAATTGATTTACAACTTACATAATTATGGAATATAATTAAAGAAAAGTTAAAAACATTACATAGATGATTATCATTTTCACAGCGATGGTGCTCTTCTCAATATGTGTGCTGTACCAGTTAAAACAATTTTTTGCACTTCTTAGAGTGACGGTAAGACAGGGATCATTCTAAAATAAATGTTGGTTCTTTTTTTTATTATTCCTAGTACTCCTACAGTAGTATTGTAACCATCTTGAGTGGCCGCATTTTTTCAATTTCAATGGGCAGATTTTTGGGATTTCCGAGCTTGTCAAATTCTTTTGCCACAATATTGTGATAACGTGGGATTCTCATAACAATCAACAGAGTTTGTTATTTTGGTATTTTACAATAATATCCGGATCTGTCTGTGTGCCCAGGAAAGTCCCAACGAATCGTTAAATTTTCTCCCTCAGTTACAGCCTTAGCATTATGTTCATGCCACTTGTCAGCACTTTTGATTTTATGATGCCGACATATTAACTAGTGTAGATATGTCAACTCTATTATGCTTTGATTTATACTCAACTAGTGCTAAAACTTTTACACCCAAAGCTTAAGTGGTTCGTTAGCCATATCGGTAGAGCGTCGGACAACATGCTTTGGAGCATAGAGTTACGGCTCTTTGCGTTCTGTGTTCAAATCTTGCTAGAGTTAGCTTTGCCTTTCATCCTTACAGAGTAGATAAAATAAAGCACCAGTAATGCACTAGGGTCGATTTAATCGACTTTCCCCACCCCTCAAATTGTTGATCTAGTGCCTAAAGTAGAAACCATTATTATCATCATCATCATCATTATTCGTAACGCTTTTGCTCTGAAGATTTTGGTCAATGTGTTAGCGAAGAGGTTGGCGCTTGTCATCGAGGATTTGGTTGGGGAGGCGCAAACTTGCGCAATTTTTTTACAGCTGGATGCCCTTCCTAACACAAACCACAGTAGTAAGGGAGTAAGAGTTAGTAAGAGTATATATATATATATATATATATATATATATATATATATATATATATATATATATATATATACAGAGAGAGAGAGATCCATTGAAGTTCATTTTTGCTTTCATATTTTGATGGAGTTTTCTGAATATTCCAACAAACTCATGAGGGCATCCAAGTCTCCCCAATATGACCCACAATGCACTACGATTAACAGTATCATAGAGTTTGGTAAGGTCCACAAATACTTGATATAGTGGCATTTGCTGCTCAACACACTTCTCCATAAGCTAACGGATCGAGAAAATCCATAGAACCCCGCCCAGGTCTGAATCCACACTGGATCCCAGCGATAGCACCAGAGCAGATCCATTTTATTAGACAATTCAGCAAGACCTCGGATAAGACTTTTCCTACCGATTCGAACAGACTTATACCATGATAATCACTGCAATTTGGACTTGGAGCCCTTGCCCTTGTAAATCGTGAGCAAAATCTTGCGGGACAGGCTCACCAAGCCATACAGGTAAGACTAGTTCATGATTGGCCACAACAATATTGTCTCCTCCAAATCGAATCAATTCAACAGGTATTTAATCCAAACGTGGAGCTTTCAATACGTTTATCTCTTTGATAGTAAACCTTATTTCATGAAAGGTTGGATCATTCATCATCTCTGTGAACTTCCATGGGACACTTTCAGGGCCAATTTCAGTGGGAAAAGTTGTCAAGCAGGGTGGCTTTCTTTCACTCACTCTGTTCTCAATCTACTTTGCCGTTCTGCTGACATATGCCCCCCCCCCCCCCCCCCCCCGATTTCGAAATAGGTGTATACTTGCGACTTAGAACCTCTGGCAAAGTTTTTAATCTAAGACGGTTTAACACCAAGTCCAAAAAATTTGGCAGTCTTGTTAAGGAGTTCCTTTATGCTAATGATGAAACTTCTGTGGCTCACACAGAAGAGGACGTGAAGTTGATATTGGACAACTTCTCCAATGCATGCACTGTGTTTGGGCTAAATATTAGTCTAAAAAAGACAAAGGTCATGTACACTCCACCAGTTGGGAAAATGTAAGCGGAGACAGACATTTTCGTGAGAAGAAAAAGACTTGAGGTGGTAGACAGATTTATGTATCTCGGAAGTAGAGATGGTACTCTGGATGCTGAAATAGATCACAGGATTGCGAAAGCGAGTCTTACTTTCGGGAAGCTTGAGAAGCGAGTTTGGTCAAATCTGGATATCACGAGAAACACAAAGCTCTGTGTATGAGGCCTGTATTCTTACAGCCTGCTATACGGATGCAAATTTCAAGCATCATACCAGACAGTTGGAAAAATGTCAACAACATTGTATCCGACGCATCCGGAACATCAAGTGGTCCTTTTACCCATATGATGCTGCGGTACTTGAGAAAGCGGGTAGCACCGGTATTGAGGAGGGGATTATTATGAACCTGATGTATTGGGCTGGTCATGTGATCAGGATGGAAGCTGGAAGGTTGCCTAAACAGTTATTTTATGGGGAGCTGATCAGAGGAAAGATGTCTCAGCATAAACCAAAGAAACGGTTTAAGGATGTCATAAAAGACAATCTTAAAGCTCTGAAGATTGATATGGAAAACTGGGATAGACTGGCTGAAGGCCGTACGTCATGGAGACAGGTCATCAAATATGGATGTGATGTCTTTGAGAAAAAGCGAGCGGAAAATGCTGCTTTGAAGCGTTCACTTCGTAAGCGGGACTCAAGTGCAGTGCAAAAATCCAGCAGGAATTGAGGTGCAATGTATTGGGCCGATTTCTTCTAACAAGAGCTAGTTTGGTTATCCATCTGAAATCACAGGAGCCAGGGAGAAATCGAGCCACCGTGAGATGGTTCTACTGCCACACACTCCATGGTACATTTGCAGTGAGTATGGCTTAATTTGCTAGTCAGCTAGTGGACACACCCCAGTTGGTATTGCAGCAGTTCGAGTTTCACCTCTGTGAATGTACCTGCAAAACAAAAGCTGGCCTGAAACCTCACCTACGTGCACATGATCGTGCAATGTTCAATGAAGGGATCGCTCTCTCTCTCTCTCTATATATATATATATATATAGAGAGAGAGAGAGAGAGAGGGGGGGGAGAGAGCGAGAGAGATAGAGGGAGAGAGAGAGAGAGGATGGGCGATAGATAGATAGATAGATAGATAGATAGATAGATAGATAGATATTGCAATCAGAGAATGACAGAATTATCAGAAGCTTCGGGGGTGTTTTTTATTTAATTTATTAATTAATCTTTTACATGTGTTTTACATATGACCTGCATCAGTCAAGAGTGGGTTTACATGATATATATATATATATATGTGCGTGTGTGTGTGTGTGTGTGTGTGTGTGTGTGTGTGCGCGTATGTAGCATAAAGTTAGGCAACTGAGGTATAAGTTAAATTTAAATATGGCGTGTTTGTAGGAATAAATAATCAGTGTGTATATTCATGTAGACATTTAAACCGTTTAAAAATTAAATAAAAAGTAAATTAATTAAAAAAGATAAAGAATAAGTAAATATTAATCAAACTGCAACTATGTGCTTATAATGAGAATCCATATACAAATGAAAATAAACAATTATGGCTATATCAAATATTTACGATGAGCGATAAAGTAATTAAAAAGAAAACCATAGTCTTCACAATAATATATTAAACCAAGGGATGTAAAAATTCATAAAGTATACTATAGTCAAATGTCAAACACAAGTGGGAAGGGGAAGACATTTTCATGGAGTTTAGTCTTAAAAAATTGTGGAATGACGACCAGATCGTTTCAAGATGTGACTTAATTCTCATTAGTAGACAAAAACGTGATGCATATTTGGATCATAGATCATTCTGGAGATAGAAAAAAGAAACTTATGCGCGCATGAAATAATCGTCTCATTCTTCCGATTTAAAAGTTTATAATCACTCATAGTTATTCCTAGGGCCTCAGTTAAGCACAAATTACATTCAGACCCGCCACATTTGTGAGGTATGGCTGTATTAATAATTGACCACTGAAGGCTATATTGAATATTGGAACTACGTAAATCCCAAATAAATTGAGCAAGTGAATTAATACTTTATTTTCATTCTGAAACGAATGTATTCTCGGGTCTCAAATAATAGGGGTAGGGGCTGGAATAAGTGAGGGGGTTGGAAGATCGGTAATTGTTTTAGGTTATCTCCCTTGACTTTTTAAAACCGTTTATTTTACATATTGAAACCCCCAACCCATCTCATTTATTTTATAATGTATGGGATTTCTTGTAATATTCTTTTTTTGTTAAGTATAATGTTTTTTAACATCTAATGAAAATTGATTGTCGCAGGAATACTACCACTTAAAATAAAATTTTGCCAGAGATAGACTAGCAAAATTTAATAAGCGGGGGGTGGGGGTGATGGTTGGAATAAGGGCGGGGAGTTTGGAA
>OZ024740.1:62706606-62721606 GCA_964016885.1 Eledone cirrhosa | reverse complement strand
AAGCCGGGTTTATTACCCACCCTCTCTATGATGTATCGCATGAGGTGGAGGTTGTCGTGTATGGATCTGGTCGGGATTGCACACGTTTGCGCTTTCCCTACCAGGTTCTCGACGACAAGCGCCAACCTCGTCGCTAGCACCTTGGCCAAAATCTTTAACTCTGTGTTGAGCAGAGTTATGGGCCTG
Source organism: Eledone cirrhosa (assembly GCA_964016885.1). Classification (NCBI taxonomy): domain Eukaryota; kingdom Metazoa; phylum Mollusca; class Cephalopoda; order Octopoda; family Eledonidae; genus Eledone; species Eledone cirrhosa. Next base: position 62,721,420 of record OZ024740.1, on the reverse strand, counting down.
AAGTTGTTAATTTCGTCCCCCTTGTTCTCGTCTTTCCTGATCAGCGTTACTACGCCCTTGCCTGCAGAACTGGGAATTCTCCCGTTCTGCTGCCAATTGCAGTAGACGGCTTCGAGGACGCCAGAGAACAAGTCCGGCATGCCTATGTAAAATTCGTAGGGTAGACCATCTAGACCGGGTGACTTGCGTTTCCCGCAGCGGCCCAGAGCGTCCCGTATCTCAGTGTCCGTGATCGGTCTTTCGCAGAACTCGGCGTCCGTGTTCGAGAGACGCGGCAGGCCGTCGAGGTATGAACTAAAGTCCATTGCCCCGTTCGGCTCACCGTCGTTCTGCTCAAACAGTCGCGCAAAGTGCCGCTGAAAGGCCGTGCACATTTGCTTGGGGTCAAGTAGCACGCGTCCGTTTTGGTCTTTCAAAGACCGAATCGTGGACTTGTTGCCACTTTTTGCCTCCGCCACTCGGGCCCAGCTGACAGCTTTCGCTCCTTCGTTTCCTAGAGCACGTGTTTTGCTTCTGACCACGCAGCCTTCGTGTTTCGCATCGAAGAACTGGTCCAGTGCCGTTCTCGACGCTAACACTCTAGCCGCGTTGCCACTTCTAAGTGCCTCCTCTACCTTGGCTACTAGTTCTCTTTCTATTCTGTTTTTCTCTAAGGCTAACTCTCTGCTATACCCTATCGATTCTATTCTAATTGCTTTCTTGAGAGAGTACCACCATCTATTGTTGACGATGGCTCCCGTTAACTGTTGCTTGACTAGTTTACTTATCCGTTCACTGTAAGCTTTACGTGCCGGCAACGACACGTTCAGCTTCCAGTATCCGGGACCCTGTCTATGTATTCTATCACGGTTGACTAAGCAGACGACTAACTTGTGATCTGAATAGGCAACCATGTGCATTCGTGGACAGCTTAACATATCCATGTCCCTTTCTCTAATGAAGAACCTATCTAAATACGATCTAGATGTCCCACTGCGGTTTACCCACGTCCACTGTGGTGCAGTCGGGAAATCCAGTCGATACCTATCGGCCAGTTGGAATTGGCCGATTAAAGTTTTGAGGCTGTTGCACCCCGCTCTACTGGGACATGCTCCCACATAGTCCCATCGTGCATCTAGGATACCATTCCAGTCCCCCACTAAAAGTAAGGAGCGAGACGTTCCCAGAAAAGACTCTAGACGCTTAAAGAAGTCTGGCCGTGATTGCGATTGCCCGGTCGGGGCATAAACGGCCACCAGTCTGAAGGCTCCACCTCCGATACTGTTCACGTCTAGGACTACCAGTCTACCCTCCGGGTCCAAGTGTACTTGCTGTACTCCGACGTCCAGGTTCTTCCGAAACATAACAGCCACTCCACCTCCACCTCCTGGCTGACAGAGAGATGCGTAGATCTCAAAGTCGTCGAAGATGGGAGTTAGTTGCTGCCTGTTGTGGATTCTGGACTCGGTGATGGCTATCACATCCATACTGTGTGACCTAAGGTCGTTTAAAAGTTGGCCCTGTTTCCAGGGCATCCCTAGGCCACGCACATTCACGGTTCCAACTCGTAAACCAGCCATGTTGGTGAAGAAAAGTTGGAGAAAAAGGACGAAAGGTGCACTTACCTTTTCGTTTCCTGGAGATCGGGTTGTTCAATCTCCATTTGGGTGCTGGATGGGGTGTTGGGTGGGGTGGGGAAACCTTTCAACGGGACGCGGTTGATGGGTTTGTGGCAGGGGTTGCCCACGTCCTGTGAAAATTTAATTTTCAGGTCTTTATAGGTTTCCATAGAAACCCTTATAAGTTTAAGGTGTGGAGACGATTCTGCCTTGACGAAAGTTTTGCCCTCCGTCTCCACCTTGGGGTTTTGGGAGATGACCTCCATCAAACTCTTGTTGTTTGTGTTGATGTATGCGTATTGTTGTTTGTGTTTTTGTTGTATTGTTTTAGTTTGTTGTTCATCCGGGAGTTTTCTTTTTATGGTGGGTGCTTGTGTTTGGGGTGGTGTTGGTGCTGGTTTTGCTGATAGGGGGATGTTTGACTGTGGTGTTGTTTGTGTTGTTGTTTGTGTCTGTGGTTGTGTGTTGGTGTTGGTGATTGGAGTTTTGGGGTTTTGTGGTGTCTCTTTTTTTTGTTTTTTGGATTTCCGCAGTTCTCCCTCTTCTTCACTTAAAGAAGGAGAAGCAGCTTCATCCGTCGATGAATAATCATCGTCAAGTGTGTGGGGTAAGGGTATGTTGTGTGGTGGTGGTGGTGGTGTTTCGGTATGTGTGTTTGTGGTAGTGTTTGATGGAGTCGGATGGAGTGGGGATGTGTTCTTCAAGGGTGTTGTCTCTGTTTTTTCTGTTGTTGTTGGTTGAGTGTCTGTTTGTTTTGGTGTGGTTGCTCGTTTCGTCTGTCGTTGTACTTGTGGTGGTGGTGGTGGTTGTTTTGGTGTTGGTGTTGGTAATAGCGTTTTTTTATGATGTTGTTGTTGTGTGTTTGTGGACAAGAGGCTTTTAGGTGAGATGTGCTACCACAGCGAAAGCAGTGAAATTTTCGTCCTTCTACCGAAATGTTTATTTTGTTGTTATTATCAATAACGACTCTTTCGGGTATTTTGGAGATTCTCTCCGGTTTCATTTGCAACAGAATCTCCAAATCGGTGCCCGCCCACCTTTGTCGAATGGATTTTCGTATCGAAAGTATTATGTCTGTTTCTGGCTCTACGAAGCCAGCCAAGATCCACCAGATGTTAATGCTTGGAGGTATGTTTTTTATTTTTATTTGTTGTGTCCTTTTCCCCATGTATGTAGGGAAAAAGGTGTATGCTTTTGACACTATTGGTGTCACAGAGTTTTTTGGGGCGAGTGTCTCGCTTTTAAACAGTACGGAAACACTTCCGTACTGTTTTCCTCGCTGGAGAAAATCGACATTTGCTAGAATCTCCTTGAAAGAATCTTCTATATCTGACTGATTAACAAATGTCGGTTTTCTTGACGAATTTGACACAGTCCTAAAATTGACTGATCGGCGGTTTGTGTCTTCCTTTATTTCAAGGGGTGAGTTAATTCTAAACCCACCTCTTTCTTCGAAAGTTACAAATTTTCTCCCTTGCTGGAGCATATCTCTTGCGTTGGAGATATCAAGATTTATAAAATCTTGTTTCTTGTTGACTGTGTCAGCGAAAGACATTTTCTTTTTTTGTGTGATGTTGTTGTTGATAATGATGTTATCGTTGTTGGAAATTTTATGTGTAGATGTATCTGTAGAGTTGTTGATGTCTTTTTCATGTGTATGTCAATGGGTTTTTTTGCCGTGTTTTCCCGTGTGTTATTGTCATTTTTCTCCGCTTCGGCGGTAGAAATTGTAAAATTTTCAAATGTTGATATATTTTTTCTTTTGTAACAGTTGTATCTATGGCAACGTCCATAGCAGCAGAAGCAGATATAACGTTAATATCTGCCTCTTTCTCTCTCTTTTCTCTATTAACGTTCTCCAGCGTTCTAGTGTTGCTCAAGTTTTTTACTTTGTAAAATTTGATATTTTAAAACAAATTTTTTTTTTTAAATAAAATTTTCGCCTCTACAGGGGCGAAAAATGGGATTACCACCCAGCTGACAATTCAGCTTGGGGGTTAATCTACAAAGTGTTGTATTTTTTCAAACAATTAGATCGGTTTTTTGCATAGAAATTAACAAAAAACTTACCGGCGATATTCCACACGTCAGACAGAAAGATAGATAGATAGATAGATAGATAGATAGATAGATAGATAGATAGATAGATAGATAGATAGATAGATAGATAGATAGATAGATAGATAGATAGATAGATAGATAGATATAGATATAGATATAGATTATATATATATATATTGTTATATTTGGGGAGGGTCATATTGTTATAATATTGCCAGAAATAATAATAGAACACACTCACTGTTTGGTTTGGATTGGTTTTCGCTTCTGAATATTTTCCATCCCTATAGTTAATTTATCTGGTAATAAATGTTTATCATTGATTGACCAACGGTTAAAAGTCCAGATATAAATATATATATATATATATATATATATATATATATATATATATATACATACATACATATATATATGTGTGTGTGTGTGTGTGTGTGTGTGTGTGTGTGTGTGTGTGTGTGTGTGTGTGTGTGTGTGTGTGTGTGTGTGTGTGTGTGTGTGTGTGTGTGTGTGTGTGTTCTATTATTTCTGGCAATATTATAACAATATGACCCTACCCAAATATAACAATATTTGTTTCAACACGATTTCATATCAAAAACCTTGCAAAACAAATATATATATATATATATAAAATATTATAAAATAAGAAGGATTAATGCACATATATCTGAATACCTCTCATTGGCAGTATCGGTAGAGGGTCGGATGCTATGCTTTGAAGCATAGAGTTACCTCCCTGTATGATCTGAGTTCAAATCCCGCCAAGGTTAACTTTGCTTTTCATCCTTCCGGGGTCGATAAAATAAAGTACCAGTAATGCACTGGGTAATTGCTGGCCTTGTGCCCAAAGTAGAAACAATTATTGTATATATATATATATTTGGTGGGTTGCATATTGTCACCAATTTAGCGGAGAATTATATTTTAGAGAGTTGTAATGTCGCCACGAGGAACCAGGTTTGGTAGAAAGATATGATAGGAATATCGACAACGACTTTAGCTTGGTTTTACATTATTTATTAACAGAGGTTGAGCTGGCATGCCAAGAGAAATAAAACAAATCAATTAAGATTACAAGAGAAAATACGGTCGACTGGCTGAGGTGTTTAGCCAATTCCGTAGTAAAATTGTTGTGTCGTTACATATTATTTGTGCTGGCGGAGCAAAAGAACAAGTGGTGTTTACCTTAGCACGGTCTAGCTGGAAGTGGTAGCGTCCTCAAATCTTTGCGGGCTATTTCTCCCTCAGAACGCGTAGGGATACATCCTCTTCTACTGGCGCTGATTGGCTGAGCTGAGCCAAATCACGCACAGAGAATGTATGTGAGCCCGCGGAATGTAGGTCACTACATCACCTCCGAACAGATTTTTAGCCGAAAATCGTTAACGATGAAGCCGAGGACCCACAGATTATTGAATCAGCAAGAACAAATGCTGAAAGAGCACATCAGTGAAAAAATAATTGAGCAGAAAGATGCATGCAAGAAAAAAAATGAGGCGCGACGGGCCGTGTTGAGCCGCTGTCAAATGACTAGCTGTTTTTTAGTTTATACGTGACCACCAAAGGTTTACCAGAAAACAGATAAAGTCTGACATGGGCGAAGTTGCTGTTCTTGCATTAAATGTTAATGGTAAGTGTTGTACCAGTAGCTGTGGACGAAGCTATTATGGTAGGTTACCAGTGCTGGCAAGAAGATGATGGGTAGGCGAGAAAATGTTGGCCTCCCAGATGTATTGCCGAATGTGCTAGGGAGCCAGGAAAAAATGGCTGGTTGCTTTGAAAAGAAAAAAAAGCAAGTTAAATCTGTAGGTGGGTTGCAGTACCATAATTCGGGCGAATCCACAGAAGTATTGAAAATGCTGACAAGTCCAGTTCTATTTGTTGTTTTCCCGGTGAGCTGGGTAAGATAACAAGATAGGTTGTTATGGACGATGAGTGTGCAACGAGATGCGAAACTGTTTGAGTTCAGCTGCAATTAGCATACTCGTGTTGCGGTGCAGGTGAATTAAGCTGCAAGTGTCGATAGCATGTTTTGGTACCTCCAGAAGGTGAAAAGGGATCTCGCAGAATATTACGACGCTTGAAGATCATATACTATAGACAACAACATGTTGGTGTGTGTATATATGCAGGCATGTAATACAGCAAAGAAAATGTGTGCGTGCGGTCACATATACAATGATAGAGAGAAATGAATTTTCATATAATACAGTTTTAAAAAAATAAATGTCCAAAATAAATGCCTGAAAAAAAAGGAAGAAAGAAGTCGCTTCTTTTTTCTTTGGGAACGCTCTTACTAGGGAGCTAGTAGAGTTGTTGTTAAAGCAAAGTCACAATGAATCTTCTGTAGAGTAGAAGTCGAGCTTTGAAGAACCTAGCGTCACCAACATGGCAGCCACGTCTGACGCCATAATGGTGAGAAAACTAATGTCTTAATTTCTCGAGTCCTTGTGGTAACGAGACAGAAGGTATGGTGGTTGCGTCGGTAAAGTTACAAGCCGTTCCCTGGTGTTGGTTAATAGTTAGCCATGTGTTGCTGCTGATGGCTGGTACTTGGTGGTAGCGGTTTTGAAATTTCCTCGTGGCGAAAAGTTTTTGAAATACTGCTAATTTTTTTCTTTAAAAAATATTCTAAAGAAAATTTGAACAATAAAAAAAATCATTTTCCATGAAAATTATTTGGTAAAAAAAAATCCCAAGATGGCTGATTGAAAAATGTGCTTGCGATGAAGAAAGCGTCATGTGGCACGATGTAGCCAATCAGATGGCTGGGATTGAAGAAGACAAACTGTACGCGGGAAAACAACATTTTTGAGTCTCCATTTGTAATTTTAACAGAATGTTGAAAGCAAAATTCTATATCCAGAAATTTTTTGTTAGTCGTCGAAAAAACTCTTTCTTTTGTGTTGTATTTTTGTGTTCGTCTGTATGCGTGAGTCACTAGTGTTACCATGAAAGTTATGACAGAAATATTGTGCAGGCCGCGTGCTTCAACAAATGGAATATTATGAATTTTATGGACTTCCGCTAAGTGAGTCTAGCTACCCGATTCGAACATTCCAAATGTTAAGCCACTCCACATTGCCGTTAAAACGAATGGCGAATTCAAATTGGCTGCGTTTTCATACTTAATCGTCGAAGGTCACCAATTTGGTGGGTTGCATATTGTCACCAATTTAGCGGAGAGTTATATTTTAGAGAGTTGTAATGTCGCCACGAGGAACCAGGTTTGGTAGAAAGATATGATAGGAATATCGACAACGACTTTAGCTTGGTTTTACATAATTTATTAACAGAGGTTGAGGTGGCATGCCAAGAGAAATAAAACAAATCAATTAAGATTACAAGAGAAAATACGGTCGACTGGCTGAGGCGTTTAGCCAATTCCGTAGTAAAATTGTTGTGTCGTTACATATTGTTTGTGCTGGCAGAGCAAAAGAACAAGTGGTGTTTACCTTAGCACGGTCTAGCTGGAAGTGATAGCGTCCTCAAATCTTTGCGGGCTATTTCTCCCTCAGAACGCGTAGGGATACATCCTCTTCTACTGGCGCTGATTGGCTGAGCTGAGCCAAATCACGCACAGAGAATGTATGTGAGCCCGCGGAATGTAGGTCACTACATATATATATATATCATCATCATCATCATCATCGTTTAACGTCCATCTTCCACGCTAGCATGGGTCTTGACGGGAATTGTCCCACTTGAGGCAAGATTGGTTGTCTTGCTCGTATAGGACTGTCTGGCGGGTTTTCTACGGCTGGATGCCCTACCTAACACCAACCAGGTTTACAGTGTGGACTGGGAGGTTTTTACCGTGTTACCTACACAGCCACATTACAGCGTGGACTGTGTTTTTTTATGTCGTGACACCCACACGACCTCATTCATTTAGGACTGGATGCTGTGGTACCAACATAGCGTTACATCGAAAGAGGTGGTGTAGATGGCGGTGGGGATAGGGGTAGTGGGACGGGGGTGTATTTTGGTTAAGAGGCTCCTACCGACTGCAGGTTTCGCTTTGTACCCAGGCAAGGCGGATCTTCTGTATTACTACGTAGCGCCAAAGATCTAGGTCCAGTGACATTGTCTTGGAGAGGTGTAAGTGTTTGAGGTCGGATTTTATCAAGTCGTCCCACGTTTTCTGGGTCTACCTACTCCGTGGCTACCGTCTATTTTGATCGCCCTGCACTTTTTTATACATCTGTCATCTTTCATGCGCATCACGTGACCATACCAACGTAGTCTTCTCTCGAGTAAACAGCATCTGATCCCTCTTATTCCTAATTTCTCACTTAGTTCATTTATGCTTTGCCGTTCGCGTATATTACTATATATATATATATATATATATATATATATATATATATATATATATATATATTATGCGTATATATATATATATATATTATCGCGTATATTACTATATATATATATATATATATATATATATATATATATATATATATATATATATATATTATGTCTATATATATATAGTAATATACGCGAACGGCAAAGCATAAATGAACTAAGTGAGAAATTAGGAATAAGAGGTATCAGATGCTGTTTACTCGAGAGAAGACTACGTTGATCCGGATGTGCAAAGGTCGGATTGTGCTACCTATATAGTATTGGTTGCACCTGTCACATTCTATCTTATACACGACGTATGTGCGTAGGCAACATTTCGCATGGCGTATCGGGCAGTCTCTGAGGGAGCACGCGTCAGTTGATTTCCCGGGTTTCCTGGAGAGGCATCTTCGCAGGGAGGGGCCCGAGTGGGCCAGGTGGATGTCGAGGCCCTCCCCCCGTTTAGCCTTGCGGATAGCGTTGGTGGTATTCTCGCCCAGGTGTGGCATTTTAAGGAAGCACTTGCCTTGGGTGCCTCTCTGTCTCTTGTGTCTTGTGTCTCCTACTCTCTCTCTCTCTCTTTCTCTCTTTCTCTCTCTCTCTATATATATATATATATATAGACATAATATATATATATATATATATAGACATATATATATTGTTTTGCAAGGTTTTTCATATGAAATCGTGTGTGTGTGTATATATATATATATATTATTTATATTGTTTACCAGAGTGTAGAATTGAAAGCACGCGACGTTATGCAAATCATCCATCGTAGATGTCGTATCTCATGGCTGGTGCATTAACGGAGTTGAATAATATATACGAGGCATTTAAGGATTAATCCGACAAACATTAAATTTTTATGTAAGTATAATACATAAATATAAACACAGACACATACACACACGCGCGCGCGCGCATATGCATATATATATATTTATATATATATATATATAAATGGTTTCTACAGGACTAGAACTGATTCATTCGTAAGAAATCATCAGGGCTTTCTTACGAATGAAACAGTTCTAGTCCTGTAGAAGCCATTTCTACATAAAATGTTGTATATACTCTACTAATGTATTGAGTACATTATAAGATTGGTGGAATCCATCCATCTTCGGGTCAGTACAAAACCGATGTCTTCCAGTGAAAAACAGAGTTGGATAGAGATAAAAAAAAAACCAATCGATTCCAGTATTAGATTGGCATTTTATTTAACGACCTTGGAGCTATTAAAGGCAAAGTTGATCTTGGTGGGATTTTAATTCAGAGGGGGAAGAAAGCCGGAACTAGTACCAACTGAGGTCTATATATATGCTATCTCTATATATCTGATGGTTTTTCGTTTTTAACCCTCTCCATAATTACTTTTCAATAAAAAAAAAAGTATAGTTAACCATATAATGGCATGTGTGTGCATGCACGCGCATAGGTGTAGGTATATGACTATATATGTGTGTGTCGATGAACACACACACACATATATATATATATATATATATATATATATATATATATATATATATATAAAAGGAATTCCAACTTTGTCTGATTTACTCGTTATATTTACAATCCTTTAAAATTATAATGATATTATAATGAAATAGTATGGTAGAATATTAAATGTTAAGTGTTAATTGAACAAGTACTTTCATGCTTTTGCAATCTTCAGGTTAATATCCTGTGGTGACAGTCAAGTTTGCCATTTGCAACACAGTTGAAAATTGCAAACTTCATTTATACCATAAACGTGGTTTTGTCTCTGCGTGTAATTCTTTTCACCACACCAAATAATGACGTATTATCTTCGTCTTTTTTCCGTTCTTTGCCAGGGAACGTTTCCACGAACCAATGTATCGTCTTCCTGTCTTCCTTCGGTTGCAACGTTTTTTGAAATATTTACTTCTGCGTTCACAGATTGACTTTTTTAGTTTCAGAAGATCCCGTTAAGGGTGAAAGCAGCGATTCTTTGCTTAAACTTTAATGCTATTTCAATAAATATTTGCTCTACCGTTCTTATATATCTGATATATATTTATCCCTATCGAGCCCTCTTTGGAATTTAGTCTTCAAATTTATTATTATTACTATATATATATATATATACATGTATATATATATATATATATATATATATATATATATATATATATATATATATATATATATATATATATATATATATATACACACATTATGAAGAGAGAAGAAACATTTAGATATAATTAGTAATAAAATGTATCATACCTAAACTGCTCCTAAATTCCTCGACTACGTAGTTTCGTGGCATAAACAAAAACAATATATCATAAAGACATAGAGTCCTTGCGAGGTCTGCCGACTTATCAAGAGGATACCTCATTTTACTAGTCTCAAGAACGCGTCTACACGACGTGAGAAAGAATCCCAAAAGGCGGAGGGGGAGATAGTCATGCGATATAACGGTCGAGAAACAGAGCTAAGCCTCTTATAACCCCGAAGAAAATACCACAGAGGCGGAGGGGGCATTTATATCGAGGCCGCAGAAGAGGTGGTGAAGAAGGCGAGAAGTATGAGTAATGGAAGCCTTCCAGCTGTCCCCACACTTCAAAGATTGCTCGACCAGAGGGAGTTATTAACAATATAATTAGAAACACACAGATACATGCGGACACACACACATATATACATGAATGCATCCGCACCCAACTGTGAGTTAAGGGTGCCAACTTCACCGATGTTGCTCAATGAATGATTGGGACAGACCAAGTCTTGCATCAGGATCGGTTGATGAAACTGGGTCATTGAAATATGTATAGTGTTTTTGCAGAATAAAATTTTTAAAGAAAGTTTTCAGTTCAGCCTTCTGTTGTTTTAAATGAACATTTAACTCCGTTCCTACACCAGCTACGGGACATCACATCTGCGATAGATGAATTGCATAACGTCGACTGCTTTAATTTATTGCATCGCCGTTTACTAACCGGAAACCAGTTCTACCCTTTGGTAAACAACATAACATAAATGGTATATATATATATACATATATGTATATATATACATATATATACATATATATATATATATATATATATATATATATATATATATATATATATATATATATATATATATATATATATATAAGTGGAAGCTTAGTAAAATCGAAGCTTTGGCTGTGGCCAAGCAAAGTCGACCTACAATTAGAAATGAGTAGCAAAGCACTCAATAAGGGTAGGTCCTCAGAGTAATAACATTACGTTTACATAGTTTGACAAATTGAAAATTGTGGCAGGCAAAACCCAACCATACAATACCAAAACAACGAAAAAACTAATCAGGTATGTAGGTATGTAGGTCATTTTAACGACCCGACCTTACGCTAGCTGGCAGTTGGCGATATATTTACTTACTGTGATACTTTACGTCCTATAGAATGGAAATAGCTTTCTGAAGAGCCGATCTTTCCATTGGAAGTCCTTTGGATTTCCAATCTTTTGTGAGGCGAAACCGTCCGTAAAAGCATTTTGGATAGGTAAATATTTAAATCGTATTTTAATTTATTTAAAAGATTGTTTAAAGTTTACTTGTTCCGCTCATCTCAATATTATATATATATATATATATATATATATATATATATATATATATATATATATATATATATTATATATATATATATTGTTATACTTTGGGAGGGTCATGTTGCCAATAAGAAACACACGCACCAGTTGCTTTCACTTCAATTTATTATAATAAATTTATAAATTTTGGAATTTATAAATTTCCGGTTGGTTGGTTGGTTGGTTCCACAACCAGATGGTTGTTTATATATATTGTCAAAGTTCTTTCGTCACACATTTTGTGACCTCTTCAGTGACTGGGGATTCTTTTCTTTGTTTTTGTGCCTCTCCTTTGTTCTGTCCTACGCCATCTTGTTTCACACAGAAACAAGATGGCGTAGTACAGAACAAAGGAGAGGCACAAAAACAAAGAAAAGAATCCCCAGTCACTGAAGAGGTCACAGAATGTGTGACGAAAGAACTTTGACAATATATATAAACAACCATCTGGTTGTGGAACCAACCAACCGGAAATTTATAAATTCCTAAATTTATAAATTTATTATAATAAATTGAAGTGAAAGCTACTGGTGCATGTGTTTCTTATTGGCAACATGACCCTCCCAAAGTATAACAATATCGGTTTCAACACACGTTTTCAGATAAAGAATCTTGCTAAACAAATTCAGAAACCATATATATATATATATATATGTGTGTGTGTGTGTGTGTGTGTGTTTAGTATTGACCAGCGCGAAAATGAGTACTCATAGTAGAGATTAATAAGTTCAATGAAGTGAATTACTCAGAAATGTCAACAGAGAAGACATAAGTATACGTGTGTGAGAGGGAGAGAAACAGACAGATGTAGAGGGATAGAGAGTGGGCTTGTGTGTATACAAACATAAAAACATATATACAAACATACATACAAACATACATTCATACATACAGGGGCCTCGTTTGCATAAAAATGTGAGGGGGACAAAGCAACATTTGTTGATTTTTAAAGGAGCATAAATTGCTTATGGTGCCTTTCCCAGACCCTATCACAAGTAAAATAATTTTACGCTAATTAAATTTTATGTATTCAAATGAAGTTCAGATATTTAAAAAAAATAAATTAAAAAGAATTTATTATATCAAATATACAAAAAATAAAATATAGACGTTTGAAAAAGTCCCTCCCCCCCCCCCGAAACAAGGCCCTTGCTTACATACATACATACATACATACATACATACATACATACATACATACATACATACAAGGATTTGCTACAAACAGCATGGCTGAACACAACATCAACAAAAGAATTAAGGAAGTACCGAAGACAAATAACAAGGAAGGTAATCAAACTTTATTCAGTTGTAGCTACAGAAGAAACCGAAATTATAAATCGTATTTCTCTTGGAGTTGCGAACTTAATAATGATTTATTTAATTGTTATAAAATGGCAAAAAACAATCCCTCCATTGGCTATATGAATAGAATGAAGATACACTGGGACGAAATGCACCCAGAGCTAAATTATTTCACAGCGAAACAATTACGCCAACAAGCGACGTTTGTTGAACGTAAAAATAAGATAAATATTATTAATCGTAAGTCCCCCACAACAAACATGTTATCAACAACACGTGCTACAGGTCGCGATGCTACTAGACTTCCTAGCAGCCAGGTCGAACAGCGTCTTGAAACAACTATGCCTGTAAGAAACTTGACACCACCTGTACCATCTAAGTCTACCTCGAATGCTGGGGAAAACACTATCGATAATAATAATAATCGAAGAAATTTGACACCACGTGTACCATCCGATTCTACCTCGACTATTGTGGAAAATACTATCGATAATGATAATCAAAAGTATAAACAATTGAAAATTTCCCTCAATGAAACCTTCCAGAGAGAAATTAACTCAAGTATAAATATCTCTCTTGCTGAACGTGTTAAAACGACAATGTTGAATAAAAAACCAAATAATGAAATATTACGTGTTATTGACGAAATAGGGGATGAAACGGATAAAAACCCCAACATTTTGGCAAATCAACGCCTGTTTATATGCCTTAGCAATGACAGTGAAGCATTATCTTGGTGATAGCAGAGATATTAACAAGAACAAAACACCACCAAAAATACCATCATATATAACTAAAATTAAAAAAAAGAGTGCTGACCTACGAAAAAACATAGGATATGTGACAATGCTCCTTACATGCAAACAAACACAAAAAAAGCTCACTCCTCCCCAACAAAGAGTGAAAAATAACATAGAGACGATGTTTGGTAACAGTAGAACCAGAACTCTCCAATATAAGCTGATCACCCTCAAACAAGAATTGAGAGATGTTAGCGAAAAACGCTGATGCCTGAAGAAGGTAGATGAGAGAAAAGTGCTTAATAAAAGATTCAGACGAAACCAAACATCAGTCTATAGAGATATGAATCGCAAAATAATAATTGTCACTGAGGCCCCATCCCAGAAAGACATAGATTCCTTTTGGAGCAAAATATGGGGTGAAAAGAAGAATTTCAACCAAGATGCAGTGTGGCTAAGAGAAATCCGAAAGAACTATTGCTCTTACACTACAACAAAAACATACGAAATAAGTGAGGGTACCCTTGAGACTGTGATAGGAAAACTCCAAGATAAGAAAACACCAGGAAGAGACATGATTGTCGGCTACTGGTACAAAAAACTGATATTCTATCGGAGGTATCTTACTGACCTGTACCAACAAGTTCTTAACGGAGATACACTTATACCAGAATGGTTGACATTAGCACAAACGTTAATGGTCCCCAAGAAAAAAGACACCCACTTGGCAAAAAACTACCGACCCATTGCATGCCAGAACCTGATGTATAAGATGTATACAGCCTGCATGAACCTATTCCTCCAAGATCACTGTGAAAATAATAACATCATCACAGATGAATAAGCAGCTGGAAAGAAAGGGGTTTGGGGATGTGCTGAACAACTCCTAATCAACAAAACTGCGATGTCGGGGGTGCGACAACTTAGGAGGAATATGACTACAGGAAAGCTTTTGATTCTGTTTCCCACTCTTGGATGATAGAGGCTCTCCAACTTGCAGGGGTATATTTCAGGGGGGCAGTCTCTCCATAATTTCTTTGTGGACGATCTGAAACTCTATGCCAAGAACATGGATGAGATGAAGAAAAATCTTGACCTGGTTACAACGTTCTCAAAGGATATAGGAATGGAGTTTGGCCA
>OZ024740.1:62639106-62701606 GCA_964016885.1 Eledone cirrhosa | reverse complement strand
CGCGCATCACACCGGAAAATAAAAGAATTCTACTACCTGCAACTGCTACTCATTCGCCTACTTTTTACTATTTACTAGTAGTAGTAATACTACTACTAAGAATTAGTACGCAACCCAAAGTTTGGTTCTACACGATCCAGTCATTCCTGGTGGCCTTAAAGCAGGGCTACTAACACATATTATTCTCATCTTTCTTTTCTTTTCACCACCATTCATCTTTTTCTTCGTCGTTTTCTTCTTCTTTTTCTTCTTCTTCTTCTTCTTCTTCTTCTTCTTCTTCTTCTTCTTCTTCTTCTTCTTCTTCTTCTTCTTCTTCTTCTTCTTCTTCGCCCACTTCTTCTTCTTCTTCTTCTTCTTCTTCTTCTTCTTCTTCTTCTTCTTCTTCTCCTTCTTCTTCTTCTTCTCCTTTCATTCTGCTTCTTTACCGCCCCGCCCCCTCGTATCCTTCCCCTTACTTTTCCCCTTCTTCATCTCCACCGTACCTGCCTCTTCCTTATCCTCTTAGCGATTGTGTGTTTTGTGTGTATGTGTATGCATCTGTGTGTAAGTGTGTGTGTGTGTGTATATGTGGGTGTAAGTGTGCGTGTGTGCAAGTGCATATGTTCGTGTGTAAGTGTGTGCATGTGTGCGTGTATGCATGTGCTTGTGTGTATGTGTCTGTATATGCGTGTGTATGTGTGCGTGTGTGCAAGTGCATGTGTTTGTGTGTAAATGAGTGGATGTGTGGGTGTATGTGTGCGTTTTGTGTGTATACACATCTGTTTATGTGTAAGTGTGTGTCTGTATGGGTGCGTGTGTTTGTGTGTATGGGTGTGTGTGTGCATGTGTTTGTGTGTAAGTGTGTGTATGTGTGGGTGTATCTGTGCGTGTGTTTGTGTGTAAGTGTGTGTATGTGTGTGTGCATGTGTTTGCGTGTAAGTGTGTGTGTGTGTGGGTGTATCTGTGCGTGTGTTTGTGTGTAAGTGTGTGTATGTGTGGGTGTATATGTACGTGTGTTTGTATGTATGTGTGTGCATGTGTTTGTGTGTATGTGTGGGTGTACTGTGCGTGTGTGTAAGTATGTGTATGTGTGTACATGTGTTTGTGTGTATCTGTGCCTGTGTGCATGTGAATGTGTGTGTATGTATGTGCATGTGTGATCGCGTTTGTGTGTGTGTGTGGCATGTGTATGTGTGAGAGGCATTTTTGCATGTGAGCTATATGTGTGTGAGTGTGAGGCATGTGTATGTGTGAGTGTGTGTGTGAGGCATGTGTATGTGAGTGTGTGTGTGAGGCTGTGTATATTTCTGTGAATATGTGTTATTAGTATTGTTGTTATTTGGCTTCAGGGTATTACAATCTAACCAGGACAACATTATGCAATATGTCCTTCTTTTAAAACGAGGCAGGGAGAGAAAAGTTTGACTGCATTTCTAGCAGGTCGAATAACACCATAAAAGCCTTCCTTTTGTGTTTTAATGAACCAGCGTGGGTGTGCGTGTTTGTATGAGTGTGTGTGTGTTTATGTGTGTGTGTGTGTGCGTGTGCGCGTGTGCGTGCGTGTGTGTGTGTGTGTGTGTGTGTTAATGACTACGAAAAAAAATTAAAGTACATATATGAATTACTACGAATGATTAAATACGCAAGAAAATATCTGGACCGACTGGTTGGCGCTGTTTTACCTGGACGTAGGCTGGCTGATTAGATGGCTTGTTGGCTGGCTGGTTACAAGTAGGCTGGTTGGTTGTCAGGCTAGCTGGCAGGATGGCTGGACCGCTGGTTGGCTGGTTGACTGGAGTTTGGATAGTTGGCCAGCTAGCTGCATATACATTATAACACGCAGGGGTTCTGGTTACTGTTTAACCCCAGGTCGGACTACATTGAGTTGACCTACGATCAAAAGTGTTTCAACTATAATCATCCCGTTATTTCTTTTCTTTTCCTTCAATAAGCACTGTACACAATATTTCATTATTATTATTACTAATTGGCAGTATCGGTAGAGGGTCTGACGCCATGCTTTGAAGCAAAGAGTTACGGCCCTTTATGGTCTGAGTTCAAATGTCGTCGAGGTTAACTTTGCCTTTCATCCTTACGGGGTCGATAAAATAAAGTACCAGTAATGTACTGGGTAATTGCTGGCCTTGTGCCAAAAGTAGAAACGATTATTACTATTTTGTTCAATGTAGTGTTAGATATCGTCTGCTTCATAAGATTTAAGAGATATTTGACTGCTATTTCAGGCGCATGCAGTGATTTATCAGTATGAAGTTTAGCATTATGATTTTGAATGTGAGATCGTTTAGTTAACTATTAAAACATGAGAGTGGGCGGGGATTATAGTCTATAACAAAAAAGGCAATTAGAGTAGAACTGATAGATTTAGTGAAAGAGTGACGAAGAGAAAACTAGATTAGAATGAAAGCTAGTTACAAACTTAGAAGAGGATTTTAGGAAAGGAATTGTGGTTACAGTGGGATTGGAACTCGACCAATTCTTTAACACCAACCACAAAGGCTGCGTTGTCAGGGCTAATTTGTGGTATTTTAAAATACAAAGGGACGAAAGCCGTTCGATGGACCCGAGTGGTAAAGGTGCAGCGTGACAATAAAGCCACAATTTGATCTGTGGTTGTCCACAATAAGTTATTTATCGGAACCCTTCAGTATCATGTGCTCGGTCCATCATGGGTGTCATCTCTTTTATATGTACTTACTGACTCTAAAGTCACTACTGGAGACGTTGAGAGACATCTCGTGCTAACTTGAATGCGGAAGTCCGTGTCAGCATATGGAAACAACGTCACCGAAATAGTGTCGAACATCAAGCACTTCGAGGTGTTGGCCCTCATTAACTTATTCAGGTTTCACCTGAAAAGGGAAATCAGGGTGGAGAGGGAAGTGCTGCCTTCCAGCCAGTTTGTTGAAAGGTGGGTGAGAGAGGCAAGAATGGCCCGTGTTAATGGGCCTACTCTGAGCGTGTGCCTGTAGCATCGTAGGAGGAAAACTGGAAGAGGGCACTTGCCCTAGCGGTCAGGATAACCGTACCTTTTTTGTGGGCTTTCTCCACGAGCGTCCCTCGGAAGTCTCCCCCCTATTAGGGAATTTTTCATTGTTTTCTTTTTTTTTGTTACATTCTCTGTTTTTGTTTGGTTTTTTTTATACGTAGAAATGCCCATTTGTACCGTCCTGTATTGTCCTGTGTTGTCCTTAATGTTATACTTTGTGTCAACCCTTGTGGTTAATAAAGAAAGCATTATTATTATTGGCAGTATCGGTAGAGGGTCGGACGCCATGCTTTGACGCATAGAGTTACGGCCCTTGCCATTCTGAGTTCAAATCCCGCCGAGGTTAACTTTGCCTTTCATCCTTACGGGGTCGATAAAATAAAGTACCAGTAATACACTGAGTAATTGCTGGCCTTGTGCCAAACGTAGAAACAATTATTATTATTATTATTGGTCTGATCAGACGTCTTTTTGTTCGTTCCCGTAAGTCTCTTTATTTACCGTCACAAATTATTTATTGTTAAATTTTTGTTGTTGTGTAAGGGACATAAGCCCTTGGATTTTGCCCTGTGAAGGGGAAAGTATAATATTTGGGCCTTTTAGCCCAAATATTTGAACATTTTACTTTTTAAAATTATCAAAAAAACATGGCGATGTCTCCTATCGTGTGACAACGGCGAAAAAGTTGAGAGGACGGTTACGGCGAACACAGAAATTGATACAACAAACACCATCACACACAACGTGAAGACAGCAATGAAAACAACACTGAGAACACTAATTTTTAAAAAAATGACCACACCAACCACAACAGTAACAGCGACAACCAAAATACAGACAAGAGAAAAAAATGACAACAAATGCAACAACGATATTAACACCACTAACAAGAAAATAAATAACGTCAACACCAACAGCAACGATATAAATTGCACCGAACACAACAACAACGGTGGCACCAAAAACACAACCAACTACAACAGTGATAACAGCAACAACACCAACAACACCGTTTGTAGCAGTAGCAACAGCAACAGCACCAACAACAAGACCAGTAGCAGCAGTAGCGGCAGCAATAATGGTGCCGCTGAAAAAGGGGCCACTTCTTTCGCAGGTGTGGCCCGAAATATAGAAACAATGCTAGTGACGGAGGAGGAGATGGTAGTCTCAAGAGCCATGGTGTTAAGAAACGACAACAGAGTTTCCCTGAAACCTCCACCTCCAGGAGCTATGGACGGTGACTTACCTCACTGTATGCAAAATGTCACATCGGGTGGAGAGAGCCACGGAGGCTCAAATCCCAAAAGCCTTGGGGTGCGTCTGAGCGCGCAAAGCCCACATCACCCGAGGCAAAAAGTATGCCACTATTCGCCACCCCCCAAGAGGCGAATCTCACTCTTTGGAAACCCTAAAGAGTGAAGAGATGGTCTTGGTGCCCTCCTACTGCGGGCAGAAAATTGTGAGGGTCAAAGTGACCCAGGTTCCGCCCGACGTGCCCATACCTTGGCTGGCCGTGTCTGTACTTGTTGGAATCGAGGACAGGTCCACCATGCTGCAAGTACAGAGAATGGGAAGAGAGAACTGGTCAGCTATAGGCATGCAAATGCTAATACAAACTGACCAGGAGTGTATCGAGGCCATCCCAGATATCATAGACCTCGAGGAAGGACTCCAACGCCCTTTAAGCGTGGAAGTGCTATATCTGTGGGGAAAAGGGTCACCTCAGGGCATTTTGCGCGCATAAGACAGCCAAGAAGAGGGCCCCCTCCTTCCGACGTCTGATCCGTTGTTACATAGAGCAGGGCAGGCAACAGAGGCAGAAGACCCCTCCACGGTGAGTAGGAGGGCAACGTGCGTGGCACACATACCAAGGCCATGGAGAATTAAAACAGAGGTAGCAGTGGCAGCAACACCAGTAGCTACATTTGCAGTAGCTGCACCAGCAACAAAATCGCCGGAGAGGGCTATACTACCACCACCAACAGCCGTGGAGCACATACCCCTACCAGACGCCACGGAATCCGACATGGGGTATGAGGCGGGAGTGAAGTGGCAAAAAGTCTGCCACAAAAACAAAAACGAAAGAACCACTTAGCTTCGCCCTCCAAAAGCGAGGACAAACAAAGAAGGGTAAAGACTGCAAGGTGACTTGCAGCAAAGCCACCACCATCACCACCACAAGCATCACCACCAACAACAACCACACCACCACCAGCATCACCACAAACAGCAACATTGCAAACAATAAAGCTCACACACACCCAACAGCAACAACAAGAAAACAGCTTCAAAACCACCCCTCCCCTCAAAAAAGTACACAGCCATAAACATTGCACACCAAGGATTAATGGAACATATAAAACAGCACACCGATATTTCAGACTTACATTACCACACCCCACCAACACCAAGAACATTACCAAAAAATATTAACATCGTGGAAATTAAACTTGAAGATTACAAACAATTAAAACAAAAACGCAGTTGGGGATTTCAGGGGTCACTCTCCAAAAGAATATACACAGATATCATCTTGGAGACACCCATGACCAGCCGAAGGGATGGCTCTACTGTCCATTCCCTCACGATCAAGGTAAGTGATCCTTTCTCACTTACCCCGTTCCTCACCCAGCATGGCCGCACTCAGAATAGGTAGTGTAAATGTACGTGGCCTGGGATCATCTTGGAAGCAGAGTCACCTGCTCAACGACCTCAGGTCACGAAACATAGATGTGGTGGCCATCAGCGAGACCAGGATCTCCGAAGCACGAGCCGTCGCACCGATCTTCGGCGGCTACGATGTATACGCATATCCCAGCCGTCCAGGATCTGGAAGAGGAGTTGCTATGCTTTTTCGGAGAGGCTTGGATATCGCCATACGGGCTATCTTCCTGGACCCAGAAGGTAAGTCGGTGGTGCTGGACGTGACAGGCAGCGAAGGCAATGCTTTCAGGCTAGTAGCAGTCTACGCTCCAACAGGGGAACACGGCCAGATTTCTTCAGACGTCTAAAGACCTTTCTTGGAACGTTCCGCTCTTTAGTGTTGGTGGGCGACTGGAACGGTATCTTAGATGTACGCTGGGATTATGTGGGGATAGTAGACAGGGAAAGAGGGTTTAAAAGCCTCAACAACCTGCTCAGACGTTTTGAACTGTCTGACAGGTATAGACTGGATTATCCGAATGTGTCAATGTGGACATGGGCAAACCACATCAGGTCATCCAGATTGTATTTAGATAGGGTATTCTGTAGGGAAACAGATAAGGATAGTGTAGGTTGTCCACAATTTAAAGTAGTCAACTACACGGACCACACATTTTTTATCTGTGAATTGACTTATATAGACTCCATAGGCAAGGGCCGGCTACTGGAAGTTGAACGCGTCGTTCCCGGCGCGCAAAGCTTACAGTGACCGGATTAGCGAATTAGTTAAGCGTGCGTTGACAGGTGCGATCGTCAACAACAGGTGGTGGTTTACCCTTAAAAGAGCTATTAGAGTAGAATCGATAAGGTTTAGCAAAGGAATAATGATTGAGGAAAATAGAGTAGAGGGAGAGCTAGTTAGAAAGCTAGAAGAGGCGTTTAGGACAGGCATCGCAACCGACGTGCTTGCGGCGAGATTGGCACTCGACCAATTCTTCAACGCAAAGCATGAAGGATGCGTTGTCAGAGCTAGAGCGCGTGCTCTGAGACACGAGGGGACGAAAGCCGTTCAATGGGCCCGGGTGGTGGAGGCACGACGTGGCAACAAATCCACAATTCGGTCTTTGCCTGATCAAAACGGGCGCATGGTGCTCGAACCCGAGCAGATGTGTGCGGCTTTTCAACAGCAATTTGCTCAATTGTTCGGGAGCGGCGGCGGGCCGGATCGATGTATGGACTTCGGTGCATACCTCGACGGACTGCTGCGGTTCTCGACGACAGCAACGGTTCTCGACGACAGCAGCGCAGTGCTGCGAAAATCCGATAACAACAGGTGAAATACGGGAAGCGATGTCAAACTGCACGAGAGGTAAATCGCCAGGTTTGGATGGTCTGCCCTACGAGCTTTATGCGTATATACCAGACTTGTTCGGCGACCTCTTGGCAGATGTCTACTGCAACTGGCAGCAGAACGGGAGCATTCCCAGTTGTGTGAGCCGGGGAGCGGTGGCGCTGCTGAGAAAAGACCCGAACAAGGGGAACGTTATAGACAACTTCAGGCCCATAACTCTGCTAAACGCAGAGTTTAAGATTTTGGCCAAGGTGTTAGCAAAGAAATTGGCACTCTTCGTCGGTGTTCTGGTGGGAGTGGCGCAGACATGTACCATTCCGGACAGATCCATCCACGACAACCTCCATCTCATGCGATACATCATAGAGAGGGTGGTTAAGGAACCTGGCACGGGTGGGGCCCTGATCAACGTGGATCAATCTAGGGTGGACCATCGGTACCTGGCTGCGTTCCTCGAGGCGGCAGGCTTCGGGCCCGTTTTTAGGGGCTGGATCGCTGCGATGCACAGCGACATTTGCTCGATTGTGAGGGTGAATGGTCACCTGTCACAGCCTTTCAGCATAATGCGCTCAGTCCGCCTGGATTTCCCCCTCTCGTCCCTCTTGTACGTACTGGCCCTCGAGCCGTTACTGCACAAATTGGAGACGATGAGGCGGATCCCACGCAAACTGGGATGCGGGAAATCCGTGTCAGCTTACGCCGACAACGTCACCGTGGTGGTGTCGAGCACCAAACACGTCCAGATGTTCGGCACCGCTCTCAAGGAAAACGAAGCGGAGACAGGAGAAAAGATAAACCAGGAAAAGTCGGTGGGCTTACAACTCGGCACCTGGAGAGGCCAGTCCATGCCGTCCAACAGAGCCGTGAGGCGCTGGACGGAAGGACCGGTTAAATTGTTCGGGGTCTGGTTCTGTCTGGACGTCCAGATGGAGAAAAACTGGAGCGACGTGACGAGCAGGGTGGCCTCTCTCATCCAGAAATGGGCCGAGAGGAGGCTGTCTCTGAAAGGTCGGATGGAGGTGGCGAATGCGTACATAGCGTCCGTCATCTGCTATCGCCTGACCGTCGTACCTTTCCCCCGCCCAACTCTGACCAAAATGGAGCGCCTTCTCTTCCGCTTTTTGTGGAAGGGACGTGCTCACATGGTCAAACGATCCATTTGCTGTCAACACCCGTTTCATGGAGGACTAGGCATGCCGTGGCTGATGATGCACAAACATGCGCTGAGGTTGCGACATCTCTGGTGCTTCCTTGACTTTGAACAGGTGTGGTCGCCGTTTGCCAGACGCGCTTTTCCCCCAGCTCGTCTCCTTGGCGGAGCTGCAGTCCTGGATCAGGAAAAGACCGAGGGATAGCGCTTGGAAGTTGGAATGCCTCCAAGCGCTCAGCGCCCTCTACCAGCTGGGTACTAGTATCGGTGGAACATCCACCTCGGCGTTCTATAGAGAGCTTGTGGAGGGAAAGAGCGACGACGTTCTCGGGAAGACCCTGTGCGTCGAAGACGATCAGCTGTTCCCTCTCTTCAAGAGAACTTTCAGACCGGGGCCTATGGACAACCTCCAGAAATCCCTGGCCTGGCAGTGCTACCGGGGAGCGTTGCTGGTTCGGGATAAGCTCTACAGGCACGGACGTGCTGTCAGCCGAGCCTGTCCGAGATGCGGAGGGCGACGAAACCGTCCTGCACGCACGCGTTCAGTGCCCGAGGATTGCTGACTTGTGGAGCTATGTCGAACAGCTGCTGTCGTGTGTAGGACGGATCTGGTTATCGACTGAGTCCATTGTGCAGATAGCCCCGCCATCCTCCTTTAAAGAGGAGGAAGGGCAGGTAGTTTTCATCTGCCTGGTGGCCATGGCGAAAGAGATTGTGTGGTTGACAAGATTGAAAGGGTTGAAGACGGACACTTTCCTCTTCGGTCAATCTCTGATTAACTTTTTCAAGTTTCACTTGAAGAGGAAAATCAGGGTGGAGAGGCAAGTGCTGTCTTCTAGTAAGTTTGTTGAAAGGTGGGTGAAAGTGATGTGTCTGGTCCGAGTCAACGGGCCCGCTCTGAGTATGCGCCTGTAGACTGAGGAGAGGGAAAATTGGGAGAGGGCGCTTGCCCTGGTGATCAGGGTGGCCGTGGTCTTTTTTTGTGTGGTTTTCGCCACGAGTGACCCTCGGAGGTTTCCCCCTTTTCGGGGAATTTTTGTTGTTTGAATTTTTTTATTTCTAGCCCGATTTTGTTATAACCTGTTTACACGACCAAAACCCACTTTGTATCGTCGTGTACTGTTCTGTGCCGTCTCTAATGTTTTTCTTTGTGTTAGCCCTTGTGGCCAATAAAGAAACCATTATTATTATTATTATTATTGTTCTTTGAGTCTCAGTCATTGATGTTAGTTAACTGGAAAGTTTGTTGAAATGAATATCAAGCCACTACCTGCAGCCTCAGATATTCAGGACGTATCGGAGGGTTCTTGCTGTTCCCAGCAAGCATGCCTTTTGAAGTGTTCCAAAAAGTGGGGTGGGGCCAATTTTCTTTAACCATTCCTGGAAACTTTTTGAGATAGTACCTAGTTCGCCTATGACAATCTTTGATTTCATGGCAGTTCCAAATCCTTTTTACCTCCCATTTTAAGTCCTGGTATCGGTTAATTTTCTCCCTCTCCTTCTCTTGCACTCTCGTGTCGAATAGGCAGGCCACATCCACAATCAGGCACGATCTTTTTTCCTTGTCCAAAACCACCAGGTCAGGTCTATGGTGTTCCAGTTTCTTGTCCGTCTGTATCCTAAAATCCCACCGCACCTTCACCTGGTCGTTTATTATTATTATTATTATTATTATTATTATTATTATTATTATTATTATTGAATGCTATGGTTGACGGAGGCTCGGCTCTGTAAGGTATTGTAAATTTTGAACGCTATAACAATTGTAAATTGTTTAAAACTTTTACCAACTTGTAGACAAAAACACCCTCCTCCTCGTGAGAGGGGTATTTCTGCCCGTTATTTGGCCCTTCGGGGTTAAATAACTGCTTATTGGGTTTTGCGCCCAATATTTATTTTAAACAAAAAAAAAACAACATGGCTACGAAAAAGAATTTTCATGGGTCACTCCCACTCATTCCGTCTTTTTCTTCCTCAATCGTCACTACAGCAGAGAGAAGATTGTCTCTCTCCCTCCCTTCTTTAAATGTGTCTCTCTCCCTCCCTTCTCTTTCGCAAGCGACGACAGAAAAGAAAAGTCTCGTGCAAAGCGTCCAAGATCTCTCCACGACGACGACGACAACGACGACGAAACAGGTGTGCGGGAAATACGAAAACCCATTTCATTCGTCTGACGTCAGGAATAATAGCAGTAGCAGCCGTAATAACAAAAGCAACAGTGACAATGAAAACAACAGTAGCAGCCGCAACAGCATCAGCAGCAGCATAAACAACAACAGCATTAGCAGCAGCAACACCAACAACAACCACAGCAACAGCGGCGGAAGCAGTAGTCGTAGTACCTGCAGCAACAACAAAAGTAACAGCAGCTCTGACGACAACAACAACAACAGCAGCAAAGAAAAACCAATCTCATTTGCAGGTATCGCGAAGAACCTGGAAACAATCCTCATAACAAATGAGGAATTAGAGGAAGCGAAGAAGATGGTGACAAAAACTGGACACCGAGCAATCTGCAAGGCAGCGGAAAAATTTTTCGAAACCCAACAGCACTGTACAGTCACGTACCGTACAGTAAGTACAAAATCCCGTAGGGTGGAAAGAGCCACAGAGGCTCAAATACAAAAAGCCTTGGGGTCTGTGTGGCAGCGGAAAACACACATCACCCGAGGCAAGAAATATGCCACCGTAGACGTACTTTTTGCCACACCCCAGGAGGCAAAGGCTCAATCCGTAGTGACCCTAAGGAGCGAGGAAATGGTGTTGGTGCCCTCCTACTGCGGGCAAAAAATTGTGAGGGTCAAACTGAACAACGTCCCCCCCCCCCCCCCGGGATGGCCCCTTCTTGGCTGGCCGCGTCTGTCCTCGTCGGAATCGAGGACAAAACAACTGTACTGCAAGTACAGAAAAAAGTAAGAGAAGATTGGGTCGGCACCTCCATTGAGATGTTAATCCAAACCAACCAGGAGTGCATCGAAGCTATCCCGGATGTGATAGACTTCGATAACGGCACCCAACTGCCCATAAGTGTTGAGGGAAAACGCCCGAAATGCTTTCGCTGTGGATCGAAGACTCACCTCAGGGCCTTCTGCAACGAGAAGACCCTGAGAAAGGAGAAAACCCCCCTCCTTCCGAAACCGGCTCCACGGCTACCAGCAACAGAACAAGTGGCAACCAGGAACGATAGGTCCGTGGCACCCATACCCATGCCACGGAAATCAAAAACAGCAGCAGCAGTGGAAGTATTAACAACAACAACAACAGCAATACCAAATGCAGCTGCAACAGAGACTCCAGTGCAAACATCACCAACAATAACAAGTGAAAGAGTAGAGCTGGTACCCCTCCCCGACCTCACAGAATCAGACATGGAGTGTGAGGTGGGAGAGGGATGGCAAAAGGTCGTAAGAAGGCACAAACGCAGAAGCAGCGCATCGTCGCCTTTGAAAAGGAAGGAAAGAAATGAAAAAAGGGTAACGTCTACTGCAAAGAGACTCACAGCAGCAACACCACCAACACCATCACCACCCACACTAGCACCACGATCACCACCGGCGACAACCCCACCGCCAACAACAACAACACCTTCAACACCACCACCACAAGCACCAACATCGCAAACACAACAACAAAACACACACACCCAGCAAAAACGACAAGAAAATAGCAGAACCACACCCCACCCCCAGAAAAACAAATGCACGGCAATAAATACACACAACAAGAAACTAATGACTTACATAATTGAACACACAGACATTTCACAACACGACTACATAATACCAGCACCAATCAAAACGCCAACTAACATAAGACTGCTAAAAATAGCACAGAAACAATACACAAACATTAAAACGAAATTCCCCAACGCGGTTGGTGATTTCAGAGACCTAGGAGGAACTATCAACCGAAGAGTATATTCGGACATACTCATAGAAGAGCCGATGACCAGCCGAAGGGACGATTCAACGGTCCCTTCACCAGACGATCAAGTGAAAAGGGATGTAAAAACCATCCCTCCTCTACGAAAAGTACGGTAAGTGGTCTTTCCCATCTTTTCCACTCTATTTTAAACATGACCTCACTCAGAATAGGCAGCATAAATGCGCGTGGCTTGGGGTCGTCATGGAAGCAGGGTCACCTGCTCAACAACCTCAGGTCACTAAATATAGATGTAGTGGCCATCAGCGAAACCAGAATCTCCGAAGCACGGGCCTTCACACCGATTTTCGGCGGCTACGTTGTGTACGCATCTCCCAGCCGTCCTGGATCGAGTGGAGGAGTGTCTGTGCTTTTTCGGAGAGGTTTGTATCTCGCCATACGGGCCATCTTCCTGGACCCAGAGGGTAAGTTGGTGGTGCTGGACGTGACCAGCGGAGACGGGCAAGCTTTCAGGCTAGTGGCCGTCTATGCCCCGACAGGAGCAGGGCGGCCTGATTTCTTCCGGCGTCTGGAGACCTTTCTTGGAACGTCCCGCTCTTTAGTGTTAGTGGGCGACTGGAACGGGATCTTAGATGCACGCTGGGACTGTGTGGGATTAGCGGATAGGGGTGGAGGGTGCAAGAGCCTCACCAACCTGCTCAGGCGTTTTGAACTGTCTGACAGGTACCGATTGGATTTCCCGAATGTGCCAATGTGGACTTGGACACATCGCATAGGGTCATCCAGATCATATCTAGATAGAGTATTTTGTAGGGAAATAGATAGGTCTAGCATAGGCTGTCCACAATTCAAGATAGTCAGCTACACGGACCACAAATTCGTGATCTGTGTGCTTGACTTAGATAGGCTTCATAGACGGGGACCCGGCTACTGGAAGCTAAACGCATCCTTACCAGCGCGCAAGGCCTACAAAGACCGGATTAGCGAACTAGTTAAGCGGGCGTTGACGGGGGCCATCGTCAACAACAAGTGGTGGTTTGCTCTGAAAAGAGCGATTAGAATAGAATCCATTAGGTTTAGTAAGGCTTTAGCAATAGAGTAAAATATAGCAGAGGGAGAATTAGTTAGAAAATTAGACGAGGCGCTTAGCAAAGGCATTGCGACCGACGTGCTTGCGGTGAAATTGGCCCTTGACCAATTCTTCAATGCAAAGCACGAAGGCTGCATTGTCAGAGCAAGGGTGCGTGCTCTCAGACACGAGGGGACGAAAGCCGTTCAATGGGCCCGAGTGGCGGAGGCGCGTCGTGGCAACAAAGCCACGATCCGGTCTTTGGTGGACCACGACGGGCGCATGCTACTCGATCCCGGGCAAATGTGTGAAGCTTTTCAGCGACACTTCGCTCAGCTGTTCGGGGGCAGCGGTGGGCCGGGTCGAGGGATGGACTTTAGTGTCTACCTCGACGGACTGCCGCGGCTCTCGGCCACTGAGGCGAAAAGCCGATAACAGCCGCTGAAGTAAGGGAGGCAATGACTGGCTGCACAAGGGGTAAATCGCCTGGTTTGGATGGTCTGCCCTATGAACATTACGTACAGATGGCAGACTTGTTCCGAGGCCTCTTGGCGGACGTCTACAGCAACTGGAAACAGAACGGGAGAATTCCCAGTTCTGTGAGCCGAGGAGCGGTGGCACTGCTGAGAAAGGATCCGAACAAGGGGGATAACATAGATAATTTCAGGCCCATAACTCTGCTAAACACAGAGTTCAAGATTTTGGCCAAGGTGCTAGCAAAGAGGTTGGCGTTTGTCGTTGGTGGTCTGGTGGGAGAGGCGCAGACATGCGCCATTCCCGACAGATCCATCCACGATAACCTCCACCTCATGCGATACATCGTAGAGAGGGTAGCTAGGGAACCTGGCACGGGTGGGTCCTTGATCAATTTAGATCAGTCGAAAGCTTTCGATAGGGTCGACCATCGTTACCTAGCGGCAGTCCTGAGGGCGGCTGGCTTTGGGCCCGTCTTCAGAGGCTGGATCGCTGCCATGCACAGCGACATCTGCTCTGTGGTGAGAGTGAACAGTCACCTGTCGGAACCGTTTAACATCATGCGCTCGGTCCGCCAAGGATGTCCCCTCTCGTCCCTCTTGTACGTATTGACTCTCGAGCCATTACTGCACAAACTGGAGACGTTGAGGGGCGTCCTGCGCGAACTAGGATGCGGAAGATCCGTGTCAGCATATGCGGACGATGTCACCGTAGTGGTGTCGAACGCCAAACACATCGAGGCGATCGGCACTACACTAAGAGAATACGAAGCGGTGACAGGAGCAATGATCAACCAGGAAAAGTCAGTGGGCCTGCAGCTCGGCACCTGGAGAGGCAGGTCCATGCCGACCAACAGCGTCGTCGGACGCTGGACGGACGGACCGGTTAAATTGCTAGGGGTCTGGTTCGGTCCGGACCTCCAGACGGACAAAAACTGGGACGAGGTGACGAGCAGGGTGGCTTCTCTCACCCAGAAATGGGCGGAGAGGAAGCTATCCCTGAAAGCTCGAGCGGAGGTGGCTAACGCGTACATCGCGTCTGTCATCTGCTACCGCCTGACCGTCGTACCTTGTCCTAAGCCCCGCCTGACTGCGCTGGAGCGTTTGCTCTTTCGCTTTTTGTGGAAGGGACGCGCTCCGATGCTCAGGCGGTCCATCTGTTGTCAACACCCGCTACGTGGATGGCTGGGCATGCCGTGGCTGATGATGCGCAGGCACGCGCTCAGGCTACGACATCTCCACCTCTTCCTCAACGGTGATCAGGTGTGGTTGCCGTTTGCTAGACACGTATTTCCCCAGCTCGTTTCCTTGGCGGAGCTGCAGTCCTTGGTCAAGCGAAGACCGAGAGGGAGCGCCTGGAGACTGGAATGTCTTCAGGCGCTCACAGCCCTCGACCAATCGGGCAATATGATCGGTGGAAACTCCACCTCGGCGTTCTATAGAGGATTAGTGGAGGGGAAGAGCGACGACGTACTTGGGGAAACTCTAGGCGTTGACGAAAATCAACTAGCCAATCTCTTCGGAAGAACTTTCGGGCCAGGGCCTATGGACAACTTCCAGAAATCTCTGGCCTGGCAGTGCTACCGAGGAGCCTTGCCAGTTCGGGATAAACTCTACAGGCATGGAGGTGCCGTCAGCCTGGCATGTCCGAGATGCGCGCAGGGCGACGAAACCGTCCTGCACGCACTCGTCCAGTGTCCTAAAATTGCTGACTTGTGGGTTTATGTCGAACACCTGCTGTCGCGTTTAGGACGGATCCGGCTATCACCTGAGTCCATCGTGAGGATTGCCCCGCCCCCCTCCTTTAGCCGGGAAGGCCAGGCAGTTTTTATCTGTCTGGTAGCCATGGCGAAAGAGATAGTATGGTGGACACGTTTGAAAGGGCTGAAGACGAGCACTTACCTCTTCGGTGATGCTCTGATTGACTTTTTCAAATTTCATTTGAAAAGGAAAATCAGAGTAGAGAGGGAAGTGCTCTCTTCCCAGCATTTTGTTGAAAGATGGGTGAGAGAAGCAAGAATGGCCCGAGTGAATGGGCCTACTCTGAGTATATATCTGTAAATTAAAGGTGGAAAACTGGGAGAGGGCACTTGCCTTGGTGGTCAGGGTCACTGTGGCCTTTTACTGGGCTTTCTCCACAAATGTCCCTCCGAAGTCTCCCCCCTATTGGGGAATTTTTCATTGTTATTTTTTTGTTACATCCTCTGTTTTTGTTTTTACACGCAGAAATGCCCATTTGTACCGTCCTGTATTGTCCTGTACTGTCCTTAATGTCTACTTTATGTAAACCCTTGTGGTTAATAAAGAAAACATTATTATTATTATTATTATTATTATTATTATTATTATTATTATTATTATTATTATTACTGTTGTTGTTGTTGATGATGATGTTATTTACACTGCAAATATAATAATTTCTGGATCTTCTACTACCTGATGATTCTCAATAAAAACCTTAGACCGACAGTACTTTTTTGCAGCGCTGAGCAACGTAGTTTTTTTGTAGGGGAGCAATGTAAGTGTCGAGGCCTATTTGCCAATTTTTGTAGTATTTTTGTGGTATCGAGCTCAAAGCTCCTAAAACAAATATAATGATCTTGTTGTTAGGTGGTTTTGATCGAATTCTTGCAATTTCGATCTTGGTGACTATATTTCATGAATTTATTTCGTTTGTCTTGGTCTCCTGTGATGGTAACATCAATAACGTGACATTCGCGCCTGTTTCTGTGCACTACTGCAGTGTCAGGTTTATTGTGTTCAAGCCTGCTGTCCATTTCGATAGTAAAGATCCAAATTATCTTAGACTCATCTCTGCCATCAAACACGCTTTCTGAAACAAGCTACTACCATTTATCGGACATTTGATATCCGTATTTTTGTATATTGACAAGTGAAGATAACACTTTGCGTCTTCTCTATACTCTTTTTGTGCTAACATTTTACACACGCTCACTCACAGTGCGGGTGACACTTTCTGTATTAGTTCCACACGGCACTTCAAACTTTCACCAAGATGATATATAACTTTTATTCCCAGCTTAATACTCAAAACATTATCTTGGACTGATATCAATAGTGCTTATGTTTGCTTTTTTAGATCACTGCAGTAGAGCCAATTCCAAGACATCTCAGTATTTAATTCAGAAGTTTGTCGCTGAAATCAGACTTGCAATGACTTTCCAGGGACTATTTCTCTTTTCTCCGCATACTCTCGCATCTTAAATTCCTCTTTACTTTCTATATTTTCCTTTTCTAGGTCCATTACTGCTGAGTTTACTGTAAAAGTATTTTTATTAATTGCCCATTTCTCATTCTCAAGACATTCGTAACACTTATCAGCCTTCTTTCTCTAGTTGTGGATTTCGCATATAGCCGATTCAATGTAATATTTCATGAATAGTCATGGTTTTTCTTGTTCTGCAGTCCTTCTCATCAACTTCAGTTTTAGTCCACGTGAGCACCCCAGTGATAGCCCAAGTGTTTGCAGCAAGAGTCAAGATTCTTGCATACAGTTTAGAATTAAGAAGTTTTAGCCCTATGTTGAGGTTTGTTACTTTATATTTCATTAGATTATGAGATATTTGTTCAATTTCTACAACTAGATATTTGTAACCGTCATCTCTTGGATCTCTCACTTGTTCATCAGATGGTAATTTGATGCCAGTTAATGGGATTTTCTACTCAATTGACAGACTTAATATTCAACAGACACGATCATTGTGTAACAGGCCTGGATTTTTGGATTAAAGTTACTCTCTAGAGTGTGGGAGAAGGACAAGGAATGGAATAGATGGCGAGAGAAAGGGAGAGAAGAATCGATCCAAGTAATGGACTGGTACTTTTATCGACCCCAGACTAATGAAAAGCAAAGTTGGACTCGGTAGGATTTGAAATTGAAACGTAGGCAACAGGGGCGAATACTGCAAGGCATTCTATTAAACGCTCAGTCTCAGTCGATTTTCCACCTGTTTGAGAAATAACACCAAGAATGTTGCGTATAAAAGATGAAAGGGTTAGATATAGACTTGAATGGAAATCACAATAGTTATTTCGAAAATTATTAGAGCAATGGGAATATATAGAGAATCATCTCTTTTGAAACGTGTCTGTAGCTTTCGAAATGTGATTTGATCTGATACCGTGTATTAAAACTAAAGCAATTAGTTCGTGGAAAAGTCATTTCTTCCATTCAAAAACACGTTTAAATTCATTTTACATTCATCCTTTATTTCTTGGTGTCGCGTTATTTGCACCATGATTCCTGACGCTGTTTCTCGGTGTGTTTTTAAATGGCTAGGTTGCTTCTATGATGTAATTGTATTTCTTTTCTTTTGAAACTATTGTTTTCTGAAGCTCTTGATACTTGAAATATAGTAAAGTCCACAGAACTAATACTACAGCTGCAGTCTTAAGGGAGAAAACCTTTGAGAATTATACCTTCCTTTTGTTATACACTCGTCACCTTTTCTATCTTGTGAATTATTATCAAATTCGTTTATCTTTAATTCAAGAAATGAACGCACACTACTAAGAGCTACATTTTAAAAGAGATAGATAAAAAGTATTCTTGTCATTCTTTAAGCTTCTGTTGTTTATCCTTTAAAATATTTTCTAATTTGAAGGTAGCGAATTGAGTCGTCGGATGGAATGATTCGGAGTATTTGTTCCGACATTATGCGCTGAGTTCAAAACCCACCAAAGTCAACTTTTCTTTTCATCTTTAGATCGATAAAAAAGTATCAGTCTAGTACTGGAGTCGATTCTTCATCTATATCTCTTTTTCACTTCCCCCTCCACCACCCCACCCCCACCCCTAGCTTTCCTTCTCTGGAAGAAATCAGCTGTGATCAGACCTAGGGTGGTTATGAGCTCCGCCAGATTTATATTGCTCAATGTCACGAGGGTCCTCATATGAATCCATCAGGAATTACGTGTCTATATATACATATAGTCTCTAGTTTCCTTACCAGCTTATAATATATTCTACTGACTTCATCTACTAACTCCAATATAATTTTGTTTTGAAGAACAATCACCTCAGTTGATTTCTATCTAATTTTCCTTTTCACAATAGCTCCCCTTTCCGTCAAATAAAATCAATTCACTGATTGGTTTATAGTTTTTCTTTGTGTAAAAGAGAGAAACGGATAAAATTATGTAAAGCATCTCAAGATGCCCTATTTATATAATGGTTTCTTATATAGGCACAAGGTCAGCAATTTTGGGGGAGGGAAAAGTCGATTAAATCGACCCCAGTGCGCGACTGGTACTTTATTTTATCGACCCCGTAAGGATGAAAGGCAGAGTTAACCTCGGCAGGATTTGAACTCAGATCATAAAGGGCCGTAACTCTATGCTGGAAATAATGGCGTCCGGCCCTCTACCGATACTGCCAATCCACCGCCCAGCCTATTTATATAATAAAATTTAATTCACTTTAATATATTTCGTATTTCTTCTAAGCATATATCTAGGGTTTAACCGAAATACGAACTGAATTAAATTAATAATTTTACTTTATTGGAAGCCCAGACAATGCGTATAAAAACTAATTGTAAATGTTTCAGTCTCAAAGACTCATCAGTGAATACATGATCTTTTTTTTTTTACCTGGAACTTTTAACGTTGGTTAACGGTCGAAGCTTGAAAAAGCATAGCGTATATGGTCATGTGTGTGTATATAAATATATATAGTCTCTATCTTCCAATTTCCGAGAAAAAGGATAGAAAAGAAAAAAAAGAAAATATCCTTATATATGTGAACTCTATTTCTTCATTGGATGTGCCTTGACTTTAAGCGCTTGGTATTAGCTAACAAGCGTTGACACTGCCAGCTTCGT
Source organism: Eledone cirrhosa (assembly GCA_964016885.1). Lineage (NCBI taxonomy): Eukaryota > Metazoa > Mollusca > Cephalopoda > Octopoda > Eledonidae > Eledone > Eledone cirrhosa. Next base: position 62,682,209 of record OZ024740.1, on the reverse strand, counting down.
CACTAACTTTGGAAGGAAGAAATCTACTAAGGATGTAATTTCAACCAAAGTTCGTTCAACCGTTAATCAACGCTAAAAGCTTTTCTGTTATATATATGGTCACTACCTTTCACATTCTAAATCTCACAATTAGGCGAGGAAAAAGAAAATACTTATAATCAGTTCCTTCAACTTCTCGCAGCTTCTAAGATGACTGCAACAAAAGCTTATGTTTTTCAAAATTTGACTGTTAATCAACACTAAAAGGTTCCTAGTGTGAAAAAACAAGACAGATCTTATATTCACTAATGAGCGCCTAGACTGAAAAGGTTATGAATTAAACATTACGTTTAATTTTTATACGCATTGTTTGGTCTACCAATCAATTAAAATCATTAAAATCGTTATACTGACACAATACTTTCAAAAACTGCCTCAAAACTTAATAAAATATATACAGATTAATTTAAATTAAATTGAATTAAATTGAATTGAATTAAATTTGATTGCATAAACATGGCGTTTTCAGTTACTTGATAGAAAAGAAGATATTTTTCAGCACCATAGAAGACAAAATGTTTCATTTGCGAGACGGTCTCGTGAGGTGCAAAGTTCAAGACGTTAAGTTAAGTTCTGCACGATAATAATATTTTTACGTATTTCTAGCTACCCTATAGGAGACACACGTACACTCAAAGATAGCCGACACTAAGAAAGAAAAGGCCTAACAACGGATGAATATATATACTTTCATTCAGTCAAACAGTCTAAATAGGATTTATGAAAACGACGCGCTCGGCTTCCAGTAACCAACTTCTTCACTGGGATTTCTATGCTGGCCATGCTCCGCGGCAATGCCTTTGCCATTTTGTCCGTGGGGGCACAAATAAAACACCACTCAGACTGGGGTGTAGAGTCTACTGCTCCCCCTCTCCATTTCTATGCATGTTAATAGTCCACTCGTCTGAAATGTTTCATTTAAAGTAGATTTAATACGTCACCTGGTTTAACACCAATATTTGTTCCGGGGTGCTGATGATGAATCCAGGAAACCTTAAATACGACGAGTACTGGAACTTCATGCTATGGTTCTTAATGAAAATGATAGACCTTATCAGATTATTTTGTTTCCTAGATTAATGTGCTAATACAGAATCTGGAACATCTGTCCAAGAATAACTGCTTATTTTAACAGTTAACTGGCAGGAAATTAAGTTTTAACTGTTATATATCTGCAGTATAAATAGAAATGCGTCATGTGTGTGTGTGTGTTGTATTAATCACTTCCCATCTACATCAATCATTAATGATGTTGCTGTTAACGTTGATGCTAATAGGATCTTATTAAATTGTTCTTCCTTCGGGCTAACTGTGTCGTGATTAAAAATATTCTGATTAATTTGCTCCTCGTTCTTGGAAAGCTGAGATGGAGCTTCTATAATTGATAGAGGCTATTTTTCAATCTACTCAATAGTCTTTTGCATAATTTTGCCTTCTTGCTAATTAGGTAGTAGTAGAATGGAATGGATATCCATCGGTTTCGGCGATAGGTGTTCCAGTTTTTCTAACAACAGAATGGCCACCTCGTGAACACTTGACATAGTTCTCAAGGAGATTCAGCATCACAGTTTGATAATGCTGGCCCTTTGAATTACAGATACAGTTCACATTTGCCAGTGAAATAAATGACGAATACACACGGCTGTAATAAGGTTCCCCTGAAGAGTTTTTGGAGTAGGGTTACTCGATAGAGTTCGTAGCTCGGAGATCAGCGAGTCACTCTAGCTACAGCTCCGATACTAGGGACATGTGGATAGAATGTCTTAGGAAAGAATCTCCAGGTATATTTTACAGGCAAAACCAACCGGTAGGAGACCCATGGGTAGACCCCGAGCAAGATGGTTGGATAACGTCCATGAGCTTGGCTGGTCTCGCTTGGAGGTGCAGCCGGATCAGTTGGAGACGGTTGCTTTTGACAGGACCCACTGGAAGAAGTGTTTGAAGACTGCGGCTCCACGACCCTCTCATTAATAAGTGGGCGAAGAAGAAGAAGAAGAAGAAGAAGAAGAAGAAGAAGAATGAAACACCCCTCACCACAATGCTATATACCTTCACGAGTAGTAGTAATAGAGCAATATGACGCTCATTTCCAAGGAAGATAATCTGTAAAAACCATTACCCTCACTACCCTATATTTTGCTCCTAAATAATGTTTACCTCGAGAATATCATAAACATACAAATTACCACTATAGCATGTACACCTGATAAATCAAACCATAATGGTTTCTAATTTTGGCACGAGGTCAGCAATGTTAGAAGAAAATGAAAGTCGATGACATCGACCCAAGTACTTGACTGGTACTTTAATTTATCGACTTCAGGATGACCCCGAATGTAAAGAACCGGAACAAGCACTACTAAGCAGTTGTCCGACGCTCTACTGACTCTGCCAATCCACCGCTCTCACCGCACCCATTAATAACAGCGGACCAATGGGAGAACCTCTCGATATACCAGTCAAACAATTACACCTCACCCTCTTATAAGCAGTTAAGTACACATTGATCATGACCGAAACATTTGCTGACAGGACTGTTCGATCAAGGTTGATCTGGGGCTACACAACCACCACAAAACAAGACAAATATTGATTTCCAGCTTAGGTACAGTAAAAGGGATATAATGTTTAGTCATTGGATTGGCAGTATCGGTAGAGGGTCGGACGCCATGCTTTGCAGCATACAGTTATGGCCCTTTACGGTTTAAGTTCAAATCCCGCCGAGGTTAACTTTGTCTTTCATCCTTACGGGGTCGATAAAATAAAATACCAGTAATGCACTGAGATAATTGCTGGCCTTGTGCCAAATGTAGAAACAATTGTTAGTATTCTGAGGTCGGTGGGGTGGCAGTATCGGTAGAACGTCAGACATCATGCTCTGCAGCATAGAATTTTGAACTCAGAACGTAAACGGCCATAACTCTATGCCGTAAAGCATAGTGTCCAACGCTCTATCCATACTGCTAATCTGCCAATAATAATAATAATGTTACTACTTTTGGCACAAGGCCAGTGATTACCCCAGTGTATTACTGGTACTATATTTTATCGACCCCGTAAGGATGAAAGGCAAAGTTAAACTCAGCGGGATTTGAACTTAAACCGTAAAGGGCCATAAGTGTATGCTGCAAAGCTTGGTGTCTGACGCTCTCCCGATACTGCCAAAAGTAGAAACAATTATTAGTATTCTTTGTAAAAAAAGACATTTCTTCATTTAAAAGAATGTGAAACTATATATTATCATAGTATTATTTTTTTTTTTTCTTAAGTATGTTCATACTTGATGACTGGCTAATTATTTTCTGTGAAAGACGCAGCTAGATGTAATGATACTCTTCTGTACAACCGTATACAAGAGCACCACGTTATCACTTATCAGTGTGTGTCTAATTGTGTATGATTAGTGGACAGAACAATGAACAGCGATCTTTATTGGATTTAATTATAATTAATGAATAAATAATTATTTATTCATTTTATTACCTGGTTCATTGCAATATTTTTATCATAAATCCTATTGCAATGAGATATTTACAAAATTAGCTACTTAATTTTAATTTTCATAATGCCCTGTCCACAAAACCACAATATATATAATTATTAAACTGACGCCTTACTGTATCAATCACACAACCGTTTAAATACCTAAGTACGCATAGGCGTATGTGAGGGGGGGGGGGGGGGGGGTATGAAGAATTTCCGACTAGTTTTCGTCAGCCATATTCTATTCATTAACAGAGTATTGGCCAAGTTGTGGCTATAGCAGAAGACGATTTCCCATGGTGCCGCAGAATGGAATCGAAAACGAAATCGTGTGCCTTGTTGGGTATATTTCCTAAACATAGAGGAATGCACGTGTCCAATATATAGCAAGGTTTCTAATCTGCTTACCGCTATGTAGGCTACACCGTTTGCCACTAGATTTCTAATGAAAACACTGCCTTTGATTTCCAAATAACTGTGAAAATATACTAAAATTTTAGAGGGATTTTCTAATTTACTATTAAGTTGGCATTTTGGAGTGATGGATTATCAGAATAATAAGGTACATCGGTTGATAAAGTAAAGTACCAGACAAGTACTGGAATCGATTTAATCGATATTTTTCCCTTCAACGTTACTGTCCTTACGCATAGATCAAAAATCATTATTAAATTGTTGTTTCAACATAACTTAAAGGTTTTTAATAAAGTTATGATGGAAAGTTTTCTAGATTTAAACATTTTAAAGCAAATAGTTTTTGCATCGTAAAACTATGGGTGGTTTTAAGTGGTTTAGTATCAAAAAGTTAAAACTCACACCCACCACTTTTTCTCATTCTGTATCTCCTAGACATTGTGATAATAAGATATAAATTACAGTCTTTGTCAAAAGCAACACAGCATTGTATTAATTCAGCCAGGTGCATCTCTGAAATAAATAGCTAGATATAAAGTATAAAATATATTTCAATTTATACATATGCAGGGGGGGGGGGGGGGGGGGCTGTGTGTGTATGTACACTAAAATTTCTATTATAACTCTGTGTGACTGTTTATGTGTGTGTGTCTGTGTTTATGTGTATGTGTACACTAAAATTTATATTCTACCTCTGTAGCGTGGTTGTTTGTGTGTGTGTGAAAACAAGTTGATAACATATTCCATTATTATAAAATAAAATGATATTACAATATTATAATAAATTGGAAACTTGTAGTTAATATTCACTTTTTCTTTGTAAATGAGACCCACCCTTTCCATTTGTTTAGTTTACATAGCTTTCGATTAATAGATAAACAAATTAAACATGATTTTGTCATGACAGAAACCACTGCAGGTTATTCCTGGCCGAGGTGGCTGAGATAATTAAATTAAAATCTGCAATAAACTATAGGTCGGACATAATTATCAATTGCAGACACACCAGGTTGAACACCTTTTCTGCACATTCGGCTGATGGCCTCACACTAACCATGGCCCAACATAATATTAACCACCTTTGCCCTGTCTCACCGTCCCTCATCTCAGTGCATTTGTTTTATAACATGTAACCCTTTGTAAGTCCAAATTTTGTATATATCATACCGCATACATCACCCCCACCAAAAGAGACATCGCAACACACCCCTCATATTAGTACCATTGTGTTCTATCTGTCCTCTCTGTCAGGTTTTACCTTGTAATCCATTGTAGCATCCGATCCTCTAAATATAATGTCGATCATATCATCCCATCGCCACCACCCCACCACCGCGAACATCGCTATATGTCTACTATCCCACACCCACGAACGTGTTCCCCCATGTTCCCTCTGTCTCTTTTAACCTACGATCCTTCATTAAATTCGATCCTGTAAATATACTGTCGCACACACCACCACCGCCACCACTAGATACAAGTATATATACATGTATATATATATATACACAAATATATGTATTTATATGTACAACGCCATCTCCATTGGCTCACCCCCTCCCTCTATATATGTACTACGCCATACCCACTGACACTTTCCCCCCTCTCTATATATACACACACACACACATGTGTATATATGTGTGTGCGTATGTTTATGTATATGTATATGTATATACATATATATATATATATGTATATATATGTATATACATATTTATATATATATATATGCGTATGTATGTGTGTGTATGTGTATATATGTCAGTGTGTATATACGCATGTGTATGTATACAACGTTTCTGTCAAACTAAGTATGTCTAGGTATGTATCTCCTCATTGTATTTGACACTACCAACACATCCACCACACCACCATAAACACCATTACCATAAACAACAACACCACACCACACACAATAATCAGCCACAAATACACGCCAATCTGTCTACCGACAATCCACCACCCCCACACCACATCCCATCTCAGCCTGCGACCGTCACAACCATCTTGTCATCACATAAATATTTCGTATCTTCAAAGAAATACAGTTTTAGGAAGCCGTAGCTATGCAAACACCTATTATAAGTTGAGCCAACTTATGCAGCTTCATATGTAAATGAGATTAATCATCTCATTTACACAGACGAGAAAAGTATATATTCTCAGCTGTCTTCTAGTCCAGCAGTCGCAAGCGGCAGGAGAGACCGTCCTGACGAACGCCAGTTTAGCCTGAAATTCATAGACCGTTGTCCCCCTTGCTTCTGCTGGACATCACCAGAGGGCGTTAGCATATCTACGGCTTCCTAAAACTGTATTTCTTTGGAGATACGAAATATTTATACATATTATATATATATATATATATATATATATATATATATATATATATATATATATGTGTGTGTGTGTGTGTGTGTATGTCGTATGGTTGCTAGGATGCGTCCATAGGCGGTATGCCGGTTGAGTAGTCTGACAGAGAATTTGCTTCGAAATCACTAGACGTATCTGAAGAACTTGCGATTGCAGAGTCAGGTTCGATCCACAAACAGATCGCACCTCGAGCTGTTCGCCGGAAAAACAATTGTAATACGTAATAAATTGAGTTCCGATGCATCACTGATTCTTCGTTTTCCATTTTATATATATATGTGTGTGTGTGTGTATAAGTATGTATATATATATACTAACATATATATACTGACATATATATATACTAACACTAATCCTAATTCTAACTCTAACCCTAATTTTTATACTTCCACCTTCACCTAAATGAACAATAAAACACAAAACGTATGCCGCTTTTAAACAAGTTTTATCTGGGTCATTGTACTTTATTTTACTCTAACTTCTCAGCTCTCTATAGTCCATTCTTCTTACTTCGCCCTCTCTAAATTCATGTTCAGGCTGTGTGGTGCACCTTGTCATCCCCACACAGATCTTCTCGGGGAACTCGACATCCCCATTCGACGCTGTGCGGAACTCATCTGCAATGTCAGCTTCGCCAGCGCCGGCTGGCAACAGGCGAAGCTTCCAGCGAATTTCAGTGGCTTTGGCCTCCGATCAGCTTCAGATCTGGCTCTACCTGTCTACCTCTCCTCAATCTCCTCCAGCCGCGCTCTCGTTGGCGAGGTTTTTAACATGACAACCGAACCTGACGTGGGCTGAGCTTGAACAGATTCTGGCCGACTGGACAGGCGAAGGCCTCTCAGTCCCCCAGTATACAACTGTCCAATGTAACTGGGAAGATATCAAATGCTGGTCTTCTCTCAGGCGGATCGAGTCTGGCTTGGACCAAAACCGCCTCTCCTGCCTCCGCTCCGCTTCTCACCCCATCAGCGGCGCGTTGCTCAATTCGTGCCCTCCTTATCAACCGCTACCCTTCTTGATGACGGGGGCCCTCGTATCGGAGTAGCCCAACGCATCGGCCTCTGCGTGTGTGAGCCACATAAATGCCGTTGCAGGATGATCGTTGACAAGTTCGGCCTGCACCCACTGTCTTGCCGCCACATAGCAGGTATATTCCCCGATTGCCGATCTCAACGACATATTGAGAAGGAGCCAGGACGTACCTGGCTTTCGATCACAACTGGAGCCAGCATGCCTTGACCTCGGAGACGGCAAGCGCCCCAACGGAATTGCCGTCTTCCTATTCGAAGAAGATAGATCCCTAATCTGGGACACCACATGTTGTGACACGTTCTCCGCCTCCAACTTAGTCGCTTCGGCCACAAACCCCGGTACCGCGGCCTACAATTCAGAGGAAAGGAAAATAAACAAATACCAGGGATTGTCTGGCCGCTTCCTCTTCGAACCGGTCACCGTCGAGACCTCAGGCGTACTTGGACCCCGCAAGATCGGAACGTCGGCGGCCCTTTTGAGGAAAGAGCCTCGCGAGATGCGGTGGCTGTTGCAGCGGGTGTCGATGGCCATTGTCCACGGGAATGCTTTTGCGGACTTGGCCGCGGGGCGCAGCCCCATTACCGCTGCACCTAGGACTAGAGCCCAATCACCCTCCCCATCCCCCCTCTTCTGTGACACTAGAGTCCTTGCCATTCCCTCCCTTTTCCGTTTTAGTTTTCTATTTTCTTTATATTTTCGGATTTTTCATATTCTATTAAACTCTATTTACAAGATATATTCCATAAATAAAAAGAGTATTAATATCTGAAATATTTGTTGGTTTTTTCGCTATAATTTCTATGTTCCTTCCCTCTCTCCTCCGTTTTCTCAATAATTTACCCAGTTATTGAACGCCCTGGGGGTAGATATATTGTCTTTAAAGCGTTAAAATATCCGAGATCCCCAGTAGACAACGAATGAGGCACACACACCCCCCCCCCTCCGTTCTTGCTTTCTTATTCTCATTCCGATTTTAAGCCTAACTTACTAGCAACTATACTGCCATCCTATTCTATATATATATAAATACATTATCGGAGAAAGCTAATAGCGATACTCCGGCCAAATCCCAACTCACTCAACAAACATTAGGAAATAAGTGAGTATATTCCTAATTAAACGTTCGGGTGCTAACTAATTGTATTGTGTGGAAAATTGGCTGTATTATTTCATATGAGATATATCAAATATATCTCTTCCCAGAAGGACGTCTCGTTTCATTATAAGATTCCTACAAGTTGGGTGAAATTATACCAATTTATTGTATTAAATTTTTCCTGCATATGTTCACCCCTATATTAACTCAATAATCAATTTGTATCAAATTCTGTGTTATATATTCTTGCTACTTTGTCACCTTGTTACACATTCTGCCGCAGGTTACTTTCCTTCAAGACTTAACCCTTCTCGACTATCCTCCTTTTTTTTTACGTACAAGCTCTCGATTGAATTGCAATTAATGATTTTGATATATTCTTGTTTTGTTTTTAACTTCGTTTCAATGCAGTCGAAAGAGTCAAAGAAATCTTTTGCTTATGGAAACTGCATGTAATTACAATTCCATTATTACTCTACTTTTCGGTTTTTTATCACTTTTCCTTTCCCTCGTTAATACAGATACTGGATACACAATAGCGTGTGCATATTATGATTTAACAAAGTAATTGAAATTTTTAACTCACAGAGCCCCTGTACAAAGTGGGTCCCAGAGTACGAACCGTTATTATAGAAAATGGAGTTCAGCTTCATAAGCCCTTGCTGCCTATGGAGACTTTAAAAGTAAAAATAAAAGTTAAAAAGTAGAAATAATTATATAAACCATGGCACATATAACGCCAATTTCAACAAAAATATATAACGTTTTATTCTCGCTGGTAGAATAAATTGTAGCTAATACATTATTCTGGCACACCACATTTCATAACGTATATATTAAGATAATAATTTCTGACATAGGCATACAACACCATATTTTAAGGGATAGAAGGTAGCATTCGTTTGTATCGATGATACTCGGTATTTGATTCTATATCAACCTTCCCGTTCTACCGTTAAAAACAAACAAGAATGTTTCTTGACACTTGGCAGATGAAATTTATTGTTGAAACGGGAAGAAATCTTCATCAGACTGTATTAATTATAATCATCAGATTGAGATTATTTTTTAAAACTCCAATTAGTTGGTTGCAAACAATACATGACAGATTTACCTACTAATAATGTTTATTATATTCTTTTACTGTTATATACCTAAGTGTGCTTTTTCTTTCTTCTTAAAAAGAAACATTATGTCTGCATATATCATTTACACTCTTGTGGTTAGAAATGACTAGAGGCACTGTTATCTTTGTTTTAATGGTTTGACTGTGCAAAATTATTATGATATACAATTTTTCCAGTAATGAAATATATGAGCACTTAACTTTTGAAAACATGTAGAACTAAAGGCGCAAATGTGTATACCATATTTAATCTTGAAAATGCAATGCAGTTTAACATAGCACTCAACTCTGACAGCATTTATCAACACCAATATCTACAAATCATATATCCATTTCAAGCAAACCGATTTAAGTTTTTATTTGTAGTCAAATTTTGTTTGTATGCTGATTTCTGTCAAATGAATAGGGCAGAGGAAACATTGGCTAATAGAATAAATACATTCTATGTTTTCCTGCTGAATTAGAGAAACCATAAGAAAAAATAGGTTATTTTGAATTAAGGTCTTCGATTTACAGAAAAACTGAAATATGATGTTGTGACGCTTATTTCTTCCCAAGAACATTAACAGAGTGATTGAAGTGGTTTTACTTCTATTGAAAATCGAAACTATATCATGGTCCCAACTGGCCAAGTGATCATATTTATATTATTGTATTTGCTACAACGTCAAATAATATAAATTATGAGAAGAGATTGTTGAAAGTCAAACGTTCGGTTGTCTCGAGGAATGGTGAAAAACTGAGTTTAGGGTGGTCGCAAGCCCTTCAATGGAGTGTAGAAAGAATGGTGTGATCAATAATGACCGGCGGAAGTAAAAACAGAGTTATTAGGTTATTTGGTTGGGCCATGAAATTGATAAGCAAGAAATTTCAGTGAATAAGATAGGAAGATTGTTTAGAGGAAAGATATATGAATGGGAAGAAGAAATGAGAGAGAAATAGATGGCGAGAGGACAGGCAAGCAACCGATGTCGTAGCAGGCTAACAATGGCAGAAAGTGTGACATTTTTTCCCGAACTCACTGTGTGGGTGACTCTTTCTGAATTAATTTCACATAGACTGATCTCCACACTTTCTTTCGTGGCGGAAGAATGATACGAAGTTGCTGAGATAATCTGAATTTGCGATTTATTTACTTTAATAATTAAGTACAGTACCTATATTTACCAAAGTCAGAAAAACCAAGAAGACAAACACAAAGAAATTTATTATCGGAATAACGTCGGACAACGTACTTTGCGGTAAAGAGTTACGGTTCTTTACGTTCTTAGTACAAACCCACTGAGGTTAGCTTTGCCCTTCATCCTTACGGGGTTGGTTTAATCGACTTTTTCCTCCACCAAAATTGTTGTAAGTCAGAAACCATTATTATTATTATTGCTTTAAAAATTTACGTTTAAAGATTTGTTTTAATAATTTTGTTACTGTGGTTAATTCAGTGAATCGTCTTCAAAAGGTGCCGATGGGTGCTTTTTTTTATAATTTCCCAGCGGGAATATTATAGTAAAGCATTTTAAATTCGTTAAGTAAAATTCTTTAAAATGCCGACATTGTTTTCGGTGTCCATGCAGACGAGCCAACAATTGATTGGGGTTGGAGGTAGTTCAAAGAGTGAAACTCTATCTGGTACGCTGAATTCTCTCCTACCACTCTTCCCCATGAAAACTAGCGCAACAGAAATAATAGCGACAGCAGCAACAAAAACAACAACGACAGAAACAGTGAAAACAACACCACTATTGCAAAACGTGGCAGTAACAACATCTCCACCATGAAAACTCTGCTATCGGCGACAGAATTAACAGTGTTAACAACAACAAATACAATTTAATAGAAAAAGTAAAAAGAAAATTTAGATTGAGAAGAGAGAATGGAATGTAAAATAAGAAAATATTTAAAAAAAAACAGAAAAGGAAGGAGGTGGCAAAGGATCTAATGTCATAGAAGAATGGGGAGAGGAAGTACGAGGGGTGGAGCTGTGGGCCTAGGGCGCGGCGGTAATGGGCATGCGCCCGGTGGTTAAGGCGGCAACAGCATTCCCACGGACTATGTATGGCCAGCGACAACGACAACAGCCACCCCACCTCGTGGGGCTATTTTCTCCGACGAGCCGCTGACGTTCCGATCTTGCGTTGGAACTCGACAGTATGGGGTCCACATACGCCTGAGTTCTCGACGGCAACCGGTGAATAAAGGTGGAAGTTATTTCTAGCGAAATTAACCTAACAGATTCCTTCTTCTCCTCCCTACGGCAACATGTACTCATGAAACACTTAAACCCCCAAAATATTCCCCACTAGCCAAAGCAACCATTCGTACATAGATTTATCGTATGAAAAGAAATATAAGGGGTCAGTCAGATTTATCGGGGCTAGAAAGGACGAATGCCCTGGGTCTTCTTTCCATTCAAACAGTGTGAAGAGGACACACCAGAAGAATCGTTTTAACAATGTAATTGATGTCGCTATTGTGTCAATACATTTCGCCAATTGGCGAAAGTGAGGTTTGTACTGTACAAGTGTGTATATATATATATATATATATATATATATATATATATATATATATATATATATACGCATGCGTATGTGTGTATGTATAGTTCTATCAATGATGGTGTTCGATCTATGCATGTATATATGTGTATACATATATATATGTGTGTGTGTGTGCGTGCGTGTGTGTTTGTGTGCGTGCGTGTGTGTGAGAGTGTGCGTGGTTATATACTAGTATGTGTATATGTACACAATGACCATCCCTATTTCAATGATTTGACTTCTGACATGGTAGTGGATTGTTGAAAAAAATCTTTTCCTCTTTATTCATGCTGTCTTTTTCTCTCTCACCCTATGCTATTTCAAACGGGTTCAAAGCATTTCTCACAGTGCTTACTGGCTAAATATTATATAAGTAAATTATATAATATTTGTCAAATTTACCATCATTAGTATTTGATAAATATACCGTAGAAACATGAATCTTAACTGTTGAATGTTTAAATGTGACCATGGCAGTGAAATATAGTTTGAAAAGTTATTAACATTTTTGATACCAAACCACCTGAAACATCATAATTTTATGAAAAACCTTTGTTATTTTCGGCAGAGTTGTTCTGCTAGAGAATGGGTCACATGTGGCGGATAGCGATACGACCATCAGAGATTATGGTTAGTTGCGATATAAGCAGGCAACTGCCGCATGAATAGGCAACCCCGGACAAACAGCAGTAAACTACTAGGGGAGATGAAGCAATAGGTTACACTTGTAGCTCCCAATAAAACACTCACAACCCAGTGACGTGGCTACGATGAGGCGAGTAAAGGCCGCCTCTAAATAAGCCTAGTTTTCGTGGGTTTGACAAGTACCAGATTGGTAACTGGCGTGCATAAGGCCACTGAAACTAAAACTGCAATATGATGAGGAAACCAAAAACGAACCATACCGCATCGACCTTCGAGCAGGTTAACAAGGGACACGTTCAGGCCTTAGATAGACGGGCCTGTTCGAAAAATATATTGCAGTCTCCATTTAATGCTGCAAAAACTAGCGATAGGCCTTCTACCTGTCCTGGGAGTCGTGGGATGGATGCACAAAGTTTGCGTATCCCGAGACCCCAAAGAGGATCCCGAAGGGAGCAAACCTAAACAATTGGATCCTTTATGATCCAAACACCAACTTAATAATGAGAAAATCAGTTTTTTGCATTTAAATTTTGCATGTATAAGCTGTCAATTCCAACTACGTACATTAAATGGACTTTGATATGTAAATTTGGCAAATTACTGTGTATTTTAATGTTTGTTTATAAAAGGCCTATACACAAACGTTGGAAGAAGTTTGGTGAACTGGAGAGTAAGTTAATTAGGAGCGGGTTGTCATTGAAACTGAAGCTGTGTGTATGAGACGTGCCATGATTTAAGAAAGCGAGATGTGAGTGGTATACACTAATCACCTAGAACGTAGAGCAGCAGAAAAGGATGGAAAGAGAAGAAATTATAATGATTCAGTGGATGAGTGTGGTATTGTTCAGAAAGGAAAACAAACAAAAAAACAATGAATTGCTGAGAATGATGGGAATGAAGCCAGTGATGAACGTTACGAAGAGAAATGGAATGAGATGGTTGGACAATGTTTTGTGAAAGGATGAAAGTGACTGGATGAAAGGAGTGATGTAAATGAATGTGGGAGTGGGAGTATAGCAAATGTAGAAGACCAAAACATTCGTAACGGGATGATGGGGGAGGATTGAAAACTAGGTTATTGTTAAAAGGAGCCTGCAAGATGAACCTTTAGCAGGAAAACTGACCACAAAGTGCTTGTTGTTATATATGGCACCCATCCAACCTGAATTGCTCTAATACCCCAAGGTCTAGAACCGGCCCTGTATATAACCCTATAACCCACAAACTACATGCAACGACAATCAGTTTTTCTTCCTTACGAACAGTCGCTCTCACATAGATAGATACATCTTCCAACATTTGCCTATATAATCTACAAAATACAATCACGTAACGTTAAAATAAACACACGAACACATTCAGAAATATTCGAATAGACGATTTTCACAAACTTTCAATCCTTATGAGACAAAGAAATCGCTACCAAATTTCATCATCTGTTATTTAGAAGGGAAATAAGTAAGATTAGAAAATTTCTACTTGCTATTATCTAGTCTGATGATTATCCCCACAAGGGCCTAACTATTGTACAAAGATCCCAATTTGGCTGAGACCCATGTAGATACATGCATACATAATATAGACATGTGTATAAATATATAGATTACGTATATGCATTCATACGTACACACATACACTCACACAAACACACACGCACACACATTCATACATACATACATACATACATACATACATACATACATACATATGTACAGATGCAAAGCATATACACATGCACACATACAACTCAAAACATACACATCCACACATACAATAACATCCATATCTACACATGCATGCATACATACATATCTACCTAGTTGATGTTGTGTAAATTCCAATGAGAGAGTCTTGTGTCTATGTTAGAAACCGACTCTCTCTCTCTATTGGTAAAACTTTGTGAAATTATAAAACCAGAAGAACATACATACATACATGGTGGCTGCCAACTCGTTTTCGAGTACGGCCACTACTTTATATCCATGTAGGAGAACCCCTACTGATGCGCTGAACGAGTGTGACGTTTTAGTCCAGCCAGCGACTTGAAAACTCTGGTAGAAACACTGCACTTGTGACAATTATTGACACATATTGCTGGGCTCATGGTACCATGTGACGACAAGTGCAGAGAGTTCTCCAGATATAAAGCAATGCCTGTGCCGTGAAGCTTTTATAGTGAGCAAAGGTACTGCACAAAGCCAGTCCCACTCTCTTAACCAAGATGATATTTACCAAAAAGAAGAACAAGTCAACATCATTGGATACCATCAGGGTTGCAGGTGTTATATCAGAGTTTTCCTTCTCCTAGAATTCTGCCTTGACAAAGGCTAAGGGGTCATCTCTCCTGGTGATTTTGGATGGCCATTGACTCTTAAGAGCTCCTTTGCCCTTTGACAGGTTTTGTTTTTAGTCCTGCAGGATGTCCAAAGTCACCCTCCTCACCAAGAAACCTTGGTGGGGTTGCCAGTTTAGTCGCCAATGACCCGACCATGAGACAGGTTGTACTGGGATACATGTTACCAGTAGCACCAACTGGTGACCTGACTGGTGACCTGACATACATACATACATACATACATACATACATACATACATATGTGTGTGTGTGTTTATTCCGGGTTCAATCGGAGGTAAACATAGTAAGGTACTGAATACACAGCAATATAGAAATGGCTTCTACAGGACTAGAACTGTTTCATTCCGGAGGTCGGCTTCCTGATGATTTTTCCCGAATGAAACAGTTCTAGTCCTGTAGAAGCCATTTCTATATTAAATATTTATATATATATATATATATATATATATATATATATATATATATATATATATATATATATATATATATATATATATATATATATAATTCACAAGAATCAAAGTTATGTTCAAAGCATTTATTCACTTACAATTGTTTCATCCAAACCTAGGCTTGGAATCTTCGGAGCATTTTTCAGTGTTTGTACATATAATTGACCTCCTTTCCAACGCAAGAGACATACAGATACATATATATATATATATTGATGTACAGTGGAGTGACATATATTATACTATACTATTTTTGTACAGCAATTCAAATTTAAAATCAAAATCAAAATCAAAATTAAAATAAAAATCAAAATTAAAATACATTCGGCAGATAACACAGATAATGCAAGAGGATAGTTTGATAGTCAGATCTAGTAGGTATAGTATGCGTTAGTTATATATGGAGCATGCAAGTGTGTCTCATTTCTATACGATTATTGTGTGGCAGGGTGTTACATGTAATGCAAGCACTTTAAGCGGGTAAGCAAGAGTATTATGGTGGTTGTAGTGGTAAGGTATTTTATGTATAGAACAAAAAAGTATGTGTGCTGAAAAATAAAAATAAAGAGAAGAAGCAAAAGAAAGTTATGGTTTTCGTATCCACCACCTTTCTTTTGCTTCTTCTCTTTATTTTTATTTTTCAGCACACATACTTTTTTGTTCTATACATAAAATACCTTGCCACTACAACCACCATAATACTCTTGCTTACCTGCTTAAAGTGCTTGCATTACATGTAACACCATGCCACACAATAATCGTATAGAAATGAGACACACTTGCATGCTCCATATGTAACTAACGCATACACTACCTACTAGATCTCACTATCAAACTATCCTCTTGCATTATCTGTGTTATCTGCCGAATGTATATTAATTTTGATTTTGATTTTAATTTTGATTTTGATTTTGATTTTGAATTTGAATTGCTGTACAAAAATAGTATAGTATAATATATGTCACTCCACCGTACATCAATATATATATATATATATGTATCTGTATGTCTCTTGCGTTGGAAAGGAGTTCAATTATGTGTACAAACATTGAAAAATGGTCCGAAGATTCCAAGCCTAGGTTTGGATGAAACAATTGTAAGTGAATAAATGCTTTGAATATAGCTTTGATTCTTGTGAATTCTATATAACTGCTCTGTAGAACAACTGATGTTATTACATTGAGCTATTTATCTTACTGGTAATAAGGTAGTAATAAATTACTGACCTTCACTGTTTAGGGTTTAAAATATACATAACTATAAAAAGTTTTAATATATACATAACCATAAATAGTATCCTTAATATTATATATATATATATATATATATATATATATATATATATATAGAGAGAGAGAGAGAGAGAGAGAGAGAGAGAGAGAGAGAGAGAGAGAGAGAGTAAACAAGGCATTTGGACAGACCTAATTAGTTTCACTTGTTTTACCATTAGTAATTGCTTTTGTCTAATTAAAAGGAAAATGTATAATCTCTTCCTGCTAATTGCCATTTGAGAAAGGACTTTATATAACTAGTTTCCTTCTCACATTTTTTTATATTTAAAATTCACCAGAAGATTATTATACTATATGATGATATTATATGATTATATTATGATTCATTAGAAAATGTTTCGTTGGGGCATTACTTCAAACACATTAGTAATAATGGATAGTTTTTTGTTTGTTAGTTGTTGTTTTTTTTTGTCTGTTTCTTTGTTGAAATTAGTTCTTATTTTATCTGCGGGAGAAAAAAATATCAAATTATAATTCTTTCTTTTTAGTTGAATTCAAAACGCATCACGCTATGAAATCGCTGAAATGTTGTTATCTTCTCACCGGTCTCTTTTTTTATTTTTCATTTTTTTTTTTTGCTGTAAAACTAAAAATCTAAAGTTTTTTTGTTTTTTTTTCAAGGTATACCTAGCACATAGGAAAATAATGAGTGATGTTGACGTGTTCCCATTCTTAAGAAATAGGGTGGGTCTTCAAATTGGTATCTAAATTGCACCATAAACTTAACCAATCATAGCATCGTTCTGTTTTAGACTGTTAAACTGAGTCTTCGTAGTTTATTTAAATATCGCAGCCCTCAAAGTGTACATTAAATATGAAATGCGCTCATGTTCATATTTCAACGAAGCAAAATGTCCTAATATTGTTTCTACTTTTGGCACAAGGCCAGCAATTACGCAGTGCATTACTGGTACTTTATTTTATCGACCCCGTAAGGATGAAAGGCAAAGTTAACCTCGGCGGGATTTGAACTAATACTGTAAAGGGACGTAACTATGCTAGAAAGCCAGGCGTCCGACTTTCTACCGGTACTGCCAATCCACCGCCCTAAAATATCCTAATATCAAAAGTATACATAAATGGAAAAGAGGAAAGTAAAGGAGCCGATGATCAGCTCTGACAATGGAAACTGTGTTTCCATTCGTCTTTCCATTGTTGGTTCTAATTACCGGTTGCAAATCCTGGTAGAAAAATTGGTAGGTAGGAATACATTGTATGTATGGATGAATGGATGGATGGTCCCGTAACTGCTGATAGAGTCATAGGAGCGCCGTATTGACATACCGCGTATCTTGGGCATTTTAAGCCTGGCGGTGTCAATTCCACTCCAGGCCTGAGTACAGCAGATTTCTTCCAGAGAAAGATAGAAAATAAGAGAGAGGAAATGCAAAAGAGATATAGAGGAAGAATCGACCCCAGTCCTAAACTGGTACTTTTTCTATCGACCTCGTCAGGATGAAAGTTTACTATGGCGGGATTTGAACTCAGTGAGCAAAGAGCCGGAACCAATACCATAAAGCATTCTATCCGGCATTCTAACGACTCACCGCTATGAATGCATTGACCCCGATCAAATACAATAAAGTATTCCGTTCGATTCTTCAATTCCGCCTCGACTAATACTTATCAACCATGAAAGGAGGAAAAGCAGAGTTTATCTCGTCGATATTTGAACTCAGAATGCACAAAGCCAGGATAGATACCGGGGTATTTAATTCAAAGCTTTAACGACTCTGTCAATTCGCCACCTAAAGTAGCCGTGAGAGAGGAATGATATGTGAGAACCACCCAAGAATTTTTTTATGTGTACTGTACTCTTATTCGTTGTGAAAACGCGTGGCTTAGTCGTTAGGGTGTTTGGCTCACGATCGTAACGTCGTATGTTCGATTCCCAATGGCGCGCTGTGGGCCTTCATGGAACTTTATCTCAGGCTGCTCCGATCCACTCAGCCGACAAAAATATATATGTAATTGAAAGAGCCAGTCTTGTCACACACTGTGTCTCACTGAATCTCCATACAAATTGCGTAAAGTTTACGCGTGTCAGTAGACGTTAATTTCATAAGACAGGCTGTCCTATTGATCGAACCAACTGCAACACTCGCTGTCACAGCTGACACATGTCCAACACATTCGTATTCATTCATTCCTCAGTCAATCTACGATAAATCTGATTTAAATGAATGTTTTTAATTAACTGCAAAAGATAAAAGCTTCTTGATTCTTTATTTTTCTATTACTGCAAACAGATGTCAACGTTTATGTGGCATATCTAAAGTAGTGATTTTTACACTACAACTGAATAAACGATATTGTACACAACTACAGAGACACACACACATACACACACACACACAAACACACACACACATATACAGAGAGAGAGAGAGAGAGAGACATGCACATATACACACACACATGCATACATATACACTTACACGCACACATATACACATACACTCATATACATACATACATACATATACACGTACATATATATATATGTATATGTACATACATACACACATAAATAGATATATAGTTATATATATATATATATATACGTATATACATGAGAGAGGGGCTAGAGAGAAAGGACATACAGGCAGACAGACATACAATTTGTACTCTTAGTCGTTCAATTTTACCTCAATAAATAATAAATTTGATTTCAGTTAATTTTGTAATTACCCTAGAAAGATAACAACTTAAATGTTTATACCGCTTCCTGTCTTCAACATGCAACGTTTAAAGCATCAATTGTCACACTACACAAATAAACGATATATGTGTGTGTGTCTGTATGTGTGTGTGTGTGTGTGTGTGTGTGTGTGTGTGTGTGTGTGTGTGTGTGTGTGTGTGTGTGTGTGTGTGTGTGTGTGTGTGTGTGTACGTGTTTGTGTGTGTTTATGAATGTATACAGATATATACTTAAAATATGCTACTCTTTCCCTCCTTCTTCACACACACACACACACACACATATATATATATGTGTTTTTCTCTCTCTCCAAGATTTGCTGACAACTACACCGCTTGATGACGGTACACCTTCTTTCCACCACCCTACCACTAAATATGAAGTCACAATTTCTTGAGAGATCTAATTGAGATCCGGTCTCTCTCTTCCTTCCGCGTATGTCATGTCATTAGTGCAGCTGGTAACATGGAATCCGGCAGAACCTGTTGCATGATCGTGTCGTACGCAACTTAACCGACACGCCCCCTAGGGAGGTGAATTGATAGAAACCCAGTAGGATAAAAAAAAGAACGTTTGCTCCCAGTAGTTAGCCAACGGATGTCTAGCATTGTAGTGTGGGGACATAGAAGTACTCGAACTGATGACTGAGCGCGCATGAAGACCACTATGAGTAATGGACCTTTGTTTCAATTCAGAATGTTCATTTAGAAGAGGGAAACTCTGAATTTTAAACCCCTACTGTTTTGTAAGTTATCTTGGTTAACGAAGACTAGAGGAAAGAAATTCTGATGTAAAACCTTGCCTGAGGCCTCCACCAGTCATCTTGATCTTTACTTGTCACTGGGGTATGGTATGTGATACTTACAGAGTGGTACTCATGTTGTACATTTCGTATTCATAATGACAAAGTCATCCTCTCTGGTGACATTAATGCCAAAGGGGGTTCGTAATTGTTACACGTGGTCTGGCTTAAGACACTACGATATTCGAAGAAAGAATAATAGTGGACTTCGGTGATTACAGTTGTACTATGAACAACAAGACCTAGTGATGGGGATCACACTGTTCTATCAAAAATCTAAACACAAATTCATCTGGATACATCTACGATGAAAACAAGACCACCTCATTGACTTCTTCATAATACGCAAATGTGATATTCGGGTATTTTGTAGCATGGAGCTACATGTTGGGTGGATCACCACCTTGTACTAGCAATACTGAAACTCTTTATTAGAAAGGTATTTATTACAAATAACTCAAAGGCTCCAAAATGTTTGAATATTGTCAAACTTCATATCCCTGCAATAGCTGCATTTTTTCACGAGGCTCTAGTAGATGGTAGTTGGGCAGATTTCAAGAAAAACGTTTATAACACCTCTACAAATACTCTGGGCCTTTGAGTTATTTGTAATAAAGACCTTTTTAACAAAGAGTTTCAGTGTTGCTAGTACAAAGTCGTGATCCATCCAACATGCAGCTCCATGCTACAAAATACCCGAATATCACACTAAAACACAAAGATTGGTCTGACTAAAATAATCTGAAAATATTTAAGCACCTGAATATCAAATATAAGCTAAACCAGAGATTGCTTAACCCTAATTCAGCTGTCTGAAGACAGGGAAATTGCTACAACATCATATGCCAGTATTGTAAAGAGATCTGAGGACCGTGAAGAATGTGTGCTAGTCGAATATGTTTCCTAACAATTGACTAGAGTGATAGTTTACAGTGTTTTCCATGAAACTGCTAAAATATATATTGTGGACCCGAGGTTGTAGTTCTTAATGTTACTGCAAGTTCTTTATACTTCTATATTTTCTCTCGTCTTCGTCTATTACCACGAGAAATTGAAGGACTTTTGTCATGAGACTTCCATCGCATACTTCAGGAGGCAATCGAAAAATGTAACAGATGATGACGTCAGATAAAAGCTAGAAAATACGATGGGGATTATTTTTACCAAATGTTAACAGAAAAACATAACGGAGGAAATTCTTGTTGATGACAGTAGTGATAGTAAGAATGTTGAAAACAACAAACCATTGCCTAGGAAAGCGTTGCTATCTTTCATATGAGAATCCCTTGATAACGTAATTTCGTCCATTGACTTGTCAACAGAAATTGATGTTCAGCAACATTATAAACATCGTAGAGCCTTAAGGGAATCCATTATCTGAAGGAAACAACAACGAAATAAACAACTAAGGTTCAACTCTTCTACAAACATCATAACTCTACTAACTCGCAAAAAGTTGTCACGTCAAACTATATCCCCATCTCCACCAAATCAAGCATATCTACAACTAAATGGAATTAACAATGTACGATATTAACAGTATAATTTCTTGATTTTGTAAGGCTAAACAGTTTTATAAAATATGTTTTGCATGGTTATATATGCGAGCAATCTTTTTTTTAATTTTTTTTTATTGATGTTGGGGTAAAGTCGATTAAATCGACACTAATGCTTGATTGGTACTTTATTTTATCGACACCGGAAAGATGAAAGGCAAAGCTGACATCACTGGGATTCGAACGGGGAACATAAAAAATTGGATATAAAACTGCTAAGTAGTTTATCCGATGCTCTAACAATTATGTTAATCCAGTGATGTGAAGGCGCATGGCTTAGTGGTTAGAGCATTGGACTTGCAATTGAGAGGTTATGAGTTCGATTCTCGGATCGGGTGATGCGTTGCATCCTTGAGCAAGACACTTTATTTCACGTTGCTCCAGTTTACTCAGCTGTAGAAATGAGTTGCGATGTCACTGGTGCCAAGCTGTATCGACCATTGCCTTTCCCTTGGACAGCATCGGTGGCGTGGAGAGGGGAGTCTGGAATGCATGGGCGACTACTTGTCCAGGCTTGTGCCTCGGAGGGAAACTTTCTAGGTGCAAAACCATGGTCATTCGTGACCGAGTGGGGCCTTCAATAAATATAGTGCTTTTATAGGGTTATATAATGTTCGTAGTATTTTCTGTACCTTTGCTGCTGCTCGTAATGTTGGTGGGAGAGAAAACAATATCCTTTTCATAAATATAGTACTTTAACAGGATTCAAACTATTACTCTATGTAGGTATGAATGGACCCGTAACTCTTGATAGCGTCATAGTGGCGCCATAGTGACATGGAGTGAGTCTTAGATATTTAAAATCTGGCACAACCGATCCTTTCTCTAAATTTGAATACAGCCGATTTCTTCCTGGGAAAGAGTGTATTTGATAGAGAGGAAGTGAGAAATAGATATAGAGGTAGAATCGCAACCAGAATCTACTTGTATCTTTATTAACCTCAAAGGGATAAAATACAGGTTTTGAAATCAGAGCGAAAAGAGCCATGACGAATACCGTATCTGACGTTCTAACAACTCTGACAATTTACCACTCTAACATAATGCGAACGATAAAAATACTATAAATCAGGATCTCTCAAACTTGATATCACTCACTGGTGATATCACTCACCAGTGGACTATCTCAGCATTTGGGTGGGCAGTAAGTAAATGTGCAGAAAATGGTGGGAGCTTTTAAATTTTAGCGGATGTTATAGAATTGTGAGTACTAAAATTGTCATAGACAATAACTAATTAATCATCAATAAGGTTTTTTTTTTAATTATAAATTTACCAATCAGCACTGAACATTATGTGAGTGCTTAAATTTGTAAATATGTATGCAACTGTATATACGTCATCCTTACCTGTACATACGTCTGAACTATCCTTTTGGGAGTTAGTACGTTTGACATATCCTCACAAATTCCTCATCCAGTTTAGGAATTATATATATTTTAGTTGAATGTTAAATGTACAGTAAATTATTAAATGTCATTGAACAAAAGGATGTGTGAGTATATGTAGAAATGGATAAACGTTTGCTTAGGTATGCATACGTCACACTTACTCTGCATAAATCTGCACTATACACTCAAATTTCTGACGCAGTTTAAAACGACTATGTATTTCAATTGACTATTGAATGTACAATCAATTATTCACTAACTACGGTGGATAGACAGTATCAGTAGAGCGTCAGACACCATGCTTTTCAGCATAGAGTTATGGTCATTTACGTTCTTAGTTCAAATCCCGCCGAGGTTAGCTTTGCCTTTAATCCTTACGGGTGTCGATAAAATAAAGCACCAGTAATGCACTGGGGTAATTTCAGCCATTTTCAGTAATTATTGAACAAGCTTTTCAATACTCCAATATCTCTTGTAAAGAAAATGTATTACCAAAACAGCATTGATTATTTACTTTGGGGTTTATGGTTACCCCCACGGAACGGTCAATTACCTTTGTGTCTTCTATCCAATGAATCTTAAAGCAATGACAACATGAAACCTTCGTGTATGGAATATACTTCACATTCTGAGCATTCTGGTCAAAGGATCAAATTTTTATCATATTCAAAAGAAGAAAACATTAATCTTGGAATTTCAAAGGGCAACTTTTCAGCAAGATAATAGTATGACTGCGTCGTGCAATATTGCCTTACTTATTGCAAACACAATAATTCCTACAGTGTGAGAGAAATACTACCAACCTGTTATTCAAGAAAGTCTCTCGGTTTTAGTGCATGAAAAGCCTGATGCCATTTTCGGGATAATTCCTTTTTTTTTATGATAATGTTACAATTACTTGACGTAGAGATGAAAATGACCAACAATATGAAACAGCAACTTATTCATATTCTCCGGAGTTCTAAATTTTCTATACAATGGTAGACGAGTGAGCAAGGGATGAGCCAGCAGTTGTGAACAGTCAATGATTGATGAGGGTATATGTTTTGCTTAACAATAAAATCATTCAAGCCGGAGAGAAAATGTCTGGAAATGTTCATTTTGTACAGTACCAATTTAAAAATGGTGGTAGTGATGCCACTTTATTGGCGACAAGTAGTATTTTTTCTTCTTTGCTTTTACTGCAACAACGTATTAAGAAAATTAAATTTGATTGATTGTGGCCAAGTGAAACGATATCACATGTTGTAGCATTCAGCGAAGTATTTTGGAAAAGAAATTTATAATTATATAAAACATTTCGACAAAACAAACAATACAATAGTCCATTGACAGCTATTGCACTCTGGTATGGTACAAAAGATTCACATATTCATCAAATATTCGAGATCAATATCTCGATAGAGTTGACGGATAAATTGATCAAAGGATTGTTCCATTGCTGATTGATTTACAAGGTACGTCTACTTTATATTTATTTATTTGATTAACTATTTAATCAATTTTAATGTCCATGTAGAGCTAGTAAGCCATGACAAACTAGGGGAAGTATCGAGTAATCCTTACAGTTGGTAATGAAAAATAACTAGTGAGATAAGTAATAAAATAAATTGATTAAAAAGAGGAAAAAGAAACAGCAAAAACAAATAAAACAAAAATAAAAATTTGAAATAATTGTTTCTACTTTTGACACAAGGCCAGCAATTATCCAGTACATTACTGGTACTTTATTTTATCGACCCCATAAGGATGAAAGGCAAAGTTAACCTCGGCGGGATTTAAACTCAGAACATAAAGGGACGTAACTCTTTGTTGCAAAGCATGGCGTCAGACCCTCTACCGATACTGCCAATCCACCGCCCTTTGAAATAATTGTTTCTACTTTAGGCACAAGGCCAGCAATTACCCAGTACATTATTGGTACTTTATTTTATCGACCCCGTAAGGATGAAAGGCAAAGTCAACCTCGGCGAGATTTGAACTCGGATCGTAAAGGGACGTAACTATGCTGGAAAGCATGGCGTCCGACCCTCTACCGATACTGCCAATTCAACGCCCTTTGAAATAATGAAGGCCAATGGGAAGCAGATTATGCATAGATAAAGGATAAAGATCCTATAACTCCTTGTGGAGTCGTAGAGGTACCTTCATACGGCGTGTCCAGGGCACTTTTAAACCTGGCGGAGCCCAACCCTCTCCAGGTCTGAACACAGATGATTTTTTCTATAGAGGAAGAATCGACCAGAGTACCTCACTGTACTTTCTTTATCGACTCCGAAAGGAGGAAAGGCAAAGTTAACCACGGTGGGATTTGAACTCAGAGCACGCAATGAGGTGGGACGAATATCGTAAAGCATTCTACCCGACGTCTTAACCACTCTGCCAATACACCGTTATATATATATGTGTGTGTGTGCGAAACAAGGGACGCTGTAAAACAGCTAGGTGTTTCGCAGCTTCTATGTCCTCAAAGATTTTGTTGATATTTGGTAGACCTTTAAGCATATATTGAACTTCCAATTTTGGTAGTCTTTTAAAGATTGGTTTCAATATGACTTCTCTTTCTAAATTGGGACAAATAGTGCCTAAGAGTTTCTGGAGAGTCACCACAACATAGAGGTGAATCTCTATGACCTGTTCTTTATAGAATGCAGTTCGAAGCCAGCATAGTCTTTTTTATTTGCATTACTCAATAATTGATAAATGTTTGAATGTTGTCAAATCTGGTTGAGATAGTGGGGGATTGAAATTTGTGAGCTTATCTCTGGATTCTTCCCAAAATGTTTCCCACTCTTGACTAATTATATGTTTGCTAAATGATTTTACCTGCAAAAGATTTGGGATGTAGTCTATATATATATTATTTCCCTTTGTGCTTCCTCTTTTGCTAATTCGTCTGCTTTCCTATTTCTTATAATATCTGTATGGCCCGCTGTCTAAATCACAGTTATTTCTTTATTGTTTTCTGAGAGGTAGTTATCTATTTTTAGCAGAGCTTTCTCAATATCCCTAACGTGACCCCTTTTTTCTTGACTGAAGCAGTTCAAGATTCGATAGACTATCAGTAAATAGGGCAGTTCCTTAGCTGAATCTATGGCTAATATAATTTCGCACTATTCTGCATCAAATATAGTGTAATCCCGATGTAATCTGAAATTCATATCTCTATAATTATTTTTGAAAGACCAAGTAGCTCCACAACCCGCTCCCTTGTCTGAATGTTCCCCGTCTGTGTAGCAGACCCAGATGTTAAAAGAGATTGACTGTGTGATAGTGTTATGGAGTTCTTTTGCTTCCTCTTTTGTGTTTTTAACCATTATTTTAAACGATTTTAATTGTTCTACCCATGGAGGAAGCCAAGTATCAGAAGCTAATTTTTGAAACCATAACATCCTATTGACCAATATGGTTGCCTATACATCTGATGGAGTGCTTATTATAGTAAGTAGTCACAAATGTTTCTTTCTCCTATGACCAGAAATTGTTCACTCTGTTTTAAGAGTTCATTGTGTAGCGCACCGACAGAATTTAATAACAAACAATATCAATGAGAGATTCAATGGCATGTTGTAGTTAGTCATCAAAACTGTGAACAAACTAAAATTTAATTACAAGTAAGAATATTTTGAAACAGCGAACGAGTTTGAAAATTAGAAACAGAAGCATTCGCTATACTTTTGACTAAAGAAACTTTAGCCTGATAATGGGGTTTAGAACCCTCAGAGAAATAGAAAAAGATGAGTATTGACGTAATACTCATCTTTTTCTGTTTCTCTGAGGGTTCTAAACCCACTATCAGGCTAAAGTTTCTTTAGTCAAAAGTACGGCGAAGGCTTCTATTTCTAATTTTAAAATTTAATTCTTTGATCAAATTTTCTGTCAACTGTATCCTGCATTTAATACCCAAAAGTATCAATGACAGTCTCAATTGTGTAATGTAGTTGTGAAAAAAACAAAATCGAATTCTTTGCTCAATTTATCCGTCAACCCTATCGTCATAGTGATCCCAAATATTTGATGAATATGTGAATCTTTTTTACCATACTAGAGTGCAATAGCTGTCAATGGACTACTGTATTGTTCGTTTTGTCGAAACGTTTTATATAACTATAAAGTTCTTTTCCAAAATACTTCACTATCGCTTTTCTGAATGCTACAAAATGTGATAGCGTTCCCCTTGACCACATATCCAACAAATGTAATCATCTTAATACGTAGGTTGTAATGAAAGCAAAATATATTTGTCGACAGTAAAGTGTCAATCACCGCCTTCGTTCTTTAATTGGCATTTCCAGACATGAGCTTAACTAATGTTAACGATTGGATAACTTGAAAGATGAATTGGTTGGTGAGAATATAATTACCTTTCGAGGCAATTCACAATCATTACATTACGATATGGTACAGTAATTCTAAGATATTATTGCATCGGATGGATTATTTGGTATAATAATCGTTTTCAGTGCAAGTATTTGTTTACAAAGACGTGTAGGAAGAATTAATAGAGTTGGAAAATGACAGTAGTATCACAATGTAATATAGGCTTGCGGTAGCATTAAAAATGTATTACATTCTTATCCTTGAAGTCGATTGCACTTTCTTCCCAAACGCTCTATGTGGTGCAAGCTGGTTTCATCTATGTTTGTAAGATCGATAAAATGCACTAAGCTCACATCCGAACATTGTGGTTTTGTGCCAATATTAGAAATCCATATTTATTTTAGACAAACAGTAGATAGTATAATTCGTATGCCGCAGGCTTAAATACCTTCCTGTAGTTTGATACTACCCTTTAAGTTCTGAATTCAAATCCAGTACGAATCGTTTTTAGCTTCCTTCTTTCCTCTAGGGCTTTATAATATAAGTGCCCATCAAATAATAGCGTAAATTTAATTGATTACACTCCACACACAAAATTAGTGGTCTTGGACTGATGTTAGAAGCCAATATTTATCTCATAAATGTTAGAGAAGCGTCAGACTATATCTATCACATGGATTAGTTTCGTTCCAATTTGTTTCTTAGTTTAAATCCAACCGCGATTTCGTGTGTCTTTCATCTTTCAATAACTGATAAAATAACTATCAGCTATTTCCATGAGGTTGATTCCATCGACTGTGAACTTGTGCCGAATATCTACAGTTCTACCTGATTATGTGTACGATTATGTGTACGGGTATAAATGTGTAAGATCATTTACTTTAAGTGTGCTTGCACTTTTAAGTGTGCTTCGTAATTTTCGAGAAAGAGCTGAAGAATGTTCTTAAGGAAAGCACATGTAAGCAAATGCTAATAAGTAGTTTTTGCTGATAACTTTGTATATACCTAAAGTTTTAGATCTATTATATCAAAGCTGGTGCGTACTTCATGTAAAATGTTGATCAAGTCGGAAAAGTTGTATGCGTGTATGTACGAGAGAAAAAACGGTAGTGTTAGCGGCAATGCTAAAGGAATTGCTTCATGCTACACTACAACAAGCATTTGCGGAAATGGGATAGTAATAGATGGTGCGCGTGTATGTGAGATATATTATTTGTGAACTGTATAGGGGTGCATATCATTATTTAATCCACTGATACAAACAATCATATTAGTTTGAATATTGGTAGGTTTTTTCATAGGCATATCATGTGAAATAATTGTTTCTACTTTTGGCAAAAAGCCAGCAATTATCCAATACATTACTTGTGCTTTATTTTATCGACCCTGTAAGGATGAAAGGTAAAATTAACCTCGACGGGACTTGAACTCAGACCGTAAAGGGACGTAACTATACTGGAAAGCAGAACGTGATAAAGCTTCAGGTTTGAAAAATAATAGTTTATCTTTATGACTAAATGACGCAGTCAAACTTTTTATATCCATTATTAAAAATATATTTTGGAGATGTATTTTTTATATTTTTAAATCTATATTTGAACTGTACACCTGCTCTTATTAACTTTATAAACTTTTCTAATGCTTATGATATATGTTTCTTTAATAATTATGATATATGTCTTGCACTATACTTAACTTCTCTATTGCAGCATGTTTTTAGAATTTTTAACGCTTTTAGCTGGTCCTAATTTTATTTTATTGAATTTATATGCTCAGATTTTTCATTTGCTTCTTCTGCCTTTGCTATCTTTTCTGATATAAATGTTGATACTTATGCTTACTTCCCATATTATGTGTCCTTCTTGTGACAAACTTCTTATATTATATTTGTGTTTCAACCTTTCTTATATACTCCGATGACTCGGCCTTGTGCTAGGATGAAACGATCGTAAGTGATTAAATGTTCTAAACTTTGATTGTTGTTTATAAAGTATATAGATATATATATGTGTGTGTGTGTGTGTGTGTGTGTGTGTGTGTGTGTCTGATTGTGTATGATTGTGTGTGTGTGTGTGTGTGTATGTATGTATGTATATATATATATGTGTGTGTGTGTGTGTGTGTGTGTGTGTGTGTGTGTGTGTGTGTGTGTGTGTTAAAAACGAAAAGAATGACTTCACTTGTAGTTCTAAACAATTTAATCTAATTTTATAATATTATGATTTTACAATTTGGTTTGTAAAATCATAATAATATAAAATCAAATTAAATTGTTTAGAACTACAAGTGAAGTCATTCTTTTCCTTTTTTTAAATATACCTAAATGTACCAAGGATTTCACGTATATATATATACTATAGAAATGGCCTCTGAGTACCTTACTTAATGTGGTTACCTCAAATTGAACCCGTCATAATCTTATATATATATATATATATACGTAAATAATACATATGGATATTTTATAGATATATATGTATTATATATGTATGAACATAAATAAATGATATAATATGTAATATATATATATATATATACATATATAAATCAGTATAGAGAGAGAAGTACACAGAGAGGTATGTGTTTAATCATAGGGATAGAAAACCACCAGGGTGATGAACATATTGTCTATGATTAAAACACATACCTCTATGTGTACCCTTTTCTATATACTAATTTATAAAGAGCCCGGAATGTAATCCTTTAGCTCATTAAATTATAGGGGATTATAGGGGAGTCTTTAACTCCGTTTTTTAATTTGATATATTGTCTTAATTCATTTCTATATGTAAGTAGAGCTTCTTAAGTTGAATGGTTCTGAGCTGCTGTTTTTAGCGGTCTTTTGATCCATTCACACGACGTGGGCTATATAACACGTGGTTCTTCTCTCTACAACATGTGCGTTTTTTTAGTTATCTGATATATTTTTAGAAGTGCGGACCAAATTGTAGTCCACCTGTTGTCATGCCTTCTAAATTATGGAATCTTCACTTTTTGTGTCGAAACATGCTGTAGCATGAGCATGTCCGGGTGTTGTAGTTATTATTGGATGGTTAGTACACTTTAATATGTTGATTTCTCCCGAATGAAACAGTTCTAGTCCTACAGAAGCCATTTATTTCTATATTAAATATTTATACTCTGCTATGTATTGAGTACCTTACTTACTGTGGTTACTCTCGATTGAGCCCGGTAATACTTATATATATATATATATATATATATATATATATATATATATAAGTATGTATACGTACATACATATATGTATACAGACGTACAGTAGTATGTATATATATATATATATATATACATACATGCACACATATATATATGTACGTATGGATTCACCGAACATTTATTATAATGCTCGGTGTGTCTGTAAACAAACATCCCAAATTAAGCCGTACAGTGTCTAGCAACCATCGTAGCTCATTTGTTCAACCCTGACAAAGGAACGCTGTACTAGTTTCAAGCTTATTAGCTATCGTCAGCAACGTATACCTTCCTGCCAGATGGTTGAACGTCTGAAAGTATAAACTTTCCTTGTGCATAAGGCCACCTCTCGGAAAATTAATGGCCATCTCTCGGAACCGTTTCAGGTCTCCCGATCGGTCCGTCAAGGGTGCCCTCTCTCCTCCCTTCTGTACGTATTGACTCTCGAGCCTTTACTGTGGAAGCTGGAGCTGTTGCAGGGCATCCCGCTCGAACCGGGACGCGGAAAGGATGTGTCGGCTTATGCGAGCGACATCACCATGATGGTGTCGGACACTCAGAAATCGAGGTGGTCGGCAACTTATTGGAGGAATATGAAAAGTTGACGGGAGCAAAACTTAACCCGGAAAAGTCGGTGGGCTTGCAACTCGGCACTTGGAGAGGCAAGTCCATGCTATCCAACAGCGTCGTTATGCGCTGGACGGACGGACCGGTAAAGTTGCTAAGGGTTTGGTTCGGGCCAGACCTCCAGGTGGATAAGAATTGGGACGAGGTGACGGGCAGGGTAGCCAGTCTCACCCAGAAATGGGCTGGGATGAAGCTATCGCTGAAAGGTCGGGCGGAGGTGGCGAACGCACTACCGTCTGACCGTCGTCCCTTGCCCCGTTCGCGCCTCGCCATCTTGGAGCGGCTCCTCTTCAAATTCTTGTGGAAGAGTCAGGTTCCGCTGGTGAGGCGGTCCATCTGCTGCCAGCACCCTCTACGTGGAGGGCTGGGCATGCCGTGGCTAATGATGCGCAGGCATGCGCTGAGGCTGCGGCATCTCCAGATATTCTGCCTAAACGGTGAACAGGTGTGGTCGCCGTTTGTCATATGGGCCTTTCCGCAGCTCGTTTCTTTGACTGAGCTGCAGTCCTGGATCAAGAAGAGACCGAGACTGGGTGACTGGCATCTGGAATGTTGCCAGGAACTCACTGCCCTCTACCAGGCGGGCAATGCGGTCAGTGGAACTTCCACTCTCGAGTTCTACAGAGAATTAGTGGTGGGCAAGTGTGACGACGCACTCAGAGAGGCTCTGGGAGTCAACGAAGTCGAACTAACCAGTCTGTACCGGAGGACTTTCGAACCGGGGACGATGGATAATTTCCAAAAATCCCTCGCTTGGCAGTGCTACCGGGGGGCACTGCCGGTTCGAGATAAACTCTACAGGCACGGAAGTGCTATCAGACGGACCTGCCCGAGATGCGCGCAGAGCGACGAAACCGTTCTGCACGTACTCGTCCAGTGTCCGTGCATTTACTGACTTGTGGAGTTATGTTGAACAGCTGTTGTCGCGTGTAGAACGGATCCGGCTATCGGCCGAGTCCATAGTGAAGATCGACCCGCCGCTTTCTTTTGGCCAGGAAGGGCAGGCAATTTTCCTCTGTCTGGTGGCAGTAGCGAAAGAGGTTGTATGGTGGACGAGGTTGAAAGGACTGAAGACAGACACTTTTCTCTTCGGCCAATCCCTCATCAACTTTTTCAAGTTTCACTTGGAAAGGAAGGTGAGGGTGGAGAGAGAAGTGCTGCCCCCAGTACATTTGATGAAAGGTGGGTGAATGTAGCGAGAATGGCCCGTGTGAGTGGGCCTACTCTGGTCATGCGGCTGTAGGTAGGTAAATTTGCGGAGGAGAGGGGGTGCCCTTTCAGGGTGCTCTCGAAGCGTCGGGTCGTTCAGGATTGGTGGGGTACCTGAGCGAACCCTGGGTGGTCATCCCCCTATTGGGGAATTTTTTCTTGTTGTAATCTTATTGTTACTTTGTTATTGTTATTCATATTGTTTACTCGATTTTTCTATAAAACCCTACTGTCCCAGTCTTTTGTACTGTCCCCTATATGTCGGCCCTTGTGGCCAATAAATGAAATCATTATTATTATTATTATTATTATTATACGGGGCAGTGAATTGGCAGTATCGGTAGAGAGTTGGACACCATACTTTGCAGCATAGAGTTACGGCCCTTTATAATCTGCGTTCAAATCCCGCCGAGGTTGACTTTGCCTTTCATCCTTACGGGGTCGGTAAAATAAAGTACCAGTAATGCACTGGGGTAATTGCTGGTCTTGTGCCAAAAGTAGAAACAATTATTATAATACAGAAGTATCTAAATTTACTTGCTTTATCAACATGAATTATGGGCTTGGTTTGGGGGCGACGGTTCCACCTGGCTAGCCACATACTTTGTCTATCCGATCACCGGTACACGAAAACGGCAATGACTTGGACTCCCCCAGGATGCAAACGGAAATAGGTAAGACTGAAGATCACAAAGCTACAGACATTTCAAGTCGATCTTAAGGCCGTCGACATCATTTGGAAAAGATCCGAAAGAGCAGCAGTGAATCAAATACGCTGGAGGAAGCTTGACACCAAATTTGCTACCCAGTACAGGAGCAGCGAAGTCTAAATAACTCTAATGACGAGACTAATTTTTCCACGTCTAACTCAATATTATTAAGCAGCATCCTTAAATATTGCTCTGTTTTACTATTTGCAAACAAGTGATAGTTTTACAAGCAACATGTAATGTGTATTCTTTGCCCCTTTTCTCTTTCGGTCTGGCGTAACACGTATCTCCCTGTCAGGAGTATCGGCATCATTATAAACTTAATGTTGGCTGTGGCAGCATTAACTTAACATTAACTTAACATTGGATTGCGGTGTTGAATTCAATTCCGTCTTCCCGAACAGATATCTGCGATAGATTTGCATCCCATTCTGATGATGATATCATTTTCTCATTTTATGAGCCCATTTATGGTCATATGTTCAAGAAGTTTACTTTGTAATCATGGTGGTCTGGGTTCGATTCCAGTGCGTAGCACCCCAGACATGTGTTTTCTACCAAAACACCAGATAGTAGGTTAACCCAAAATGTCCTGGAGGCACTACCATGTATGAGCATTTATCTTGGCCAAACTCCATTCCTATATCCTTTGAGAATGTTGTAACCAGGTCAAGATTTTTCTTCATCCCATCCATGTGGATAGAGAAGATTAAAATTGAATGAAACTCGTTTGGTAGACAAAAACTAAACGCAAATAAATCGGACTAACGTAAATTGAACGAAAACTCGTCCGATGGACGAAAACTCAGCGGAAACTAATCGGGGTACTATAGTTGTTTTTATGTAGTAGATTTTATGTCACCCATGTAAACACAACAACCTGATCCACGATTGTCTTTAGTAGAGTCTACCATGATACAAGCATTTGGATCAGGTCTACGATCTGAAGATATCTCGGTATTTGTAATGCGCTACTTCCTGTTGTAGTGAATTTAGAATAATCCAAGAGAGAAGCTAGTTTAAAGCCATCTTTAAATCTGTTCTCTCTGACAGAATTATCAGAGAGAACAGATTATTAATTATTTATAAAAGCAGCAACTATTTATAAAAACAGCGGCGGCGGCGGCGGTTGTAGCAGCAGCAGCAGCAAAATCTCAGGGAAATTCAACTATATTATTTTAATAGCAGAAATGAGAGCGGTGAGTTGGAAATACCAGTAGCGCTGGAAGAAATATGTTGCGGCATTTCTTTAAGCTCTTAGTTCGAATCTCGCTTAGGTCAGCTTTGCCTTTCATCCTTAAGGATGTGGTCGACTTAATCGACTTTACCTTCCGCCAAAATTGCTGGACTTGTACCTATGTTAGATACCATTATAACAGAAAAGGGGAGAGAATTAGCAAAATCATTTGAGAGTCGGTAAAAAGGTTTTATGGTATTTGCTTCTTCTCTATATATTCTGAGTTCAAATCCCACCTAGGTCAAAGTTTCCTTTCATATTTCCAAGATTGATAAAATAAAGTACAAATTAAGTACTGGGTCGATATACTAGACTTTCCATTGTCATCAAAATGTCTGGCATTGTGCCTAAATTAAAAACTATTATTCTTGAGGGGGGTGCATTGGCAGAACCGCTAGAATATCCCATTGAATAATTAGTGCCTTTCATCCTTACAGGGTCGATAGAATAAAACATCATGGGAATAGGGAATACTGGGGCCGATTTCATCGACTAACTCTCTCTCTCTCTTTCTCTCTTTCTCTCTTTCTTTCTCTCTCTCTCTTTCTCTCTTTCTTTCTCTTTCTCTCTCCAATTTGTGGTATTGTGTCTATGCTAGAAGGGATTACATTAGCAATATTTTTTTTTTTTAATGAAACACAATCTTGATACGTACCATATTAGGTTTGGTGACTCTAGTAAATATCTAACTGGCTTACAACACAAAGTGCTCAGACTTCAAAGTCAGAAAAAGATTACGTCAGCAATGAGTTGACAAATATGCAGGCTCACTTCTCACTCATAACATAACAGTAATGCAAGTCTCACGCCTTACTGCAGATCGCAGCATATATTGTGTTCTCGTATCACTGAATCTGTACATGTAATGAATACAATATGATGAATGCAAACAATTGACTACTTATTAATCCTTCCGTGAACACAAAAAATTATTTCGGTCCTTGTTGGGACTTCCCTCAGAAGCCTCGTAGCCAGCTTAGGATTATTTATGCACGTGCCATAGTGTATTCATTGTTTTAATTTCAAAGTCTGACCCAGGCCAAAGCATATCTAGATTTCGTCACAAATAAAAAAAGACAGCGATTGCTAGAATACAAGATATAGCTGTGGTGCATTTCATGTTACTCAAATCTATTGTTTGACTATTAATAATTAATCAATTGAATATGTTAATCACATAGTACTTTTATGCAAATCGGATTGACCAGTTTAGCGTAGCCATCTAATCCATTGGCTATAAATATTAGCTCTTGGCTCAATATCTTTCTGTGAGTAGAAAAAGCAAAGTTTGTAGCCTCTGAGAAAGGTCCCTATATTATAAAAACCAGGTTAAGTCAATCTATCTTTTTTCTGTCTATAAGCAAGCATTTGTTTATATTTATCATAGTGTATTCATTACACATCTATAAAAGTACTACATAGAGCAGTAGCTAGAAGACAACATATACTTTATGAGACATCTTAATTTATCCAAAGCCATTGTTTGATATACTACTAAATAAAAACAGAATCCAAATTCCATCTAAAATATACGACAATGAAATTGATAGCGATTCTAAGGAATACTACAGTGACTAATTAACTAAGTGTGAATTATGTTAGATAGCTATAGAATTTTGTCGGACTGAGATGTGATGGCTCACCACTCCCGATTTGAAAGGTTATTTTCGAGGAAGTCATCTTGTGATATAATTTAGATAATTAGAAACCTCTAACATGAACTAATAAATATTTTGCTTGGTTTTAGAGAAAATTACTTTTGCTTATTACAACCTACAATGCATATTTCCCCAATAACTATTAAGGATACTGTCGTTCCGTTTAGCGAAAATGTATATCGCATGACAACTACAAACTTTGCGTCATGTAATCAATGTCTTTATTATATAATAGTAAATTCTCTTTCTTTCAATAAGTGAATGGAAACGTTGTTGGATCATCCAATCAGCATGCCTCTTTTCAACAAAATACATCTAAGAAGGTTATTTATTTATTTCATATCACATTGAACAATAGCGATGTTGGTTACATGTTTTCAATGAGTCAATTACTGGTTAAGTGTATTCATAGGCTCATACATAAAAATATAACAAACTTTCTGCGTCGCCGCTCTGTTTGCTCAATACACCAAGAAAAGAAAGAGTAGCTGAAAAGAAAGAACACCAAAGTCAAACATCGAAAAACAAAAAGAATAAAGAAAAAAAAAAGATAAAGTAATCGAATATGTTTTATAGAGGGAGAGGGAAAAAAGAGAAAGAGAGATACTTCTCGTTAGAATTCCATGGCGTTCCTTCATTGAGAGTTGCGCAGTAGAAACCTTGCTTTATACAGATAGTTATAAAAATCAGTTCTTGAATTCGAGTTATTTTTGCCATCTAATAATATTAAATATATTCAATTAAGGAAAGGTGACAACTAACCGTACATCTGTCATTTACTGTGGCTCTGGAAACTGCTACTGAATTTCCGAAATTTGACATTTCGTGTTAGATTAAATGAATGTTTCAAATATTTCCATGTTTATTTGGAGAGCTTCTACGTGTTTTTAATTTGTATAGGTTGTTGGCGTCAATACGCCATTATGTTATCAAAAGTGTAGTACTTTAATGAGATTTTTCTTACGAAAACGTTTACTTCTCAAAAAACAAAAACATTCAAATAATTGTTTTTACTTTTGGCACAAAGCCAGCAATTATCCCTGTGTACTTTATTTATCGACCCCGTAAGAATGAAAGGCAAAGTTAACCTCGGCGGGATTTGAACTCAAACCACAAAGGACCGTAACTCGTTGCTGCAAAGCAAGGCGTCCGACCCTCTACCGATATTGCTAATCCACCACTATATTAT
Source organism: Eledone cirrhosa (assembly GCA_964016885.1). Classification (NCBI taxonomy): domain Eukaryota; kingdom Metazoa; phylum Mollusca; class Cephalopoda; order Octopoda; family Eledonidae; genus Eledone; species Eledone cirrhosa. Next base: position 62,644,748 of record OZ024740.1, on the reverse strand, counting down.
TTAAATAATTTTAAAACATTTAAATAATATTTCCTAGAAGGCATAAGAATATCCTAATTTGAAAAATCTAACGCATATTGTTCTATAGCCAACCGCTTATGTTCATTCATATTACAGTGCTCTTCTGAACGTCGTGGCGATGTCAGGGTAACTTGATCAAACAGACTTGTGATCAAAAGCGTCCGAGCCACGGCATTCCTGCCCCTTTTGGATACAGCTTTAGGCAGCAAATTGGCGGAAATGTAAAGGATCAGACGAAATACTTTGCACTATTTAATCCGATTCTTTGTATTCTAAGTTCAAATCCTGTCCTTCCATGATCGATGAATAAAGTGCGAATTTAGAGCGGCAGAGTACTGGAATCGTTAGAGCATTGGATTGGATGATTTGCGGTTCCAGCTTGTTGTGTTCTGAGTTCAAATCATGTCATAGCTCAGTTAGTATAGTTTAACACCGCCACCTACTTTTGGGATACTTTCAGATAAGGTTTCCGGTTTGAAGATGCCTTCTTCCTGCCTGTCCTGGAGGCACTACCATTCCTCCAGACCAAACAATGAAAGAATTATATACGTGTCCCTTTTTCATAACTGTAGGGTGTGATTTGAGAGAGATTTGGTTGCTATTTCCAACCAGTCGTTCGATTGTGTCGAAGCCTCCTATATTGACTCTTGGTTATCGTAATTAATTGAAATTTGCTACTATACTCTTATCACTTCTTTCTTTAAAATACTTTATTTTACACCATTAACTTCTTAGTACAACCAATTTCTTCCATATATATATATATATATATATATGAGAGAGTGAGTGAATGAGAGAGAAACAGGGGAGAGGTTCGACCCAGTCTGAACTGGTATTTTATTTACCGACCTCAAAAGGGTGAAAAGCGAAGTTGACTTCGGTGGGATTTAAACTCAGAGATCAAAAAGCCTGGACGAATACTGCAAAGCATTATATCCGACGTCCTAATGACTCTTCCAATTTGCTGCCTATCTAAACTCCTTTACAACAGTTAAGTTTCAGTTAGAATATTATTCACTAAAACTCGCTGAAAACTGAGGCAACGACAGATTCAATCTTCAGTTGAAGACACCAAGGTGATAAACTGGCAAAGTCGTTACAGTCTTGGATTAAATACTTTGCGAAATGTTCTTGTGCTCTGTGTTCAAATTCTGCCAGAAATTACGACCGATAGAAAGACCAACGGAAACAGTTTCCTGGATCTGTTATGCGTATTGGCTTCTCTTCTTTCCTTTTTCACTTCATTAATAATCTAAATTTATGCTATTAGTATCCTCAAGTTATTTCCCTTAATTCAATTGGATCATGTTGCGTTGGCGAAATATGTTTACGTGTCATTCTTGTTTGGATTTAATTGTTTGAGTTTTTTCAAAGAATTGAATATTTATTTTGCTGTCGTTTCTTATGGGCGTTTAAATACAGATGTAGGGAGTTTCTTTTTACTTACTTTTTTTAACCTGTGTGTTTTTTAATATGCTTTTGTTTACATTTTCTTAAAATGGCTACGAGACATAGAGACAACGCCCCTCAAAGAAAAAGTTGATAATGAAAGCAACTACACAAAAATCAAACAAAAATGAAAATGATTAAATAAGAAGAATGTTTGTAAAAAAATTAATTATATTCCCAATTTTAGTAAAACTTTTAGTAACAACACATTCCCACATACATTTTACCAAATTAAAGTATTGTATCTAGAATTCGACAGAAAATTTGTCTCCATTTCAACAATTTTCTTTTTGTTCGAAGTGCGATAATATCATCAGTGTAAATATATCCAAAGACGAACGCTGAATATTTATTTTTCCTTTGTGTTTTCTATTAACCATCGCTTCTAATTGACAGCTTGTCGATGGACTGCTATACAAATTACAACCAGATTTTCTCAAAGCTCAACTTGCAGTCTTCAAAACAGGAAAGGTCACCTTAGATAATGTTATCTTACCTACTTCTATAAAGACGGTCATGATTTGAATGCCACTGATCATAGGTCAGTTGAGACAAGACAGGCACTGAACCAAATTACGACAAAAAACTGAAACTACAAAGCAGATTTAGACTCCTTGTTGAAATCATTGCCTGATAATAATAAATAAAATATATAATAAAGATCTCTTAACTCTTGATGGAAACGTGGGGGCGTCATCCTTATATTCGGTATGTCTTGAGCATTTTAAATCTAGCTAGCTGGGTCAAAACACAACTGATTTCTTTTTTTTTATGAGATAGAGAAAGAATAGACGGCATTATTGGATCGGTACTTTATTTATCGACCTCGAAAGGAGGAATGGCAAAATAAACCTTGGCGGGGTTTAAAATTAAAGCTTAGGGAATCTGAACAAATATCGTGATATTTTTTAATCCGAAGCCGTAACGACTTTGCCTATTCGCCACTTTTGAGAATAAACTCTTTGGAAACAGTTAATTGTTATACTCTCCGCCGCCTTTCAATGAATCGAAAACAAAAAATAAAATTAATCTTTTCACAAAGAACAACAATTATCCATATTCAAGCGTTTACTTTGTAGCAGGTAAGATTCGAACTTAGTGTCTTTCAATTCAGAAATGAGTTACCTGGCCAACGATTTCTGAAACACTCATTGTCTGTATTTATTGTTAATCCATCTCAAATCTGCTGTGGACAGATCAAAAATACTTGTTGCCGTCTTCCTTGTAGTTTTTGTCATAATAAAGAACGTTCTAGAATAGTCTGTCTGACATGATCCCACTTTCGCGAGAGGAAAAGGAAAAAAACCATTGGACCAAGGAAATAATGTTTCCATTGATCTTTTCATTACTGATTCTATGAGTTAAATATCCTCACCAACCCGCAATTAGCCAAGCGTGGTGAGTACGTCTACACTTCTGACATGACCAAAACCAAATAGAAAGTGTTGGAGGTCAACCAGGGAAGGGTTTCTGGATTGGAGTGAACTATCTACCAGTCGCAACTTCTGGCAGAAGGAACAGCTTTAAATAAAGTATTTTGCTAAAGAATGCAATGCGCTGCCAGGTCCAGAAATCGAACCCACTACCTTATGCTCGTGAGTTCAACGCACTAACCACTAGGACATGCGGGAGAATTCAACTTCTAAATAAATCCCGTTTAGATCGACAGTCTTTAGAGATGTTTCTGTTGTCATAGGACTCTGTCAGTGTGACTCGGACGACATGACAACACTCCCCTCCTCTCTTTCTCCCCCCTCTACAAATTTACATTAATGAACGCACACAACACAACTGTTCAAAGAATGACCTTATGATGTTTTATGTTAATCAAATCTTGTTTCATTTAAAAATACAACTGTCTTGAATTTATGTAAATCAAAAATATTAGAAATCTCTCAATAAACACAACGCCATATCATTTTTATATTACCTACTAATTATTTTGTTTTACAGAAGTCCTATAGCTAAGCGTTGATTTAAAAAAGAAATAATGCTTAATGTATTATATATTTGTTATTACGAAAAACAAAAATAAATAGATATTTATTTTAATAAAAAGATTTAGTATAAAAAAGTAGTGAAGAACAAAATATATATTTTCAATATATCGTCGATATTTCTGACAACAAAATCAGTTAGAATATAAACGATGCATTTATGAATTTTTGAAAATAGAATATACTTTGTTAAATGAATAAATATCACAGAAGTGGTTTTATAGATTAAAAATATATTTTCTTCTAAGAAATATGAAACCAATTCTTAGTTGTCTTCCAGTGGAATCTATGCGGCTTCCGAATATAATAAATACTTTTAGGGCGCTACTGTTGTTTACGATATTCCTTCACAATGGTGAAATTGGAGAGGTTTTTTTGTGTTTTGTTTTTATCCTTGATTCAATAAATACAATGAATTTCTTTTTCAATGAGAAAAAATTTTTTTTTATATTTACAAATATTTCTTAGACGGAATAAGAGTGATTTTCAAATCTGATTCTATTATTTTCTCATATTATATTGACATTTTCTTCTACAATATAATTCACTTGTATACAGATTTGGAACTTTTTTTTATTTATTTTTTTTTTTTTTGCGTCTATCCAATTTTCTAAAATTGATAGACGCAAATTTCTTAAAGTTGAAGTCTTTTGAAATATAAGGTGAGAACTAAGGAAATCCACAACAATGGCCAACATTTTTGTTGTTTTGGTTAATCTTGTTATTGCTTAGCTCCATGACAACCCTGATCAGTCGGACATAAAATCAAAGGTATTCCAGTTGTGGCCATCCCGTATTTATATATTTATATAGGACTACATTATCCACCTCCTTTTTTCAAAGCGTTGGGTGTGATTTGAAGGAAAATTGGCTTCTCTTTCTAGCTGATTAGGTGACCATATAGACTCTACACAGTCACCTGATCAGCTAGAAAGAGTAGTAGAGGTCCACGTGTTGGTTCGGTTTGTAGTTCTATTGAGTATTTCGAGCAACAAACAAAACACGATATTATTTAATTGAGAAATCCATTGCAGTGGTTTTCCATAGCATACTAAGCCCACAGGATGGCTTATACATGACATTAAACGGCAATAATCACTCACCAAATTAACAGTGCTCAGAGGAGGTGAAAGCGTTTTGTGCGAACCTGAGCAAAGTTTGCTCAGAAATCTATGAGGCCAAGCAACGTTTTATATAAGTAATTGTTTCTAACATAAGCACAAGGTCAAAACTTTTATGGAAGGGGAAAGTCGATTATATCGAGCTCAGTACATGATTGGTACTTTATTCTATTGACCCCAGAAGGTTGAAAGGCGAAGTTGGCATCGGTAGGATTTGAACTTAAATTCTAATATAAGTAATAAAAGGAGTTTTTGTATAATAAATGAAATTGAAAATCACTTCTCAAAGATACAATAAATAAAAATATTATGACATAAAAGATGACATGTATTATGAGTTTCAATAGCAGAAATAAATAAAACGGCAATTCTCCTATTTGTGTGTTTTGCTTTGAAACAAACGATGATGTCTTCAAGGATCATATTTTCTGCACATTGTCTATTCGTAGCAATTGTGCCTATATTGACCGATCAGTTGACCACTATGGATTTCCTTATGTAAGTCTTGACCATAAGCAACTTAGGAAAGTCTTCGTTCACAACTAGTGCTAATTAGAAGCAGCGTCATAGTAATTTTAAACAGTTTTAACTGTTTAACAAAGACGACTTCCCTGTATGGATACGAAACTTGAGTAACTCTTTAAATTCAAAATATGTGACTTCAGCTCAATTAGACGCATTGTACTGTGGCATTTTGACTTCTGGTCGGCCGTGTCCAGTCGGTATGTCTCAGCCAAGAATGTTAGACCATCAGTGATGAAAAACTGGTCACTTTGGGAATTAAGATACGGAAGGCTCTTCAAATTACAGTTTTTCTGCCGAAGAGTTGCATCGGAGCTTTGAGTAAATCCGATCCCAAACAATATGATAGATAAATTAGACAAATGAACTTGGTTGGTAGATTTACATACATTGACAAATATGGGATGTTTTCGTGTGTAACATTACGGACTTAAAATAGAGATCCTACGTTTTGCATTCGGATTCTATTACCTCTTATACTGAAACATTTCATAAGTTATAAAATATTTAACGTTTTTCGGACACCGTAACT
>OZ024740.1:62616914-62636406 GCA_964016885.1 Eledone cirrhosa | reverse complement strand
CCAAATTGTCTTCTTAAATTAGAATTTGAACCAAGATATTTTATGTCGTTTTATTACTTATCTCCATCGGGAACACGGTGAGATATTTTATGTTCCTTTAGGCATTTTGAGACAAGTTATTAACCAAGTCCCATTAATCTGATGATTTCCGTTTGATTAATCCTGCAAATTGGAACATTTCTTTTTATTTTGGGGTAGTTAATCAATTGGAAATTGTAAAATACGCTAGTATTTATTATTCTGTTTGTTAGATCATTAGGATGCAGTGTGTCAGAGTTGTATAAGGTTAACAAAGTTCATATTTACATTGAATTGGTGTCAACAAATATTTGATAGGAAATCGGTGTCTTAGAGCAAAGAGTAAGACATGGGGAATTGAGTCCGAGATACCATTTTGATTTTTCTACAGAACACGTTTCATTTCAATTTTCTATATTCTTACCACTTCAATGAAGTAAAACGTATCCAAATTTAGGTTCCGTTGAACTTTAATCTTATTTTAAATATTTGTGGTAAACATCACAGCATGAAGTGGCGAACATCACTACATACTATTTCAAACCAATACTGCCTGATTTAATATATTTGTCGTCCTTATCTTCAGATACCAGCTCTTGCAGAGTGGTTTACTCTTCTGGCTCTCTAAAGATGTCTACAAAGCCTGCTATCTAATATAGCAAATACTGTGAATGGTTTCTCACAACGCAATGTAGCCTTTTGAGAAAGTTAAAGAAACAAAAGAGGGGCAGGTGGGAATGATTGACATTAGCACTTAACTGGTACTTTGTTTATCGACCACGAGGGAATACAAAGCAAAGTTGTCTCCGACTAGATTTGAATTTATGTATTTTTCAGGTTGTCTAGCCTGAAAAAACATCACAACGCATTCTCTATTTGACTCACTAACTACTCTATCAACTCGCCGTCATATATTGTATGATAAATAGATTTGCACCTAATAGAAAAAACAATATTTTATTGATAATTAGTGCGGGGAATTGACAGAATTGGTATAGCCTCGGATAAAATGCCATTGCAGTATTTTCTCTGGACTTTTCATTGATTATTGGGGTCGACTAGAAAAGCTCAAAATCTACTCTCTCCAACGCCGCCGTGAAATCTACATTATCTGCATGATATGGAAAATATTCCATCATCATTGCCCAAATGATGTTGGCATCATCTTTAAAATACACCTAAGGCTTGGGTCCCGTGCTATCCACCCACAACAAAAATCAAACTCATAACAACGTTACGGCACAATTATTTCACCTCCACTGGTCCTGCTCTCACCAAAACAAATAAAAACAGAAAGAGATCCCATAAAATTCAAAACGTCTTTGGACAAATTCCTCCCAGAAATTTCGGATAAGCCCTATACCCGGATATGTCTCCGAAAACAATAACTCCCTACTTGAATAGGCCATGCTATCCAGGTGGCGTAATTAATACCGGCTGAAACCTAACAAAGTTATCAAAGTTATATATATATATACTAGACATGAAAAATGCGCAAGCTCAAAAGTGCCACAGAATGTTATAATAAACCTTCAAAAGTGTGGGACTAGAGTTGTTGCTAAAAAATATTGTAATCATTATATATCGTACATTCTGTGGCATCCTTTATAAAAATAGGTTAAACCAACGAAGCCTTTATTTTTACGCTATTTCACTTAGTTAATTCTTAGAGTGTAACATATAAAAATATGATTTACAACTATAAAATAAATTAATTAATATAATAACAGAGCTGCGGAGCTGAAATTTAGGAAATAATGGAATATCGGATCCTGAGTTGGAGCCAGTCAATTTTTGGCCGACTCCGCAGCCCTGTATAATACATTTCATATTAAAGTTATTAATAAACCTATTTTACACTGCATGCAAATTACCATGAGATATTGATATTAGATATAAGATACAGCGCAATATCTACAGCTGTAAAAGTACGAAAGCGAAGTAATAATAAGTGGCTTAAGGTAATTCCAATATGAAAGTTTGTAGTGATAAAAATTTGATAATGCAATGCGATTGTTAATATTATAGTTCTATGAAAATGTAACAATAGATAACTAAATTATTTTACTATTAGTATATTTAAGAAATTATCATTATAGATTTGATCGTTCATATAAGCATCATATTCATTTTCAACACAATTATTTTGTTACTATGAGTATATGATAATAATATTACGTAATTATTTATAGCTGTTATTACATTAAACATAGATGTATTTATTTTTATATGTTACACTCTAAGAATTAACTAAGTGAAATAGCGTAAAAATAAAGGCTTCGTTGGTTTAAGCTATTTTTATAAAGGATGCCACAGAATGTACGATATATAATGATTACAATATTTTTTAGCAACAACTCTAGTCCCACACTTTTGAAGGTTTATTATAACATTCTGTGGCACTTTTGAGCTTGCGCATTTTTCATGTCTAGTTTAATATTTTTTTAAGGCAACGCTTGTAATAACTCTAGTTAAAGAGGATATATATTAATAATAAATTATCGTTGTAATGTAATTAGATTATGTAATTGTTATTATAAATTATCTTATAAATATTAGTGTAAGATGTATAAAAATATTTTCAGACTTTTAATATAAACAACTACAAAAAAACAATCAATATTAAATCAATATATTATACATAATAGAAAACATAAAATAAACAATACAAAAACAAAATATTTACATACAATTGCAATTATCAGTGTATATACATTTTCTTTATATTCCCTGAGCAAATTAATAAGATTTGTTTTTATCGTACATAATTTGATGACTTGTTGGAGTGTATTAAAAGATAACAACAATTTGTGATTAAATTGTTATCTTAAGCAACTCACTTTTTAATAGTTGTTGGCTGAGCGAAATTGTAAAAGCCTATGAGCAAATATAAAAAAAAATACACAAACAACATTTCCTTGTGTTATTACAACATTAGATAAAATAATTGAGCAATGTCGTTATATTTTGCTCTTATTGCACATTAATAGTGTTTCTATTTTTCGGCACAAATCCATTACGGCAGTCCATTACTGGTACTTTATTTTATCGAATTAGTAAGTATGAAAGTCGAAGTTAACCTCGGCAGGATTTGAACTTAGAATGCAAAGGACCATAACAATACTGCAAAGCATGGTGTCTGACGCTCTACCAATACTTGTGTTGAGCTGGTCATTAATTTATGGTGGTCGTGCGTGGAGTAGAGCAATCGCTAGTTGAAATATTATGAACAAAACATTTTTATTTGCCGAAGAACATATTTTCAATACTGTTTGTGAATGTGACGAAGGAAATACATTCTGATATGGAACAGTGTACAAAGTGTGTCTGTGAATAACATAATGTTACCTCATGTTGTTGTCAAGACATAATGGATTTCGTATATCCAGTTAGAAGATGAAACCTAGCCATCTCGGATTAGTTATATTTCATGCCATGTGTAAACGTGTTTGAGGATAGCAAAATATGCGTGTTTCTTGTCTGGAAACTTTCTGCTAAACTGATTGGTTTCGTTTTTGGCACTATACAATACTCATCCAACAGATAGCTGTATTGGATCCTTGATTGGTTAATATTTAGGTGAGGGTGCTTGATGCAGAGTTAGTGCAAAATGGATCAATGAGTGTAATAATAATAATGATAATAATAATGAAAATATTGTGTACAATGCTGAGGTGCACTACAACTCATCAAAAGTGCATATATAATACATAGGGTAATATAAAAACGTCAGGAAAAAAGAACAGTGCATGAGTCATGATATACACATATGTGCATGTGTATGGAAGGGGGACATCAGGTGTAGTTTTGGTGTATTTCGGAATGTATGATGGTTTTAAAGGATGCAGTGTGTCATCAGCTAACAACTGATGCAGGAAGTTTGTTCCATCCTTCAGCAACTCTGAGCATGAAGAAATATTTCCTAAAGTCATGGGAGCTGTGTTGTTTTCTGACTTTGTAGGCATGTCCACGTGTTAGACACATGGAGATCAAAAAGGTGTTCGGGGTTGTTGTTGGTCGGATGGTTAATAACTTTGTGGGTGTTTACCAAGTCCATTGCCAGAGGGAAGCAAAATATTCAGGGTATGGTAGGTGTCTGATGGAGGGTATGCGCTTGGTTGCATGTCTCTGAACAGTTTCCAGGAGGTCAATGTTCTGAGCAAGATAGGGGTTCCAGACTGATGACGCGAACTCCAAGTGTATTCGTACCATAGATGTATACAGCTTTAAATAGATGGCTGGAGAGCAGCTAATGAAGGTCTTGCTGATTGATGCCAAGTCAATCTTAATAAATTGACTGATTTATCTGTTCACTACTGCTAATCCACCGCTGTTTGTACAATTTTTTAGATAATGTCAATTTGAGCTTGAATCATTGGCGTAATGAAATTTGAAAAGATTATAAGCAAATCTTTTTTAAAATACACAGACAACATTTAACTGTATCGTTGCAACATTAGATCTAATAATTGTTTCTACTTTAGGCACAAGGCCAGCAATTACCCAGTGCATTACTGGTACTTTATTTTATCTACCCCGTAAGGATGAAAGGCAAAGTCAACCTCGGCAGGATTTGAACTCAGATCGTAAAGGGACGTAACTATGCTGGAAAGCATGGCATCCGACCCTCTACCAATACTGCCAAAATAATGGAGCAACATTTGTGCAGAATTATTGTTTGTGCAATAAGATATTTGCAGATCTGTACTCGGTCTGCTCTTTAGCCAACTCGGTACGTTTAGAAGCTCTACGCTCGGCTTGCTTTTGAGATATAATAGCTGAAGTTGCAGATCTATACTTGGCCTGCTTGTTTGCCAACTCATACCGTTTTGAACATCTATACTTGGCCTGTTTTTGTGTTAATTTAGCAAAATTCACAGCTCTATAATCGGCCTGTTTTTGTCTCAACTTCTCCCGATTCCGCATCCGGTAAGCTGCTTTCACATCCAATTTAATACGCCCATCTAGATTATTAGCACAGGAATGTGAACAAGCTTGTGGGACCGCATCATTGTAAGTATATGAACTGCCTGCAACATCAAGACCCAATTCACAAGTGCAGCGTTGCTCATTCACATCGGCAGTGGGGACACCAAAATCAGTGACAGGTCTCGATTCACTCGCGAGATACATCACAGCTACACTATATATTTAAACATATATACAGTGATACCTCGCTACTTGGCGGTTCAACTATCGCGGATTCACGATTTCGCGCATTTTTAGAATATATATATGAACACCTAAAATTTTTCATTAAATCCATTAAAATATTAATAATAAACACAGTTCTAATCATACGCTATATATATATATATATATATATATATATATATATATATATATATATATATATATATATATATATATATATATATATATATATATATATATATATATATATATATATATATATATATATATATATATATATATATATATATATATATATATATATATATATATATATATATAAGTAATTAATACCGTATAAATGGTACAAAGACTGTTTATGTAAAATGTATTTCTCAACAGAGTATTGAATACTTAGGAGAAATTCAAAACGAAGAGTGATAAAATTTCAAGCAAAGAGTTTAATTAGGTAATGACTTACAAATTTGTTTCAGTATATAGACAAAGCCTGAAGCGCTAATTATAATAATTAGTTAATAATATTACAAAATATATTAATATTATATTAAATATATACTGAAACAAATTTGTAAGTCATTACCTAATTAAACTCTTTGCTTGAAATGTTATCATTCTTCGTTTATATATATATATATATATATATATATATATATATATATATAGAGAGAGAGAGAGAGAGAGAGAGAGAGAGAGAGAGAGAGAGAGAGAGAGAGATTTATCTAGTCCTTCGCTCAAGATTAATCTATAAGTTTAGATGTCTGCCTTCGTTTAAGTAAATATTACAGTAAGATTTTTAATATAAACAACTACAAAAAACAATTAATATTAAAACGAAAAAATTATCAATGATAAAAGAAGCGGATGCAACTTTTTTTTTTATAAAGTTATATTCCTGTTTCTTTAAAGAACATTTCATTTTTGTTCTATTGTAGGCGAAATAATGCAATGGTTTAATAGGGAAGATATAACTTACCAATTATGTCTCTAACCGTGTAACGCTTTTTAAGTAGATAACTACAATTGAAAATACTAAAGAAATGGAACCAACAATTCAATTTGAAAGTCGTCTACTTATAGTGACAGTGTATTACTGGTACTTTATTTTATCGACCCCGTAACGATGAAATGCAAATGCTTAAAATTTAAATTGCCTTAATTCTATCGTCTGCTGTTTCATTAAAGGGAGATTCTCGTCTGTATTTAATTCTATCGTCTACTGTTCCACTAAACAGATATACCTCCACTATCGTCTCTATTTATACATTTTAACTTATAACTTATACACATTTGATTTGAAATATTTTATCTAGTCCCCCCTCTCAATATTATGATGATTTCTTTCGAATGAAACAGTTCTAGTCCTGTAGAAGCCATTTATATATATAATTGAACTGAGTTAAAAATTCACAATATTTATAATTAAATAAGCTCATATATATATGTGTGTATTTATCTGTTTATTGTATTATATATAATGTGTGTATATACAGGATGTCCCCCAAAAATATATACACACTTCAACAGCATTCTAATAACTATTGCCTGTACAGGTAATCAAAGTGTCAATCGAATGTTAGTTTCATGTTTTAACAGTACACATTTACAATACACACATAAAACCAGTGTATATACATACATGAGTGTGTATACACATACATGAATGTGTATATACAATATATATGTATATATATATAGACACATATATTCACGGTGCAACGGAACATTAAAATATAGATGCGGGAGGGGGGTGTATATATAGGGGCGCTGGGGATAAAGGAGTGTAAAGCGTGTGTAATTGATATATTGAAGGAGAGGAGCGTGCAGCGATAGAGTAACAAATATATAGAGAGGGGGAGAGATGGTATTGAAGGGGAGGAGTGCAAAGCGAAAGAGTAAGAGAGATATATATAGAGACGGAACAGATAGAGAGAAACAGGCGTAAGTAACAGTGGAAGAGATATATAGAGAGGGGGAAATGTGTTATTGAAGGGGAGGAGTGTAAAGCGAAAGCGTAAGATATATATAGAGAGAGGGGGAATAGTATATATATATATATATATATATATATCAACACTTACTCTGATTGGTTGAAAATTAGCCAATGACATACGATCACCACCACCACGGCTATCCCCGAAAAATTTATGAAGATGTTAGGCATATATGTTAGAACACGAAAAGTGAACATTCTGTTGTTTCACACTTTTCGTGTTCTAACAGATATCAGGATCTGCGTGTTCCAATATATCTTTCTTTATTTAAAGGGTTTTATTTTATTATTGTTTTTTATGTTTAGTCCGGGGGTGGGGAGGAAGAGCCCATAACCATTGGGCATTGAGACTCGCAGGGGGGAGAAAAATATCTTCAAAGTGAAGCCCTGGCCCGATCGCTTACAACAGAGTGACTTCCGCTAAAGGTACTCAAAGGCCAAGTAGATTGTGGTTTTAAACTGCGTGACTTAAGAGAGAATTTTACTATTATTATTACTATTATTTCTCACGTAGGGTTCTGTGAGACGAAGTATTGTTGGTGGACATCCATCGCTTACGACGAGTCCTGCAGTAATTCGATCAATAAACAGCTTCCTCGTGAGTTAACGTGTATGAGGCTGAGTATTCCAAAGATACGTGTAGCCTCAATACAATTCTTAAGGTGATTCAGCGTCACACAGTGTGAATTACAAAGGACTTCTAAATTCTACACGTAGGATTGGGTTGATTCGAGAATATAGTAAAGGACACTCGCCTGAGACGTCACGCAGTGTGATCGAAGCCGGGACATAATGATTGCTGTATTCGCGTGAGACAAAGTACATAACAGTGCATGGCACCAGTTTTCCTCTCCATTGGTACAAAGTCTACCAATCTTCTGGAAATTATACATGTGTTATTCAAGTGGAATATTTTATCTCTCATCAGCTTAACAATATCAGTAGTTGAAGTACTTGAGTAAAGAGAGCAAATATTAACATTGAAGGCAGAGAGGAAAATAAAATAAAAAATTAAAAGAAATAGCAACTGTGTGTAAAAGAGAGGTGTACTTGTAACCGTTTGTTTACTATGTGATTATATAAATATGTTACCAATGTATATATATATATATATATATATATATATATATATATATATATATATATATATATATATATATATATATATATATGTGTGTGTGTATGTGTGTGTGTGTGTGTGTGTGTGTATAAACAAAGTTTTCTCGAAGACCGAGTTAGAGCGTGAGTGTATTATAAGTCATAAAAACTCAACGCAAGAATAGCTGTTAAAAGAACAAACTGCCGTCAATGACAGCATCGGGTAAAAAGACAGACTTTCTCAACCGCCTACCAAATATAGTAGACCAAAATATTTACATGGTTTCAACTGATGCTGTGAACCTATATAGTAACATTCTTCACGATTATGGAATCGAAGCTATCTAATACTGGCTAAATGCATTCCCACATGAGCTACCAGACTGTATTAACAGAAATTTCATCATAGAAAATCTTGAATTCATCCTTAAAAACAATTACTTTATATTCGACGAAACATCCTACCGACAGAAATCAGGAACAGCCGTAGGTACTAAAGTAGTGCCAACATATGCCAACTTAGTCATGGAATACCATGAACAAAAATCAACGAAAAAGCTTCACAAATTTATGGGAATTCCTTCAGCTCATATATAAAAGAAAATGACTGTTTTATTTTGTGAAGGGAAAATCTTGATGAACAAAGGAATTTTCAAGCCCTCATTAATGATATAAGCTCTAACACTATGGAATTTAGTAACAAAAATCTCCTTTTCTTAGTCATACTAATAACAAAAAGAAACACAAAATTTGAAACTGACATTTTTTCAAACCAACCGACTCCCGGCAGTACTTCTTCTTCACATCTGCTCATCCAGCTCATACACGCCCCAACGAATCTGCACAATAGTTTCAAACACAAGAGTAAAAAAGCACATACTAGAGGAGATGAAAGATATACTCATCAAGAGAAAATACCCTCTAAATATAATCAACGATAGCATTCAAAAAGCAAAACATATTAATATTCAAGTTCTCCGAAAAAACAAAACCAAAAAAAGAAAAAAGGTAATTCCATACATCTCAACATTCAACTCCCAAAACATTTATACATACATACGACTAAACCTATCAATACTACAAAGACAAAAAAATGAAAAACCACTTACAAAAATATTTTATTATTAGAGGGTCGGACGCCATGCTTTGACGCATAGAGTTACGGCCCTTTCCATTCTGAGTGCAAATTCCGCCGAGGTTAAGTTTGCCTTTCATCCTTACGGGGTCGATAAAATAAAGTACCAGTAATGCACTGGGTAATTGCTGGCCATGTGCCAAAAGTAGAAACAATTATTAAGAGTAAACAACAGCCGAAATCATTAACAAAAATACTGACAAGGACAGAGCTGCAAACCACAATTACAGAACCTCGTGTGAAAAGATACAACCAACCTCATTGCGGAATGTGGACTATTGGATGGCCATGAATTTCACTTCAAAGACGGATCCATCTTCAAAATTAAGAATAACTTCTCGTGCAACTCGGAAAACTTAATTTATGTCATAACCTGCCGAGGTTGCCACGAACATTATGTAGGACAGACGGAGCTGACACTCCGACAAAGAATAAAAGTCCATAAGCAGCAAATCAGAACCCCGTATACTAAAAAGATCCCTCTAATAAAATATGTAAAAGAATGTGAAGGTAAAATAATAAGATCCGAAAAAACGATTAAAGTTGTTTATCATATTTTCAATTTACAGGGAAATTCGTATTTTCGGTATGCTTACATGGCTACATATTAGATATGTGTATATATTTATACACGTTAGGGCATTCTCGGTTACACACTATGTATTTATACAGATATAATTTTGTCATACACTTTGCCTGCTAGCACACTTCATACTGTATACATATGTATATATATTGGTACATATATACACACACACATATATATATAGAATTCACAAGAATCAAAGCTATGTTCGAAGCATTTATTCACTTACAATTGTTTCATCCAAACCTAGGCTTGGAATCTTCGGACCATTTTTCAATGTTTGTACACATAATTGACCTCCTTTCCAACGCAAGAGACATACAGATACATATATATATATTGATGTACAGTGGAGTGACATATATTATACTATATTATTTCTGTATAGCAATTCAAATTCAAAATCAAAATCAAAATCAAAATTAAGACAAAATTAAAACAAAATTAAAATACATTCGGCAGTTAACACAGATAATGCAAGAGGATAGTTTGTTAGTCAGATGTAGTAGTTAGTGTATGCGTTAGTTACACGTGGGGCATGCAAGTGTGTCTCATTTATATATGATTATTGTGTGGCATGGTGTTACATGTAATACAAGCACTTTAAGCGGGTAAGTAAGAGTATTATGGTGGTTTTAGTGGTAAGGTATTTTTTGTATATAATAAAATAGTATGTGTGCAGGAAAATAAAAATAAAAAGGAGAAGCAAAAGAAAGTTATGGTTTTCGTATCCACCACCATTTTCACATTCAGGAAAAGTAATAGATTGTTTTTACATCCATCACATAAGTAACGGTGATTAAATAACACCGAGCCGCAATAAGCTAAAATAATTTAATTTAATGCATCAAACATCCAATACGGAATCATCGTTACTTATGTGATGGATGTAAAAACTATCTATTACTTTTCCTGAATGTGAAAATGGTGGTGGATACGAAAACCAGAACTTTCTTTTGCTTTTCCTTTTTATTTTTATTTTCCTGCACACATACTTTTTTATTATATACAAAAAATACCTTACCACTAAAACCACCATAATACTCTTACTTACCCGCTTAAAGTGCTTGTATTACATGTAACACCATGCCACACAATAATCATATATAAATGAGACACACTTGAATGCCCCACGTGTAACTAACGCATACACTAACTACTACATCTGACTAACAAACTATCCTCTTGCATTATCTGTGTTAACTGCCGAATGTATTTTAATTTTGTTTTAATTTTGTTTTAATTTTAATTTTAATTTTGATTTTGATTTTGAATTTGAATTGCTATACAGAAATAATATAGTATAATATATGTCACTCCACTGTACATCAATATATATATGTATCTGTATGTCTCTTGCGTTGGAAAGGAGGTCAATTATGTGTACAAACATTGAAAAATGGTCCGAAGATTCCAAGCCTAGGTTAGATGAAACAATTGTAAGTGAATAAATGCTTTGAACATAGCTTTGATTCTTGTGAATTCTATATAACTGCTCTGTAGAACAACTGATGTTATTACATTGAGCTATTTATCTTACTGGTAATAAGGTAGTAATAAATTACTGACCTTCACTGTTTAGGGTTTAAAATATACATAACTATAAAAAAGTTTTAGTATATACATAACCATAAATAGTATCCTTAATATTATATATATATATATATATATATATATATATATATATATATATATATATATATATATATATATATATATATATATATATACATATGTGTATACATACATATATAAATATATATTTTCATAATTATATACACGTAAAAACATATATATATATATACATTCATATATACATATATACATACTTGAAGAATAAAATAAACACATGGTTGCAAAGCAGTCTTGTTGGTTTCATGTGTGTGTGTGTGTTTATGTACTTCATTACTATTACCTAGGTTAACACATACATGTGTGTTTGTGCGTTAAAGTCTATTTGAGGGAGAAGGGAAAATGTGAAAGAGAGAGAGAGAGAGAGAGAGAGAGAGAGAGAGAGAGAGAGACAGAGAGAGAGAGAGAGAGAGAGAGAGAGAGAGAGAGAGAGAGAGAGAGAGAGAGAGAGAGAGAGAGAGTCCGATAGGAAAAACTGAAGTAGCGAAACGTGCGGTTTAGTTGTGAATAAACTTTATACTGTATACCCATATATATTAAGTAGTTCTCACTTGTTCCCATATGTGTATGTGTGGGGAGTTTAAGCGTGTGTTTGTAGCTGATTCCACTTAATTGCACAATTCGGTTAACTGAATAACTAAAAGCAGATAATTTGGGAATTACATGAGATGCTTCTGATATTAAATAATAAATTGGTGAAATGTACCATAAGATTGAAACTTTATTACATTTCTATATGAATATAGTGATTCTAGAAGCTTTCATTATCCTGATGTTTTCCGTTTTCAAAATGAGTAAAAATCCCAGTAGTCAGTACTTCACATTAAAATCAACAGATGTCAAAAAAAATCAAAACTTTTCAAGTTATTCTTTTCCTTGATCTATACTGACAGTGAAGGACTCACAGATTGTTATAGAAAAGTTAGAGTATACTTTCCATCTCTAGAGGTTTTATAGGTGAAATACATTTAGCATAGTTGACGGCAGTAGTCAGTAAGTACTTCACGTTTAATGTAGCAGATAGCGAAAGAACCAAATCTTTCTTTCAGTGTAAGAGACGAAATATTTATATGGTCGGAATGATGGGGAACTGGTGTCCCTTCTTACTTCATGTGGATAAATGAGTATAGTTGTAAATATACTTGCATTCATGAAATGAGGCCACATGAAAACTCAAATAAGGTATCTATGGAATGGTTTTAAAATCTTCACTGTACTCTTAATCAATTGAACTAGTAGGGTATGGGTCAGTTTGTTTTGTTCTTTCTTGGAAAACTCCAACGTTTCGAAGTTTTGGAGGAAGATCTGTAGTTAGATACCCCAGTAGACAACAGGTAAAAACGAGAATCTACAGCCTACATACAATAGCTGTAAATTAATTTACCATAGATGCTGTCTTTCTTAAAAACCTTATATAAAATATTCATATCCGTTGAGCAACTGTGCATGGCTTTTGTTTTATATCCTATAAAATGGTATGAAGTATGTTGAGTTTGCGCCGGATTACATTTTTTCACTGGAAGTTTTATCCATTATTTTATTTTTTTAAAGATATGGACACATTCTGGTTTTGTTGTGCTTTCGTTATGATCGTCAGAACAATCCTTCCCACAGATAATATTGTAAATAATACTTATGGCAACAATCTTATGCCTCATAAGAAGGCCGTATTTTGCGAACATTTTTGGCTATCAACTGGCGGTGTAAATATCTTCCACTGACATTTTTATCACAACGTAGAGGTTTAGAATCAGTCTTATCTTCTTTATTCATTAGTTATCTCCTGTCCCTTAATAGTAATTTCCTTATTAGCCACACAGGGCTCACATTAAGGAAACATTAAATACGATACAGGAGGATACAGTGTGGGTTTTTCTTTATGTAAAATAAAAATAAAAAATAAAAAATAAAAAGAATTTTAAAAATAAAATAAAATAGAATAAATAAAAAGAAAAAGAAAAAAAAATCAATATGTGGGATATGATGTATTTATTACACGTCCAGAAGTGGTTGCATTACTTGCTAATTTTGTTGATATCATCTAGCATTTGGAATAGTTAAGCATGCATAAAGTTATCCTGATATAACAAGAGTTTGTACCACACATTTTTATTTAAGTCGGTTTAACGCTCTCACTACAAGAGCTATATGGTTCAATTCTCCGCAGACATCTCTGTCTATTTTGTCCGTCTCCAGATGTACTTTACCTGATTTATTCAACTAATATGTGTAGTTAATAACTATCATTACAGTTCTATGCACTATGACGATTATATTTTTAAATTTCAAATTTCACAATGCTCACATTGTTTTAAACTGATTTTATTTTGAATAACACCGTGTAACGAAAACATTTTTTCTTCTCTGTTCCTGGCTTGTAATCACTTTTTTGTGTTGCTTAGGTCCCAAATAAATAAAAAAAAGTGCTATTAAACAGTAAAAAGTTTGGGTTTGTAAAAATTCTAAGCTATTCACTAGAATTATTTGTATGCTGGATGTTACGTCGTAAGTTTAATTTGCTTATGTTAAATGATTTTTTTTATATGTTTCAGGTTAAATTAAAATTATAAAATAAAGAGTAATACCTAAAGAAAATTATAAAAGTGCAATAAAGTATAAAAATTGTTAAAAAGTGGATTAAAGAGATTTATTGATACTGGATTTTCGCACCCTGAATAAAGGATAAGTTGTGTTTTAAGCATTCGTCTCCAGGATGAAGCAGTGGAACTTGGTCAAGGAGGAAGTGCAGGTGACAAGTCAGAGAAGTCGACACCAACCTTTCTCAGGCTTTCTGAAGGATGGCCTCTGCTTCTGCCATGACGTGTATGGACTGTTTGAGGTTATTGGGTGCCGTTTGTGCCCAAGGAGTGGCGGCTATTTATAGACAGCTCCACCACAAGTTTGAAGGCTGTCCTCCTCCACAATGGAAACAAGTTCCCGACACTGCCCTAGCTCATTCAGTCTGCCTGAAAGAAGATTACTACAGTGTGAAAGTCCTCTTGGAAGCTCTGCAATACAACCAGTACAATTGGGAAATCATTGGAGACTTCAAGATGGTGGCTTTCCTGCTTGGACTCCAAGGAGGCTTTATCAAATTTCAATGCTTCCTCTGCTTTTGGGACAGCAGAGCCACCTCTGACCACTATAAAAGAAAGAACTGGGAGCAGCGAACAGAATTTGTAGTTGGGACCCAGAACGTCATGTGGGAGCCACTGGTTGATCCCAGGATTGTACTCATGCCGCCACTGCACATTAAGTTGGGGTTGATGAAGCAGTTTGTGAAGGCTCTCAACCAAGAATCAGCCGCTTTTAAGTACCTTCTTGAGTTCTTCCCCAAGTTATCTGAGGCCAAAAATCAAAGGTGGAATTTTTGTTGGACCTCAGATAAAGAAGGTGTTTGAGTCTACCGAGTTCTTCAATAAGCTCAATAGGATTGAGAGAACAGTATGGAACTGTTTCAAGGCAGTTGTTAAGGGATTCCTGGGCAACTACAGAGCTGAAGACTACCAGCAACTGGTGCAGGATCTGATAAAGGCTTTTGGCGCCATGGAATACAGGATGTCGCTTAAACTCCATATGCTGGACGCTCACCTGGAAAAATTCAAGGACAATATGGGCGCCTACTCAGAAGAACAAGGCGAACGATTCCACCAAGATGTGAAAGAGATAGAGCGGAGGTACCAGGGCCACTACAATTAAAACATGATGGGGGACTCGATCTGGGGGCTGGTGCGGGAATGCGACCTGGACTACAACCGCAAATCCAGGAAATCCAGTCATTTCTGACGTGTATAAGTTGCTTTATAAGTGTTATTTGTTTTTACTTGTTTGCTTTTGATAAGCTTGTGTAATAAAATAAATATATACTCTGTTGATTTAATTATATGAACTGATAAATTTTTTTTAAATGTGTTTTTTCTTGAAAAATATGAAAATTTCGAAATATCAAACTCCTGACCACAAACCCCAACTTCTGATTAAATAATAGTGTTTTTTTAATAATAATGGGATATAATGAATCAGGAAATAACACTTAGAACCGGGGAACAACAATTATATTACACGGTGTAATTAGCAGTAGGTTGAGGCTGGTAAAATATACATTGCACATGATTTATAGGGAAAATAAAAATGCAATTAATAAAAGCTAATAAATGTCTATAAAAAGAATATAAGTATACTTATATGAAATCAATAATAATTTTTTCTACTTTTGGCACAAGGCCAGCAATTATGCCAGTGTATTACTGGTACTTTATTTCCGTAAGGATGAAAGGTAAAGTTAACCTCGGATGGATTTGAACTCAGAAGTAAAGGGACGTAACTCCTTGCTGAAAAGCATGGTGTCCAACCCTCTACCGAATGAAAGGACGAACATGTCATGCTTCTATAGGTAAGACCTAAATGATTAGATAAAAGTTTGAAGAATCCTTTTAAATAATTGTTTCTACTTCTGGCACAATGCCAGCAATTACACCAGGGCATTACTGGTACTTTATTTTATCGACCCCGCGGGGATGAAAGGCAAAATTAACCTCGGCGGGATCTGAACTCAGAAGGGAAAGAGCTTTTTTCTTCCTCTAGTGGCATCGAAAGAGAAAAATAAAGACTTTCTCACGTGTAATGTAGCTTCTATCTCTAAAAACTGCATATGTATTTCATATGCACCATTAATAAATTGACCATACAGGATGCGAGTCAAATTTCTTTGTCCTTTCTCGAGAAACCACAGCATTTAGAGACTTGTATACAAATCTGCTGTTACATACCCCAACTGAGCTATGTCTTCTTCTTCTTCTTCTTCTTCTTCTTCTTCTTCTTCTTCTTCTTCTTCTTCTTCTTCTTCTTCTTCTTCTTCGCCCGCTTATTCCTGAAAGGGTCGTGGGGCAGAGTCCTCAAACGCTCCATCCAGTGGGTCCTGTCAGAAACAACCGTTTCCAACTGATTCAGCTGGATCCCCAAGCTTATGGATGTATACCCCTGGGTCTCTTGTCGATTGGTTTTGCTCGAAAAATCTATCCAGCGATTCTTTCCCGAGACATTCTAACAACATGCCCTGAGAAATCACAGCTGAACTATGGTAATAAGTAAAAATGGAAATCTATATCCAACACAAAAAACTGAAAATTCTCCATTATCGGAGATGGGTGTATATTTAGACGAAATAATCACTGACCCCCCCTACATTAGTGCACGACGTGTGTTACTTGTTCAATAAAGCAAAATCAGGTATGTTGTGTTTGTAATGGATTCCTATTTTATTGGAAAGTTCTAGCATTATTCCATATTTTAAAGATATGGATACATTCTGGTCTTGGTGTGCTTTTAATATGATCGCCAGGTCAATCCTGGAAAGTAGTATTTCGCGGACATTTTATATCAACAATTCACTGTAGTACTAACTATCATGTAAAATACTAGTCTAATGAATTAAAAAACTGTGATTATATAATTGTCAGTTTTAGAGAAAAGATAATGAAATATCTTATATCATGATACTTGATATAAATTAAATAAATATATCTCATAACAGCTGGCATTCTCTCAGATCATGTGTGTGTATACATATATATATATATATATATATATATATATATATATATATATATATGTGTGTGTGTGTGTGTGTGTGTAAATGAAGTAATTCCGTCGGAAAAGTCCAGGAAAAAAGAGTGCTCTATGTAGGTAACAGAGCTTAATAGTTATGTAATAAACAACATAAGGCAATTATACTTTACTAATTACTCTTTACTAATGATAATATTTGGGTTAAAAAGTCAAACCCTGAAAACTCTTTTGATGTTGCAATGGGTTCATATGACAGTGCGGATGTGTGTGACTTAGTAGGATTATTCCTTCTCCACACCCTCAAAGAGAAATTTCCGTCCCATAATATCGGTTTATACCGTGATGACGGATTAGCAGTTTCTCATACCACCAACGGCCATAACCTTGATAAATTCCGTAAAGATTTAATCAATACTTTTGCTAATCTTAACCTTAAAATCACTATAGATACGAACCTTACTAATGCTAACTTTCTTGATATTAATCTTGATCTACTTACCGCCTCTTTTAAACCCTATCATAAACCTAATAAAAATCTTAGGTATATACACAAAGAGTTTTGCCATCCCCCTATAGTTTTTAATAATGTTATTCCTAACATTAGCCGTAGGATTTCTACCTTATCTTCGTCTATAGACATTTTTAATAAAGCCGCCCCTTATTATAATAAAGCCCTTAAGAACAGCGGTTTTACAGAAAAAATTTCTTATTTACCTACTCCCCCCCCCCCCTAAAACTAACCACAATAACAGGAAAAGGAAGATTATTTGGTTCACACACCCCTTCTCTCTAACTGTCAAAACTAATGTAGGAAGGAAATTCCTTGAACTCTTAGACAAATATTTTCCTCCTAATCATAGATATTATAAGATATTTAATAGGAACATAGTTAAGATCAGCTACTCTTGTTGCCCATCTATGAAGTCCAAAATCACCAGCTCAAACCATACGAGAATAAATCCAGGATGCAGTTGCAGGAAGCCGGATGAATGCCCATTGCAGGGTAAATGTAACACCAAATCTGTTGTCTATGAGGCTAAGATAACACCGGTAATCAACAACCAGCCAGCCAGAAGTGAGCGATATGTCGGTATGACCCAGGACAGGTTTAAAACCAGATTTTACTCACATGTCGCTTCTTTTAAGCACTCCGATAAACGAACATCAACGGCCCTCGCAAGTAAGGTGTGGGAACTCAAGGATAGTAACATCCCGTACTCTATTGATTGGTCTATATTAGACCATTAGAGGGAGTAACAAAGGGGCACAAAGAATTGTTCTTTGTGTACCACAGAAAAGTATAGGATTTTGCTAAACTTGAGAGCCACTTCCGCTTGCCTTAACTCAAAGACTGAGATCTTCAGATGCTGTCCTCATCTGAAATCGCATCTGATCTGTAACTGGATTGACACTCCTATGATAAATCAACCGCCTTGAACTCCTTTCCTGCTCTTTACTTCTGCTACGGTTTTTATTTTGCTGAATCTACGTTCTGTACTCTTGTATATATATTTTTTTCTCCCTTACCTCCCCTTATATTTCACCTTTTCCTATGTCCCCCCCCCCCCCCCATATATTCTTTTTGCCTTGCCCTTCACATACCTATGTGTATGTGTATGTATATTTGTGTGTGTATATATATATATATATATATATATATATATATATATATATATATATATATATATATATATATATATATATGATCATTATT
This sequence comes from Eledone cirrhosa, assembly GCA_964016885.1. NCBI lineage: Eukaryota > Metazoa > Mollusca > Cephalopoda > Octopoda > Eledonidae > Eledone > Eledone cirrhosa. The sequence continues at coordinate 62,617,511 of OZ024740.1, read as the reverse complement.
TCTGAAGACAGCATATATATGTGAAGGTATGTATATTCTCTCTGATAGTTTGTATAATTTTGTACATAGATCTTTTGAATATGCATACCAATTCTAACACATATATGTCCTAGAAACGATCGTAAAATAATGAACTTTTTTTGTTTAATATAAGGAACTGTTTCTTTGTTTATTCATTATTTTTTTAATAATTTATCTTGACTCTGTATTCCGTTTATCTTTCACCGAAAGTGATTTTTGAATGCATCTCTTCTTTTCATGATATCCGGATTACATTGAGTTCTTCATACGGATTGGACACTACCGTAAACTTTTGGTAGATTTATCTACATATATATATATATATATATATATATATATATATATATATTTGTGTGTGTATATGTATGTATATGTAGATAGACCAGGTTTTTTTCATTCTGAAGATTGAAGGAAATTTTTTTTGCTTTTAAGAAACCACTGGTGAATGGAATAATTGCTTTATGTTGCTTATTACTTTATTACCTTACTACTATATATATGTAAGGTCCATATGAATTATCTAAGAGTGAGTTTTACACACACACATGTATATGTGTATGTATGTGTATGTATATA
>OZ024740.1:62596914-62611914 GCA_964016885.1 Eledone cirrhosa | reverse complement strand
CGCCCTAAGCCCAGAGCCCATCACCCTCTCTCATCTCCCTCCTATTCTTCTGCCGTTGCCTTTCCCTTCCTTTTCCGTTTTTACATTTTCTTATTTTCTTTCTTCTCAATCTATTTTTTTTTCATTTGTATGTTGTTGTCTAATGTCTCTGTGTCTGTTTTCATAAGAAACAGAGTGTGTATGTGTATGTGTATGTGTTTGTGTAATTGTTTGTGTATGTTTGTGCGTAAATTTTAAAGAGTTGCTGACCAAAATATTTCAAACTATATAAACATACATGGCGTATTAATATAGTTGATTAATTGGTTTATGGGAGAAGGCATGGCTGTGTTGTTAAGGAATTCTCTTCGCAACCACATGGTTTCACGATCAATGCTTTGTTTTGTGAAATTTTGTGGGCGAAAAATTTGCGGAAGCCCGTTGTATATAGAGATAGATAGATAAGATTTTACCAATTTAGATTAGTAAGACTATTATTCAACTTAGTACTCCATACTTTAAAGAAAGTGAAATGTAAATATTTAAAGGCATGTAAGCCCAACGGTTAAGTATGTGTTTACATTTTCCATTTGTTTATGTCCTGACAGAAAGAGATAGATATCATAAGTACCAGACTTTAAAAATAAGTATTACTGGTACTTTATTTTATCGACCTTGTAAGGATAAAAGGTAAAGCTAATCACAGTGTGGATTTGAACTCAGCACGTAAAGGGCCGTAACACAATGCCTCAAAGCATGTTATCCGACGCTCTACCGATACTACCAATCCACCGCCTTCATCAGATTTATAATATGATATAATAATAATAAGTAACAACTCATTTTACATGGTGATATTTAGACAAAATTTCAAAAACATTCTACTTCCGATTTTACAAGTACTCATGTGTAAATAGAGTAGACTGAAATCGTTGCCTGCAACTATCTTTAACAAGCAGAATACTGCCCGAGGGTGGGTTTTCTGTTAGTGTAAGTATACGGTTAATGATGTTTATTTTCTATAAAATTGTGATCCTAAATTAGTTAAGGAAAGAAAGGATATGAACTAATGACACAAACAACCCACAGGACCTTCGATGAGATTCTAACCCGTACCGATTTTTAAATAAAACACTTTGTTCTATTAATCGACTCTAGAATACTCCACGGTCTCTAATCTAAGTGTGAGCAGTGAAGCGAATTACTTATAATTGAAACACAAATTTAGATAGATAGATAGATAAATTTCTTTATTAGCCACAAGGGTACAAAAGAATGGGACAAATACAAATGGGGAGTTTACATACAGGAATATAAAAATAAAACTATTAATAAAATAACAAATAACAATTGAAATCCCCAATAGGGGGGAGGCGTTACACAGGGGTTGTACCGAAAAAATGTACAACCCTCATCTCCAGGAGCACCAAGAGTGAGTACTCCCCTCCTCTCTTTCTCTTTTTCCTCAACCTACAGGCTTATATAGAGAGAAGGCCCAACGACTCGGGCCATCTTTGCCACATTCACCCACCTTTTATAAAATTTGCTGGGATACAGCACCTCTCTCTCCATCCTGATTCTTCTTCCAAAATGATATTTGAAAAAACGAATCAGTTGCTCGCCGGAGAGAAAGGCGTCTGACCTCAGCCCTTTTAACCTCGTCCACCATATAACCTCTTTCACCATAGCCATAACACATGGGAAAACTGCCTCTCCCTCGCTTTTGAAGGAGGGTGGCGGTTTGATCATGACATTGGACTCGGTGGTCAACTGGATTGGTCCCACCCGCGACAATAGATAGATAGATAGATAGATAGATAGATAGATAGATAGATAGATAGATAGAAAGATAGATAGATAGATAGATAGATAGATAGATAGATAGATAGATAGATAGATAGATAGATAGATAGATAGATAGATAGATAGATAGATAGATAGATAGATAGATATCTTTCTCTATTTGCCACAGGGGCGTACAAAAATGGGACATTACTGCAGGGTTGTTTTACACCCCGTGGATAGAACAACCCTCAACACCAGGAACACGTTTTATAAGTGTTCCTGTCTTCCCTCTGTTTATCTTCCTCAACCTACAGGTTTATATACAGAGAAGGCCCATTCACTCGGGCCATTTTTGCCACATTCACCCACCTTTCAGCGAATTTACTGGGGTGTAGCACCTCTCTCTCCACTCTCACCTTCCTTCTGAAGTGATACTTAAAGAAGGGGATAAGTTGTTGTCCGGAGAGAAAGGTATTTGCCCTCAGTCCTTTTAACCTCGTCCACCATATTACCTATTTCGCCATAGCCACCAGACAGAGGAAAACCGCCTCTCCTTCGTTCTTAAATGAAGGCGGCGGGGTGATCCTCACGATGCACTCGGCTGACAACTTGATGCGTCCCACACGTGACAGGTCGGTCACCCCTGGGCACTGAACAATTGCGTTCAGAACGGTTTCAATGTCCTGCTCGCATCTTGGACAGGTCTTTAGATTTTGTCTGTAGATTTTGTCCGTGCCTGTAGATTTTGTCTCGAACTGATAGAGCTCCTCGGTAGCACTGTCAGGCCAGAGACCTCTGGAAGTTACCCATAGGCCCTGGACGGAAAGTCCTCCCGAACAGACTGGTCAGTTCGTCCTCCTCGATGAGTTTCCCCGAGAACGTCGTCGCACTTATCCTCCACTAATCCCCTATAGAATGTCGAAGTGGAGTCTCCGCTGATTTCCGTTTCCACTTGGTAGAGGGCTGTGAGCACCTGAAGGCCTCGAGGTCCCAGGCACCCATTTTCGGTCTTCGCTTGACCCAGGACTGCAGCTCTGTTAGTGAGACGAGTTGTGGAAGAGCTTGTATCACAAACGGCAGTCACACCGGTTCACCGGTCAGGAATACCTGGAGATGCCGTAGCCTCAGCGCGTGTTAGCGCATCATCAGCCACGGCATGCCCAGCCCTCCGTTAGAAGGGTGTTGACAGCAGATGGATCTCCTCACCAATGGAGCCAGTTTCTTCCAGAGGAACTTGTAGAGTAGGCATTCCATTTTGGTAAGGTATTCGCGGGGGACAGGCACGACTATCAAGCGGTAGTAGATGACGGACGCTATGTAAGTGGAGTTTGCGCTGATTGCCGTTTCCGCTTGGTAGAGGGCTGTGAGCGCCTGTAGGCACTCGAGGTGCCAGGCACCCATTTTCAGTCTTCGCTTGACCCAGGAGTGCAGCTCTGTTAGTGAGACGAGTGGTGGAAGAGCTTGTCTCACAAACGACAGCCACACCGGTTCACCGGTCAGGAATACCTGGAGATGGCGTAGCCTCAGCGCATGTTTGCGCATCATCAGCCACGGCATGCCCAGCCCTCCGTTAGAAGGGTGTTGACAGCAGATGGATCTCCTCACCAATGGAGCCTGTTTCTTCCAGGGGAACTTGAAGAGTATGCGTTCCATTTTGGTAAGGTATTCGCCGGGGCAAGGCACGACTGTTAAGCGGTAGTAGATGACGGACGCTATGTAAGTGTTCGCCACCTCCGCTCGACCTTTCAAGGAGAGTTTGATAGATAGATAGATAGATAGATACATGTGTCTTATTTACTACAGAATTGTCAGATTTTAGTGGTATTTCAAGTAAGTAAATCAATCATATAGCGATAAAAGGATATAAAGGCACGATCTGAAAACGAAATCAAGTAAAGATAATTGAGTGGTTGGGAAAATATTGAGAGAATATTTTTATGTATGTGATTTCGGGAAATTGATAAATCGAAAATGTAGAAAAGTGCATCATGTATTAAACAATAGCAAATGTTTTGTTTGGTTTAAAACATTGTGATAATGATATATTCCTTTATATTTGTGTTTTTCTGAAGATAAATGATTAAATAAACAGCTAAAGAACCAAAAATGAACATCACAGAAACAAAATACATGGTTTCACAATAAAACTGGAAAAAGCTATCGGATAGCCTATCACTGAAATATTTTAAAACTGTCAAAATTTCTTGGTTAAAGTAAATGGAAACAAAATTATGCAGCAAGATTTATATGTAACAGATAACACCTACACAATACATTCAAATTAATAACTTATATTGTGACGTAGCAAAATGTGGTGTTGACGTTTTGGGATGGGTGGGCTGGTGAAATATAATTTATCTCTTTCTATACTGAAAGTCTTAAGCGTATGTCCAATTAGTAATATAAATTACATTTTTATTAGATTTAATCGGAATTTGATAGGAACAGAATTCGACTCTCTGTTGCGGCTGCTGTACACTTCTTCCGTCTATAAGGGTATTTTACCCGATTCTCTAAAGCTATGTTCATGGCTATTTTTCTGTGTTCGATATTTTCTACATATATATATATAAGAAAGTACGTCCATAGAATCATTTGATAAAATATATACAGTATTTCCTCTCCCAATCGGCATAATCAACCACACAAAAAATCAATTAAACAAGGCTATAAGATTAAAAGACACCTATGAAGAAACAATAGATAAATAAACGGTGCCTATCTATCCGCGATCAACAGCCACAGAATATTTACCCAGTATTTCTAATAGCCCGTGGAAATCGATTATATATATCGCCAACCGTACACAATTAGGTACAAAGTCAGAGTTAGAAGAAAAAAATGTATATAAGCATACCAAAATTATATCTCTACCCCATGAGATTTCATTCGCTTTTTGGAAATATCCGATCAAGGATAAATTCACGAGTTTCGAAATCATCAGGAAACAAACTCAATTGGACAAAGATTTTTCTTAAATGATCCCCCGCCAGAAACGAATTCAAAATGGCTAAGAACTGTGACGTGGTTAGTGGTCAAGTCAGAAGGTTTGTGATTGGTGCCTTATGGCGAGTGGGCTGGTTGCTAGAAAGCGCAACCGAATACTGCCTAAATTGTTTCTCAACCATATGGGAGATTATCAAATATATAGATTTACATATACATAAACTAGACATTTATCCTTGATCGGATATTTCCAAAAAGCGAATGAAACCTGATGGGGTAGAGACATAATTTTGGTATGCCTATATGCATTTTTTCTTCTAACTCTCGCTTTGTACCTAATTGTGTACGGTTGGCGATATATCTAATCGATTTCCACGGGCTATTAAAAATACTTGGTAAATATTCTGTGGCTGTTGATCGCGGATAGATAGCTATCGTTTATTTATCTATTGTTTCTTCATAGGTGCCTTTTAATCTTATAGCCTTGTTTAATTGATTTTTTGTGTGGTTGATTATGCTGATTGGGAGAGGAAATACTGTATATATTTTATCAAATGATTCTATGGATTTACTTTCTTGTATATTGCTCTGATTGTTGATTATTTAATTAATTAATTCGTCATTGAGCCACACCGTGATGGTTGCCAAAAACACATATATATATCTATAGCTCTGTCTAGTTTATGTATATGTAAATATATATATATATATATATATATATATATACAGTATATATATATATATAATATATATATATAATATATATATATATATATATATACAGTATATATATATATATATATATATATATATATATATATATATATATACAGTATATATATATATATATATATATACAGTATATATATATATATATATATATATATATACAGTATATATATATATATATATATATATATATATATATATATATATATATATATATATATATATATACAGTATATATATATATATATATATATATATATACAGTATATATATATATATATATATATATATATATATACAGTATATATATATATATATATATATATATATATATATATATATATATATATACAGTATATATATATATATATATATATATATATATATATATATATATATATATATATATATATATATATATATATATATATATATATATATATAGAATAATCGAGTATCGGAAAATCAGCTCACGAATTTACGATAAACAAAATCCGACATGAGTGGCAGAGGGCTCAATAATTCAGATAAATCAGAGCTATAATTATCGTTAAGATACCAACACACAAAGATTATGCCTAAAATCACCCGTGCAGCCGAAAAATAACGACCAGGAAGATTCGGGTCACTCAGATAAAATATCAATAAATCAATAAATCATATGAATGTAAAAACTTACCCGGACCCACTAGAAAGGTGGTAAATCTAGCTTCTTGGGTTTCTGCTATTCCTTAATCCGCCCCCTATCAGCCCACATAAAAATATATAAGACTTCTAGGGAGAGTAGGGACCGGAACAACTTTATCAACGGGCCATGTCCGGCGAATGAAGAAATTAACTATAGCTAGACGCACATGGAGTCCAGCAAGGGAGATAACCTCTATATTCGCGAAAGATAATCGGTAATGTGGAATACACATATCGAAAAAGAGTGCTCGAAAGACATGTTAAAATAAACAGGAGCTATTCATCATTCAATAGAATCGACCAAAAATGAACAATAAAATTAACTGGTCAATAGCTATGTCTAAAGCTAAATATAATAGAATAATCGAGTATCGGAAAATCAGCTCACGAATTTACGATAAACAAAATCCGACGTGAGTGGCAGAGGGCTCAATAATTCAGATAAATCAGAGCTATAACTATTGTTATATATATATATATATATATATATATATATATATATATATATATATATATATATATATATATATATATATATATATATATATATATATATATATAGGAAAGGACCCCGACGGCTGTCGAAACGGCCGGAGCTCAGCCGTCGGGGTCATGACTCTTTTCCGATTACCCACTCTACTACCCTAAGTATCGAGTACTCTGGTGCGTTATGGTCCGCCTGGTTTCTTACCACACTTTCTTTGTGTGTATATATATATATATATTTCGTTTTAATCATTTTCTAACCCAGAAAAAAGAGAGAAAGAAATAAAAAAGGAAAAAAATATTTTTTTCTTTCTAATAATCGTCTTTTTCTCCCTGTTTTCACATATACATATATATCCTAACTCGTGTGCTTCCTCTCCACATTTTATTATTATTATTCACTCCCATACGAGATACAGAAAATGCCTACTAAGACAAAAACAGACTCCACTCTAATTAGCATCAATCAAGAGATACTCCAAGAACTACAAAAAATTAACTCTAATTTGTTAATACTCACCAACAAACTTAACTCTACAAGTGAAGAAACAATCCCCAAATACACATCCTATGAAATCAACGACAATATCAACAATAGACAATTATTAAATATATAAATAAATAAATAAATGCCATTGTTAATTAATAAATAAATCAACTAATACCTTAACACTTCACACAAAGTAAAATATTTCGTTTTAATCATTTTCTAACCCAGAAAAAAAGAGAGAAATAAATAAAAAAGGAAAGAAATATATTTTTCTTCCTAATAATCGTCTTTTTCTCCCTGTTTTCACACACACACACATATATATATATATATATATATATATATATATATATATATATATATATATATATATATATATATATATATATATATATATATATATATATATGAATGTATATATAGTGTATTTTGCAATACAATGTTTGCTAAAGTAAAAGCATTTTGAAGACCTTACGCTATTGTTTTAAGCATACAGTCTATTGCAAAATACACTATATATACATTCATATATATATCGCTATTTCAGAGCACCAATTCTAATTTTCATATATATATATATATATATATATATATATATATATATATATAGGAACCAGTAAGACCCCGACAGCTGAGCTCAAGCCGTTTCGACGGCTAATTCTGGACTCTGGAGTCCAGAATTAGCCGTCGAAACGGCTTGAGCTCAGCTGTCGGGGTCTTACTGGTTCCTATTACCCACTCTACTACCTCAAGTATTGAGTACTTTGGTGCGTTATGGTCCACCTGGTTCCTTACCACATTTCCTTCGTTATATATATATATATATATATATATATATATATATATATATATATATATATATATATATATATATAGGAAAATGTTCAAGACCCCGATGACAGAGCTCAAGGGTCTAGATCGATATGGAATTATTTTGATCTCGTTGCTTACAATTTGCTCGACAAATTCATTTGGAGCACATTGGAGCACAATGTGAATTTTCATGAAATTCACTTGGAGCGCTCCAAGTGAATTTCATGAAATTAGAGTGGAATTATTGCTTAACACATGAAAACATTAACGTACTCACAATTTCGTCACTTGAAATCTTCCTTGTTTAGCACACAAAGCTGCCGGAATACAAAATGCACGTATTGGAATGTACAGTATTGTTTCAGATCCACAGGTGATACTCTAGTCATGGATAAATAATAAATCAATTATCAGCAAATCGTGGACAAAGGATCCACTTCAGCATGCTAGTCCATTGGGGTGATTCCGAATATCGACCTTACTACTAAATTTTCTTGTCAATACAGGTATACCAGGTGTTAGCATTAATTTCTAATCGGTTAACATATGACAGCAGCAGTGGCAGGCTGGCTGCTGTTGACAGTAGTGCTAAATATAGCAGCATGACTTTGCCAATGTGAGTACTCAACAATAATTAAAGAATAAATTCTGGGTGTTAATTATAATAAGTGTTTAGATCGATGTCAAATGATTTCGAACTCGTTGCTTACAATTGGTCAACAAATCCAATTGGAGCACATGCATAGGATCAGTATATATGAATAAATATATATTAGGTCGTTAAGTAGGGAATTTATAGAAAAAAACTTTTTTTCTACAAATTTCATACACACACACACACAACTCTATGCTGCAAAGCATGATGTCTGACGCTCTATCGATACTGCTAAATCACCGCCCTGTCGAATATTAATAATTGTTTCTACTTTTGGCACAATGCCAGCAAATTACCCAGTACATTACTGGTACTTTATTTTATCGACCTCGTAAGGATGAAAGGCAAAGTTCACCTCGGCGGGATTTGAACTCAGATCGTAAAGGGACGTAACTATGCTGGAAAGCATGTCTGACACTCTAACAATACTGCCAATTCACCACCCTACCCTTTCGAATATTAATAATAACATTCGATTCGTTTATGCAATTATGCAAACAAGCCTCATTTATGCATATATATATATATATATATATATATATATATATATATATATATATATATATATATATATATATATATATATATATATATATATATATATATATATATATATAAATTTTGAGTATATGTTGGTTGTTTACCTACACCTGAGTATGCAGATTGGAGCACTCGACGAGGTGCGCAGGTTGGTTTGGTTACTTCGGAGTAATGTAAAATAAATTAAAATAAATAAGTCAAATATTTAAAATTTGGCTTCGTTTATTACTGCTATATATATTTCGGTGACAGCCATCTTTGGCTGTGACCTCTTCAGGCAGTCCGAATTAGTGTGCTAGAGACGAGTACACATGTTAAACACCTCAACAACATGTGTACTCGTCTCTACCACACTAATTCGGACTGCCTGAAGAGGTCACAGCCAAAGATGGCTGTCACCGAAATATATATAGCAGTAATAAACGAAGCCAAATTTTAAATATTTGACTTATTTATTTTAATTTATAATATATATATATATATATATTATATATATATATATATATATATATTATATTTATTAAAATAACAGATTAAAGTTTAAGCTCTACGGTTCTTATATATTTGATATATATCTATCCTTATCGAGCCCTCTTTGGATTTTAGTCTTCAAATTTATTATTATTACTATATATATTATATATATATTATATATATATATATTAAATTGTGTACTAAATTACAACATAAATTCATATTTGCACAAACAGTACAGATTATAACGGAAGCTATGAGAAATGTGTATGTAAACATACATGTTTTTTAAAATATATTTAAGCATGTAAACATGTCTTATTTAAGCATTTCTCTAAATGTTGAAAAAGATGAACAGCTTCACTCCAGTTTCGATGTTTCAATCTGTGTTAAGATCATTGTCAGAAACTGTTACAGGTAAACAGAGGGAAGACGGGAACACTTATAAAACGTGTTCCTGGTGTTGAGGGTTGTTCTATCCACGGGGTGAAAAACAACCCCGCAGTAACGTTCCCCCCTAATGGGGATTTCGATTGTTTTATTTTATATATAGTTTATTGTTAAAGATTTTATGTAAAACCCCGCCGTCACGTCTTGTAATGTCCTATTTGTGTACGCCCCTGTGGCAAATAAAGAAAGAAATCTATTTATATATAAGTTGAATTGTGTCCGTCCGTGTGTCAGTCCACTCGTGAGATGAATGACTTAAACGAAGGAAGTCGGATGGTGAAAATTCCACGGCAAAAAAAAAAAATCAAACAGCGTTTCAACTTTTGCTCTGGAAATATGGAACTAGGATGTCGCAGTATGGCAATGGTGAGATGGGGTGTCACACTATGGAACAGTGGAGCTAGGGTGTCACACTATGGAACTGAGTGACTAGGGTGAAGCAGTATGGCACTGGGAAGATAGGGTGGAAAAATACGGTACTTCGAAGATAGTGTGCCGCTGTATGGCACTGGGGAGCTAGGGTGACACAATATGGAACTGGGGAGCTTTAGTGACACAGTATGGAAATATGGAGCTAGGGTGACCCCCTATGGCAGTGAGGAGATAGTGTGGAAAAATATGTCTCTTTGAAGCTAGGGTGCCGCAGTATGGCACTGTGGTGCTAGGTTGGCTCTCTATGGCACTGGAAAGTTTGAGTGACATACTATTTAAATATGGAACTAGTATAATATAAAATTATGTAACTACCACCATACGCACTAACCTTATGCACCTTAGAGATTCATATCTATATTTCTGCCGTATCTGACAAGCTTTTATATATATATTCCCTTTTGTATTCGTCGTTGTTGTTGTGTATATATTATAGCAGACATACACCCGGTCTATATATTATTCAATATCTTAATAGTTTCACTTTAATTGAGGAATAGATTCATTTCTTGCATCATTGAGTGTATAGGGAGTACTTTAGATAATTCTACTGGTGTTGCCTTATTGGAGTTATATCTGGAATAATGTGTGTGTGTGTGTGTGTGTGTGTGTGTGTGTGTGTGTGTGTGTGTGTGTGTGTGTGTGTGTGTGTGTGTGTGTGTGTGTGTGTGTGTGTGTGTTATAGTACAGTACATTTTCCGAATAAACGTACTTCACTAGTAGGATCTAAATATCTAAATAGACTATCTCAGTTCATCAGTTCGGCTATATTGAAATATATAAATTATGCAAATTAGTAGGTACAATTCTCTAGTGATAGGGACATATATATAGTGTACACCGCTAGTCACTCTGGAAGATCCTCCAGATCTATCGCTATATCATAAATGTTTAAGTCACTTTATCAAGACTCAAGTTGTTATGTACAAACAGAATCAGGATTTACTGAGTTCCTTTCAATCTTATCAGCAGTGCGACAGGGATGTATCCTCATTCTTTTTCTTGAATTACATTCTGATAAAGTCTTTGGACACCTGTAGACATGACTTAAAATGGGGAAGAGTAAAACTGACGGATTTAGACTTTACTGATGACTTAACCCTTCTCACCAACAATTGCACAGGAATACAGACAATGACAAATGCCATGGTTGAAACAGCAAAGAAGGTTGGCTTGAGAGTAAATATATCAAAAACAAAAATACAGAAAGTTGCCTGCAGTGAAGTATATGAAGTTTCAGTCAATAGGAAAAAGATAGATGACGTTCAACACTTCATATATCTTGGGAGCGTTCAGACAATATATGGCTATACTGAAGCTGATATAAAATAAAGGGTAGCCATAGTATTCAAGAAACTCCAATCAATATTACCAAAAACGAAGCTCACATCACAAACGAAATTGAGGCTATTCTGGTCAATTGTTATCTCAAAAACAAACTATGCTGTTGACACATGGAAGATTACTGCCAGAACTAAACAAAAACAGCTTGATACTCTCCCAATAAAGATGCCTCCGAAAGATCCTGGGAATTAGATGGCAAGACAAGATCACAAACAAAGATGTGCTTCAAAGAGCCAACGCCATACACTTGACTTTTGTCATCAAGAGCAGAAGAATGCAACTGACAGGGCATGTCCTACTAATGGAACACAATACCCCAGCAAGAACTGCAATGTCATGGTTTACAGCTGGTGCCAAAAGACCAAAGGGTAGACCAAAGAAGACTTGGAGATCCACCATAAAATATGACCTGCAAAGACAGAGAAATATGGAAGAACACAATGGCCTGTTGCTGTGAGGCATATATATACATATATATACATATATATATATATACATATATACACATATATATATATATACATATATATAAAATTTCAAGTTATCAATAATGTGGTGATAATATATCGTCACGTTAGAGATGAACAGCGTACGTGTAGGTTTGCTCAACGAGTATAAATTATATTCCGGAGAAAATGTAGAAAAGATGAATATAAAATGAAAGTGCTTTCATAAAGGAATTTATTAGGTATTGACATATGTTTCTGTAACAGACAGAATACCTATGTATCGCTGCTTGCGTAATCATATAATGTTAGCAAGTATTCGATAGCAAATGTATAATCAGTTGTCACTTCTTCAGAGACATTGGATAAATTGGAAAAAATCAGAAAAATTGAAGTATTTATATTAGTTGTAAGAAAGGAAGAAGAGAGGGGATAGTATATGACAGATGGCAATTCAATTTAACCAGCTAAGGTGTGGCAAAGCAGCAGGAGTAGATGGAATTCCACCCAAGATGTATAAGCATGGGGACCTGCACTACACGCAAAACTCCACGAGTTCTTCGTATGTTGCTGGGAGCAAGGCTATCTGCCACAAGGTCTCCGTGATGCAGTCATCATCACCCTGTTTAATAACAAAGGGGAAAAGTCAAAACGCTCAAATTACCGGGGGATTACTCTGCTCACTGTCGCGGGAAAAATCCTCGCAAGGATGTTGCTAAACAGGCTAGTACCTACCATCGCAGACGAACATCTCCCAGGGGCAAGTGTGGCTTCAGAGTCAACGGGAAGACCACAGACATGGTGTTTGTTCTTAGGCAGCTTCAAGAGGAGTGTCGAGAGCAAAATAAAGGTCTTTATGGTTTTCGTGGACTTGACTGAAGTTTTTGATACAGTGAGCAGAAAAGGAATGTGGCAGATTATTGGACGACTCGGCTGGGCCCCAAAATTCCTGAACATGGTCATCCAGCTACAGAAAGACCAGCGTGGCCAAGTCAGATCTTAACAGTGACCTCTCAGAGCCCTTCCCGATCACCAGCGGAGTGAAATAGGGTTACGATCTGGCACCGACTTTCTTCATCATCTTCTTCAGCATGACGCTCAAGTGCGCCACAGAAGATCTTAATGACGAGGGCGGAGTCTACATCAGATACAGTCTTGATGGCAACCTGTTTAATCTTCGTCGCATACAGTCCTATACGAAGACCCTGGAGCAATTGATCCGTAACCACCTCTTTGTTGATGTTGCTGCTCTTGTTACCCACACAGAGCCTTGCAGTGCATCACTTCTTGCTTAGTAGAGGCTGTCCAGCTCTTTAGGCTGGAAGTAAGCCTACACATCAGGAAGAGTACTACCCACCCCATATAACCATTGGCAAGACTGAACTGAAAACAGTCCATCAGTTCACCTATCTAAAGTACAGCATCACATCAGATACCAAGATCGACAAGGAAATCAGTAACAGACTAGCAAGGGTGAGCAGTGCATTTGGCAAACTGTATAAACTTTATAAACGCGCGTGGAACAATAAATACCTGAAGAAGGATACCAAGATCAGAGTCTACAGAGCCATACTCCTTACTACGCTCCTATATGGCTCAGAGTCATGGATCACTTATCGCCACCACCTTCGACTCTTCGATCGCCTCCGTCAGTGCTACCTCCGCACCACCCTAGCTAAGAACCGTGAAACACCCACAGGGCAACCCTCAAGGACAAAAGAACCACAACACCAAGTCATTAAACCCTGACCAGACCACCAGCTGCAGCCGCTACGGTCGTGTCTGAACGCATTGGTCTGAACAGCCACGAGCGTGTATTCGGCGAATGTGGACCACCCCCTTCATAATTCGAGTGACCTTCTCCTGTCTGAATGAAGACTAGGAGTATCTCCCTCAATATATATATATATATATATATGGAAAGTTATATTTAAATTGTTGGGTTACAACTAGTAAATATTTATAACTGATATAAAAGCACTCGACAAATGTTTTATACCACATTGAGAATACTTTCCGTGAACTTAAGGTTTGCAGAATTGATCATGTACATTCACATAGATGTTTGTAATTATCACATAAACATATGAATTTTTTAAAAAACTAAACATAAGATCATTAATTTTCACACATTGTGGATACATATCTCATTCAGGAATACTGATATTTACAATGTAGAGGCTGGTTTTGTAAATACTAATACCTCTATATTAAAACAGAGGTTTTTTACGCCTCGCCTGTGTCTGGATGTTTTTGAATTTTTTCTCTCTCTTTTTTCTCTCTCTATATTTTTTCTCTCCCTATATAACAGCTGGTTTTCCCTCCATATATCTCCCTTACATTAATACTAGAGCTAAATAAATAAATAAATAAATAAATGTATCATTGATACGTTATTCAACAGTCGTCCCACTACCTAGCTTTCTATATATATCTATCTGTCTCTATTTCCTCTCTCTCTATATATATATATATCTTTCTGTTTCTTTACATGAAGTTCTTCTCTTTATCTATCTTTCCATCTCTCTATTTTGTTCCATGCATTTCTTCTTTTTCTTTTTCTTCGTTTTGTCTTTCTTTCCTTTTTTCTCTCTTTTTTTTCTTCTCTCTTTTTTTCTCTCTTTCTCTCTCTCTTTCTTTCTCTTTGTGTACAATTTTGTCACTACCAAACTATTTATCTATAAAACTGTTTATATTGTATTTTGTCTGAGGAAGGCATAGCATATTGTTAATATGATATCCCT
>OZ024740.1:62586914-62594414 GCA_964016885.1 Eledone cirrhosa | reverse complement strand
ATTCATATATGCCTGTGTGTATGTAGGTATATAAAAAACGAATATTTAAACGCAATAGATTGAAAAACAGGAACCCTGACATTATTGTCGTTGTTGTTTTTTGTTTTAGTTTTTTTTTATATGCGTGTTGAAATTGGCTTATTGGTGAAATTGTCTATCCCTAAATTAAGTATTTATATATGGCGTACTTAATATTTAATTTTTTTTATTTTAAAAGTAAGAAATCTCTTGAATGTTATATTTGTATAACATTGTAGATATACGTTTTGATTTACGAGCAAACATTTCATTTTGTGCTACTTTCTAATACACAATCACCTTACATTTTCGAAAATGTTATGTTACTTTTTATGGAATTGATTTGACAATCATGTGGAAGCAAAATTCCATAAGTATCCAAAAACTGGAGATCTTTATGTTTCAGGCTCAGAATTTACAAGCGGTTGAATTTGGAAAAAAATTACAAGTATATTCCGTTCCGTAGAACTTATAGTAAACTTTCTTGTGCCTTAATGACTAAAAGGTTTATTTTTATTATGAGACCTAAAAGTAACTATCCTTTAGTTCATTCTTCATCAAAGGCCGAAGCAATAAAATATTCTGTGGTGTCTAAATCAGAAGACTATTTGAAATGGCTTCTAATAAGTCACAATGGATAGGAAGTATGAATTCGAAAGCCAAAGTAAAAATCGTTTTTATCGATGAGAACAAGTAAACAAACAATACAACTTGTAAGTGAAAAAGAAAGATGGATTTGTCTTCACAAAGCCGGGACGAGAAACCAAACAGTAAAAAAGGAAAGGTTTGAGAAACAGTAGCATTTGAATATACTTTAATTATAGATTTGATCCAGAATGTATCTAACAAGTGTCCATTATGGAGCAAAACAATGGTAAGGAAAGGCTTCGAGTATGCGCTGTAGAAATAGATGGTAAAATTGAAACACGGGTTAATGCATCCAGAGCCGTGTAAACAATTATTGAAATAAAGTTTAAATGAAGTAAAGCGGATTCAAATGATTTTCCTTTCCATGCAGAAACAACCTAAATATTTCTACCAAAAACATTCCGGTACCAAACAGGAAGACATACTTGAAAATACTCATCCCAAAACTGATTCTTTCATGAAAAGGATGCTTTAGCGTGCCTTCCATTTCGACCATCAGGATAAAGCTGATAAACACCAGGAAAAGTTGGGGTTCAGAACTTATAATAAAATAACCCTCAAAGTAACTCAGCTTTATTACAGTTCGAAATGGATGTACTTAAACTCATACGGAGTATTATTAAATTTCGAAAGAGAAGCAATCCCTTCTAACAGGATTTGAATAAAAGAATGTAGCGAATAAGGAAAGGATTCTAATGCGGTGCATGTTCACTCCGATAAAACCACTAAACTATACCAAGTTGAGAGGAGTATTCTCCACCAATTGTTACTTAATGCTGTTACTAAAGATTATTGGAAAATTGATCGGAGTTGTAATTAACGACATCACTAACGTTGGTCTAATAATCTCTTCAGAATATGGTATTTTTATTTATGGAATATATCATGTAAATACAGTTTAGTACACAGGTTCTCAACCCATTTAGGCCAAACGCCCCCTTTTGTCCCTCGAAATCATGAAATCCCCCCCACACACACACACCCCCACCCCCACCCCACCCCACCACCACCACCCTATTTTTCCATTTTTCAATATACTACTCATTTTGATATCAGTCGATTACTAAAAAATTGATAAAAATAGATACCATTGCAGGCAGCTGAGAGTATAAATACATTCCTTGAAAGGAAATATATAAATTTCAAAAAAAGGAACATAAATGTTCTTGTTTATTTTTCTCTTTTCTCTTTTATTTCCTTCTTATTTTTAATTTTCTTATTTTTTCCATACCTCCTTTTCTTTTTTTATTTACTCCTATTTCATCACCATCATCACCCACTGTTTACAAAAGTAAATCCATTAAATATTTTATACACTCATCTACCAATCAAATATATTTTCAACACCGCGACCATCATCACTCACAAGCACAAATCTGCAGAACCGTTCATATGATTTACTCCATTATTACCATTCTACTGTTTCTTTATTCTGTCAATTCTACCATCGTATATATCACACCTACTGTTTTCTCAAGGAACTCTATTTTTAGGTAAATATTTTTCAGTAGTAACATGTGCTTACGCCGTATTTGACTAAATAAAATTAGTCTATTAGTTTGGATTTTAAAAAAACCTCTGAATGGAAAAAAATGATGAGTATTGACGTACACAAGACACGAACCCACATCTTTGGTTTGCCGGACCAATGTGTTACCATTACAATGATGTGGGTTCGTGTCTCAAGTACGTCAATATTCATCCTTTTTTCCATTCAGAGGGGTGTTTTTAAATCCCAACTAACAGACTAATTTAATTTAGTCAAATACGGCGTAAGCACATGTTACTACCTAATTTTCAAATTCGCAAGCTGTTTGTAAATAAAGCCTGCTTTGTGCATCCCTATTTATATACAGTTTTACAGTTTTCAGTAAATATTTTATTCAACTCCACCAATTGATATATATACCCACCTACCCATCCAAATTATTTCCATTCATCTCATTTACCTATTCATCATCATCACCCGAAACGTCACTCCTTTTACAAATCTTATTAATTCCTATCATCAGCTTTATTATCATAATCATCATCGTATATATCATGCCCATACCTTCCTTATTTCTGTTAGTTCTTTCTTTACTTCATTTTCCCTTTTCATAACTCTCTTTTACTCCTGACACACATATTCATTAACACCTACCACATCATGATCCCTTTGCGTTCTCCCCTATTTATACTTTCTCTATTATTGAAAATGTAGTCTTGTCTGATGATCCTGTGAATGCGCAGGTGAAAGTCCAGAGTAACAAGGCTCACCACTTGGCCATAATAAATGAATATTTAAACTCTACTTCAGTATAGGGTACTCATTCTTACTTAATAAATCACGTAGCTTTTCAAAGTTTTATATTGAATTGTTTTAGATAGATATTTTTCTGACATGTTACTATATGTTGTGCCCACAACTTACTATTGTTTGTTATTGTGACTTTTTCTACAACACACACGCTAATGTGTGTGTGTGTGTGTGTGTGTGTGTGTGTGTGTGTGTGTGTGTGTGTGTGTGTGTGTGTGTGTGTGTGTGTGTGTGTGTGTGTGTGTGTGCGTGTGGTCCGGCACTGACTGGTGTTGGCAACAACTGAGGTTTGCGGCTCCCTGGAATTTTCAGTTGAGAATAAAAGGCTCGCAGATGTGTGGCTTCGCCACATACGAAACAGTGCGGCCTTTTCCCTCAGTAACCGCTTGGATCTCGAACCCGTCTAGTAGTTTCCCGTGGTCTGGGATGGTTTTGATTTTTTCGGGTCTGATTTAGAGAAGAATCTCCAAACCAGTCCCGGGCCATTTCTCACACTTTGTGAACTTCACGTCGAGGAGAGTGTCATGGTCCTCGGCATCTATCTCTGCTTTGCGAGATTGTACCAAAATGCACCTGTACTTCAGTGTTCATTTTTCCATTCCTGCCAGTACCTCTGTCGGATCCTGAAAAAGTTAATTATGGCGTCTCCGAAGAGGAAAGTACTTGTCTTCAACCCTTTCAAGTGCGCCCACCACATGACCTTCATCGCCATTGCCACCAGGCAGATAAAAACTGTCCGCCTTAACAAGTTTTACTCGAATTATTTTAACTCTTTTGATTATTTTTAAATCTTTCGGTATTCGAGCAAAACATCACACACACACATATACATATGAATATGTCTGTGTATATCATTATTATATTGTCCCAAACTCCCCTGTGGTCGAGTTAACCTTGCGTGTGCTAACTGCTTTTTGTCTAGCGCTTATTATAGCCACTTTTACTACTCTTCTGTGACAACTGTATCACGTGTTAATTTCTCCGTCCGACTCTCGAGAATTTCTCAGTTGTTACGAACGTGTCATGAAACAGTCCTTTTACCGAGGGATCTCTTGATGAACCTTATCAACCTCACAGCAATGGTGCCCTTCTATAGTGTATGATTTGCTGCCAACGGATTCGGCGAAACTGCAGTCTGGACTTTGAAGAAAAAACAGGTATATTTTTATTTATTATTTCCTCACATTTTTAATTTGATAGAAATTTATATATTTTATTTTAATTATATATATATATATATATATATATATATATATATATATATATATATATATATATATATATAGTTATGTAATAAACAACATAAGGCAATTATTTCATTTACCAGTGGTTTCTTGAAAGCAAACAAATTTTGCTTTCAATCATCAGAATGAAAAAATCCTGGTGTATTTATTGACATTGAATTTTAAAAACAAAAATATAATCTATATGAAAGTGAGGCTGGAAAAGGAAGAAGGAAAGGAAAAATAAACACACATGCACACACACACACACACACACACAATTACATACACACACATATATACATACACATATATATACATATACATACACATACACATATATATATATACACATACATATACATACATACACACATATATATCAACATATCCATACATACACATACACACAAATACACAAACACGCACACACACACACACATGTGTATATATATATATATATATATATATATATTTATATACATAAATACACACAATCATACATATATACACACGTACATACATACACATACATACACACATATATACACGCATACATACGCATGCACAAATATAGATATATGTACACACACCTATATACGCACACACACAAATAATTATAAGAAAAAATATAAAAATAAAAATACCGTCACATAAGAAGAAGAATAAATGTAAAAATTATTATAAAGTTGACAGCGATACAGGCAACAAATAAATGAACAAACACACGTGGTAAGCAATACACACAATTGCATATACACATACATACATAAAAATAAATACATACACACACACACACATACACATACATATACATATACACATACATACACATACACATATACATACACACACACATATATACACACATATATATATATATATATACATATATATACATACATATACACAAACACACATACAAATACATACACACACATATGTATGTGTGTAAACTCATTCTTAGATGTATTCATATGAACCTTGTTTAACTCTTAAATATATATATATATATATATATATATATATATATGTAGATAAATCTACCAAGAGTTTACGGTAGTGTCCAATCCGTATGAAGAACTCAATGTATTCCGGATATCATGGAAAGAAGAGATGTAATGAAAATCCACTTTCGGTGAAAGATAAACGGTATACAGAGTCAAGATAAAATATTAAACAAATAATGAACAAACAATTCCTTATATTAAACAAAAAAAGTTCACTATTTAACGATCGTTTCTAGGGCATATATGTGTTATAATTGGTATGCATATTTAACAGATCTATGTACAAAATTATACAAAATTATACAAATTATCAAGATTAAATATACATACCTAACTCATATATACGCCGTCTTCAGAAATAATGAAGTATATTTATTGATAATAACAACAATTCAAAATATCAGTTCAAAATTGACCAATGAAAACACAAAGGGTTAAAAGCAGTTTGGTGTGTGTATACACATGCAAAAACCTTACACATATTTTACAATAATGTGTGTATAATTTGTATGTGTATACTAAAAAGATGGATGCAAACACAAAATTTCAAGGTTAATATCTCTGTAAGCTTAATGCGCTGATAAGATACGCAAAGATACTTATGGAGTCAAGCATATAAATATATTTTTTTCATACTCACACATATCAGTATAATCACACATACATGTGCGTATATGCATAAATATACACATAACCACGAACGATCACAAATCTAACTTTAACTCTAATCCTTCTATTAGACTTATATGTCCCTCCAAATCAGATATTGGAATAATTAGCAAAAAAATTTTAGATAGAGTCATCCCACAAATAAGAAAATACGTTATTTTACCACTCTGGGAAAACACCTCCCAGGTAATTAATTGGTTTAAAAATATTAGGTGTAAATCTTCTGCTTCTTTCCTACAATTTGATATAGATAATTACTATTCTTCTATATCACCCATACTCCTGAACAAAGCATTAATATTTGCTAAAAATAGATCTAATTTAACTTCGGATGACATTAACATTATTACACATGCTAGACAAACACTTATTGAATTTCAGAATGAATACTGGACCAGAAACACTTACAGTAATCTTTTTGATATTACTATGGGTTCAAGCGATTCCGCCCAAATTACTGATCTTGTGGGCCTCTTTCTCCTTTTCAACATAAATGCCTCTTTTCCCCACCTCAAAGGTGGTTTATATCGTGATGACTGTCTTCTTCTTTCTAACAACCTTAGCCTTTCAGAAATCGAAAAAAACAAAAAGCATATTAGAACTTTCCTTAAAGACTATTATAATCTTAATATTACTTTTGAAAAAACAAGTAAAGTAGTAAATTTCCTAGATATAACTTTAGATTTAGCTACGGGTATATACCAACCTTACCATAAACCTAACCAAAACTTACATTACATACACTCACAATCTAATCACCCTAAATCTATCCTTAAAAACCTTGCATATAATATATCACTTAGAATTTCTAACCTTTCTTCTAACCAAGATGTATTTGATAAAAATGCGACCTTTTATAATGAAGCTCTAGATAGAAGTGGCCACAAAAATAGATTAGAGTATATACCTTCTACTAAAAATACTGAAAGCATACAGCATAATATTACCAACAAACACCAAATGAAAAGTACACACCTAAATGCCACCCACAGTATACCCCAAAATACTAAATCTTCTAATATAAAGTATAGTAACCCTCAAAAAACTACTCATCATACGACTATAATAAATATTAATAATAAAACTCCTAATAAAAAAGATAAAACACCTAAATCTACAAATATAACTAAAAATAGTTGTGGTGAGATCATTAACATTAATCCTCCTAGTAAAAATCATGATACAACATATAAAAATAATAAAAATAATAAACAACATAGAAACCGTAATAGACGAGTTACTTGGTATAATGCTCCTTTTAATTTACAAGTTAAGGATAATATTGCTAAAAAATTTTTTTATATCCTTGAGAAAAACTTCCCGCCAAACCACAAATACCATCAAATCTTAAATAGGTCTACAGTTAAATTCTCATACTCTACAACAAATAACATAAAACAAAATATAAGTGCATATAATGCATATAAATGTAAGAAAACCATAAGTATACCACCAGTACATCAAATTAACAATAATATCTCCTCAAATACAGAATTAACGAAAGGATGTAACTGTAGAAACAAAACAAACTGCCCATTAAAAGGGAATTGTCTTGTTAACAACATAGTCTATAAATGTAATGTTAAAACTAAAGATTCTATTTGCTCATATATAGGAGCTACCTCTAACAATT
>OZ024740.1:62564414-62581914 GCA_964016885.1 Eledone cirrhosa | reverse complement strand
ACATACATATACATACAGATATATATAAACATACATACACACATACATATACATGCATATATATATACATATATACGCATATACGCAACACACACACACACACAGAAATAAATATCTAAAAATAAAAAAGGTGGGTATGTGAAGGGTAAGGTAAAAAGTAGGGGGGAAATAAGGAAAATAAATTACATAGGAAAAGGTTTAAATATAAGGGGAGATAAGGGAGAAAAAGAATATAAGAGTACAGAAAGTGAATTCAGAATTAACTTACTATACGGAAAAAGACTTTCCTGATGACGGAATGATTTTCTATATGTTTCTTCGGAAAATATATTTACTCCATTCCAGAAACTAATTAGTTGGAAGTGATTTTTTAGTAAGTAAGTTAATTTTATAATTTTCTTATTTTACGTCTCTCATATTATTGTTCTGCAACCCCATGCATTGAACCACATTGTTAATAAGACAAAACCTATTTATTTACTAGCATTGATATGCATCTGTGTGTATATAAATGTTACTAGATATAAATTCCTTATAATTATCTCCAATTCATTTGTCGAGCAATATTTGGCCATGACTGCTACTATGGTAGTAAGCTGGCCGCTGTCTTAATAACCACTCGCTTTCCACTGATTGACCTCGATGTCACGTGATTGATTCTTTTTGAATTTGCCACAGACGAAGAGGCAGTGATTTTCTCAATGGCTTGGAATCCAGTCCACGCTTTGCTATTTCCATTCCACTGAATTATTTTTTTAATAAGTTTCCAGTGTCCTCGCTATGCCTGGAGACCTATACGGAAAAAGACTTTCCTGATGACGGAATGATTTTCTATATGTTTCTTCGGAAAATATATTTACTCCATTCCAGAAACTAATTAGTTGGAAGTGATTTTTTAGTAAGTAAGTTAATTTTATAATTTTCTTATTTTACGTCTCTCATATATATATATATATATATATATATATATATATATATATACACGTATATATATATACGTATATATATATATACACGTATATATATATACGTATATATATATATTTATATATATATTTATTCGCACGTTCTTATGTTCAAAAGGAATTATTGACTTGATTTTCTCATTTTTTCCTCTCTTTACGTTGCCTCACCATTCGTGTTTGTTTACCTGTCTCTCTTTCTCCACCCAACTCTTTTATCCCAATAACTTATTTTAGTTATTGCATCACCCTAGCCTGAGGTATATGGTCTGTAATGCGAAGAAATACCTATAATGGCTAGTAGACCACTGATCACGGATAGTCCTGGCTTCTATTTCTAATTCTTCATTTTTATATATATCCTATTTACAACAACACAGCTCGCCATCTTTCATTCATATATATATATATATATATATATATATATATATATATATATATATATATATATATATACGTATATATATATTTCTATATATATATATATATATACGTATATATATATATATATATATATATATATATATACACAAATGGAAAAAGGTAAATTTCATTTCTCACTCTTATTACGGCTGATACTTAAATATAAGTATGTATACGTACATACATATATGTATGCAGACGTACAGTAGTATATATATATATATATATATATATATATAGAGAGAGAGAGAGAGAGAGAGAGAGAGAGAGAGAGAGAGAGAGAGAGAGAGAGAAATATACACGGGTATGTATGATTGTGTATAGAAGATTATATTCCAACTTTGTCTGATTTACTCGTTTTATTTACAATCCTTTAAAATTTATAATGGTATTATAATGAAATAGAATGATAGAATATTAAATGTTAAGTGTTAATTGAACAAGTACTTTCATGCTTTCGCAATCTTCAGGTTCATAATGTGTGGTGACAGTCAAGTTTGTAATTTTCAACTATCAGTTGAAAATTGCAAACTTGACTGTCACCACACATTATGAACTTGAAGATTGCGAAAGCATGAAAGTACTTGTTCAATTAACACTTAACATTTAATATTCTATCATACTATTTCATTAAAATATCATTATAAATTTTAAAGGATTGTAAATAAAACGAGTAAATCAGACAAAGTTGGAATTCCTCTTA
The DNA here is from genome assembly GCA_964016885.1 of Eledone cirrhosa. NCBI lineage: Eukaryota > Metazoa > Mollusca > Cephalopoda > Octopoda > Eledonidae > Eledone > Eledone cirrhosa. Next base: position 62,579,826 of record OZ024740.1, on the reverse strand, counting down.
TTAATATATATATATATATACATACATGCACACATATATATATGTACGTATGGGTTTACCGAATATTTATTATAATGTTCGGTTTGTTTGTAAACAAACAGCCCGAATTAAGCCGTACAGTTTTCGGTAACCATCGTTGCTCTTTTGTTCAACACTGACAAAGGAACGATGAACTATTTTCTAGCTTCTTAGCTGTCATCAGCACTATATACCTACCTGTTAATCGATTGAACGTTTGAGAGTATATAATTTCCTTATGCATATTAACGGCTGAGCAGCCTAATTTGCATATCGAGTGAGTTAGTCAGCCGGGTGTACCGAAAACGATAAATGTAAAAAATGAAATGTTATTTCTCACTCTTAGTATGGGTGATACTTAAATATAAGTATGTATACGTACATACATATATGTATACAGACTAACAGTAGTATATATATATATATATATATATATATATATATATATATATATATATATATATATATATATATATATATATATATATATATATATATATATATATATATATATACATGCACACATATATATATGTACGTATGGGTTTACCGAACATTTATTATAATGTTCGGTTTGTTTGTAAACAAACAGCCCGAATTAAGCCGTACAGTGTTCGGCAACCATCGTTGCCCTTTTGTTCAACACTGACAAAGGAACGATGAACTAGTTTCTAGCTTCTTAGCTGTCATCAGCACCGTATACCTTCCTGTCAATCGATTGAACGTTTGAAAGTATATACTTTCCTTATGCATATTAACGTATCAGCCGTACTAAGAGTGACTATATTTAAGTATCAGCCGTACTAAGAGTGAGAAATGAAATTTCATTTTTTCCATTTATCGTTTTCGGTACGCTGGCCGACTAACTCACTCGATATGCAAATTAGGCTCCTCAGCCGTTAATATGCATAAGGAAAGTATATACTTTCAAACGTTCAATCGATTGACAGGAATGTATACGGTGCTGATGACAGCTAAGAAGTTAGAAACTAGTTCATCGTTCCTTTGTCAGTGTTGAACAAAAGTGCAATGATGGTTACCGAACACTGTGCGGCTTAATTCGGGCTGTTTGTTTACAAACAAACCGAACATAATAATAAATGTTCTGTAAACCCATACGTACATATATATATATATATATGTGTGTGATGTATGTATGTATATATATTGTTCTGTCCTACGCCATCTTGTTTTTGTGTGTGTGACACACACAAAAACAAGATGGCGTAGGACAGAACAAAGGAGAGGCACAAAAACAAAGAAAAGAATCCCCAGTCACTGAAGAGATCACAGAATGTGTGACGAAAGAACTTTGACAATATATAAACAATCATCTGGTTGTGGAACCAACCAACCAACCAACCGAAAATTTATAAATTCCTAAATTTATAAATTTATTATAATAAATTGAAGTGAAAGCAACTGGTGCGTCTGTTTCTTATTGGCAACATGACCCTCCCAAAGTATAACAATATCGGTTTCAACACACGTTTTCAGATAAAGAATCTTGCTAAACAAATTCAGAAACGATATATATATATATATATATATATATATATATATATATATATATATATATATATATATATATATATATATATATATATATATATATATATATATATATATATATATATATAGGTATATATATATATATATTTAATACATTAACAGAGAAAACCTTAAGCGATACTCTGACCAACTCCATCTCACTCAACAAACATTAGGATATACCTAAGTGTTCTCCCAATTTAGTGTTTGGGGTGCTAATAAATCAGTATTTCGTGGCTAGCTGGTTGTATTGTTTTATATGAGACATAATTAAATAAATATCTCTTTCCTTCCAGACGATCGTTTCGTTATAAGATTTCTACAATTTGGGATAAATAATGTCCAGGTTATGTAGAAACTTGTATATAATCCATAGTCTTATACACAAGCCAGATCTTATAAACTCATCAGTGGATGCCCAAATAATATCGATATAAAAATTACATCGACATTAATAAATTAGTGAAGGTCTCCTTCAGCGTTAAAGAGACTGCTAGATTCGAAAGGCCAGCAGTCCTTATAAATATAAGTATAAAGAATAAAAGATGAAATCGAAAATGCAACTGGAGTCTTATTTTTTTTAATATATATATATTTATTTGGTTTCTTTACCGGTTTCGCAGTTCTTCTGCTTTTCAAAAGTAGAATTGAGATGGAGGGTCTGTGGTGCGTGTATATATGTATATACGTATATATATATATGCGTGTATAAATATTTATATGTATGTGTGTGTGTAGTAGTAGTAGTAGTAGTAGTAGTAGTAGTAGTAGTAGTAGTAGTAGTAGTAGTAGTAGTAGTAGTAGTAGGAACACCTGTTAATGACAACTAAATATATATCTTCATAAATCTCAGGAAAGACAAAAAAGGCTAGATATAAATAATGAATGGTGTCTTATTGCTTTGTGTGGTACTTTATTAATATATATATATTCAGAGCAGGTGCCGATAGACCGATAATTGTAGTTATTCTATTGTTGTTGCTTTTTGTTTGTTCCTTGCCGTATTCTTCACAACAGTTATTTCTTGTTGTTTATGTTGCTACTTTGGTTAACTTCTTCTAAGATGTGTTGCATCTCACCAGATGCTGTATATTTTCAGATAATCATTTAACACTTTCGCTACCATATTTCAATTATGGTTCACAAGAATTTTGATTAATTTTTTTAAATAATGAGGCTTTTGGGGGGATATATTAGTTTGACTAATGTTCTCATTATTTAGTTAGTTAGTTAGCGTAGGGCGATGGATTGGCAGTATCGGTAGAGGGTCGGACGCTATGCTTTGCAGCATACAGCCCTTTATGGTCTGAGTTCAAATCCCACCAAGGTTAACTTTGCCTTTCATCCTTACGGGGACGATAAAATAAAGTACCTGTCACGCACTCGGGTCGATTTAATCGACTTTCCCCGCCCCCAAAATGTCTGGCCTTGTGCTTATATAAGAAACCATTATTTAGTTAGTGTTTGAATTATACCTTACCTAAGATTCTTGCTTGAAATTATGATGGAAGGTTTTTAGATAAATATATATACACTTCGTTTTTAATATAAACCGTTTTTTGTCTTTGCAGATTAAGGATTACGTTTGAATATTATGGCGGATGATGTTTAATGGGTGGATGGACAGACGGACGGACGGACGGATGGATGGATGGTCCCATAACTGCTGATAGAGTGGTAGGGGCGCCGTATTGACATACGGCGTTTGTTGGGCATTTTTAAGCCTAGCGGAGCCCATTCCTCTCCAGGCCTGAGTAAAGTAGATTTCTTCCAGGGAAAGATAGAAAGTGAGAGAGGAAATGAAAAAGAGATATAGAGTAAGAATCGACCTCAGTACTAGCGTGGTACTTTTTTTATCGACCTCGAAAGGATGAAAGGCAAACTTGACCTCGACGTGATTTGAACGCAGACAGCAGCGAGCCGGGACTAATACCATAAGGTCTTCTATCCGACGTTCGAACGACTCTGACAATTCGCGCCTGTTTAATAAATTCGAGCTACGAACATAAATTTGAGCTACGAACATAAACTTCCGGTTGAATGTTCGTTAATATAACAGTTTTGTATTATAGATCTAAGGTCGGTTTCATGCGGTTGGTAACAAAATGGTTAACTGCTTAAAGAATTTGTTGATTGATATATTTATTTGAGACTTTGTAAGTTGCATTGTGTTTGGAAATTTTACTGCTCCATGCTTAGGGTGAATATTCCTTCAATGCGATAAAGTGGGATAGATACGATTCTCTATTTGTGAAATTGTAGGTGTATCTAATTTTAAAGATTAATTTTTAATTAAGTAGTGTTGTCTTCTTCGAAACTAATAAATTTTCCATTATTGTTGATTATAAGAATTTGTCTTCTTATGCTGAGTCAAAATGATATCAATATTTGATCAGGTACGTCTATGTTGCTATTATGGCACTTTATATATGTATATATAATATATATATTTATTCCTATATATATATATATATATTTATTTATTAGTATATATATATATATATATATATATATATATATATATATATATATATATATATATATATATATATATGTGTGTATATATGCAAAAGTTTTATTTAAAATTGTTGGGTTACAACGAGTAAATACAACCTTTCGTGCCCAGGAAACCCAAGATCAATATGAAAGATCACAAAAGAAATTTTGAAAATGACTTGCCAGTCAGATTGATTGCACCATCAAAATCTGACCTGTGTAAACTTAGCAAAAGCATTCTAGACAGGGTGATACAGCAAATTAAGAACTTGAATTGTTTACCTAACTTGAGCTTGTGGAAGGGAACTGGAGAGGTCATTGAGTGGTTTAAAGAAATTAAATATAACAATAATAAGAAATTTATTCAACTAGATATTGCTAACTACTATTCATCTATTACACCTAATCTACTAAATAAGGCACTAAATTACGCATTCAAACATACAGACCTAACTAGCAATGAAATGCACATTATATTATCGGCAAGGAAAACATTGATAGAATTTAATAACCAACTATGGACTAGGGCAGATAGAGATAATAATTTCGAGATTACTCTGGGATCATCAGACTCAGCTCAGGTAACGGACCTTGTGGGCCTATTTATAATTAATTCGCTGCATAGGAAAATACCCGGTGTTACCGGAGGATTATATAGAGATGACATGCTTTTACTTATTGAAAATAATAACTCTGAACTAAATAGAAAAAGAAAACAAATTATACAATTTTTTAATTACCTTAATCTAAAAATAGAAATTGAGAATAACCATAGAATAGTCAATTTCCTAGATGTAACATTAAATCTCAACATATGTCTTCACTATCCATTTCACAAGTTAAATGAAAACTTGAATTATGTCAGTTTTAGCTCTAATCACCCCAGATTTGTCAAAAATACTATAGTGAACTCTGTTCAAAAACGTATCTCTAGAATCTCATCTAATAAAAATATTTTCGACGAAAAAGCTCAGTATTACAATGAAGCGTTAGCTAGAGCAGGATATAGTGATAAAATTATGTACATCGATAATAGACAAACTAACCAAAATAACAACAATTTTAATTACGGTAACAACTTTAACAACTATAATAGAAAGCATTACAATAATTCCAAAAACCAGAAAAGAAATAGAACTAGAAATATAATATGGTTTGCCCCCCCTTTCTCACTAAACATTAAAACCCACATCGCTAAACTATTTTTTAATGCTCTTGACAAACGCTTCCCTAGAACACATAAGTATCACTCAATTTTCAATAGACATACTATAAAATTAACATACTCGTCCACCAAAATTTTAGCACAAAATATTAATAGAATAAATAATATGAATCTAAAACCTAGCCAAAATACCGAAAATAGCCTAAACAATATTCAAGTAAACAACTGTAACTGTAGAGATAGATCTAAATGTCCGCTAAATAACAATTGCTTAGTTAAAAATATAATATACAACTGTAATGTTAAAACTGACTTAAATTCTTTTAATTATGTTGGTTCCACCTCGACAGAATTTAAACTTCGCTATAATAATCACAAGAATTCTTTCACGGATCCAAATAAAAAATCTTCAACATCACTATCAGGCTTACTCTGGCAACTTAAACATGATAACGTTGGATATTCGATGGTTTGGAATATAGTCTCAAAAGGGATTCCTTTTAATTCCTCTTCTGAGACATGTGACCTCTGCGCGGAGGAGATATTCTTTATACTAAAATCTAAAAATTCCCTTAATTTACGGACCAATTTATTCAGCTGCTGCAGACATAGATTGAACTCAACTTTTAAATATAAATATAAATTTAAAATGTAGTATATTTACTTAAGATATTAAACTACCCTAAAATGATGATGGTCCCAATCTATTGAATAAATTTTTAAGCTAGGTAAACTTCTATAATAAATATAAGAGCATTTGTAGAACAACTGGGTATCCATAAATTTTTTTTGAATGATTTCTGCTAAATAAGTTTTGTTGAATAATTTTGGTTCTGTTTGCTTTTGATTCTGATTGCTTCTAATGAACTTGACAATACATTGTCAAATAAATTGGAAGGGTGGTTTTCTGTGGTTGATATGCGTGGCATACTATGTTTTCTTACGTCCCTGGATACTCTGGTGAGTGATGAAAATATTCTTGGCGTTTTTAATATATTGATATCTGTTGTCTATCCTATGCTTGAACGATAATCATGTAAGTGAGGGCAAGAATATTATTATTAATATTAATGTATATTTTATGTCTATATATATATGTATGTACATATATGTATGGTGGAATTTTTTGTAACGCAATGAAGATTTTCATGAAAAATAAGAATTTACAGAGCCGATCACGTAAATTCACATGTGTGTCTATAATTGTCAACTTGAATTTGAGATAACCTTCTCTTTTCTCTTTTTCTTTTTTCATGAAAATACATATATACTTATGTGTTCCATTATTTTTGAAGTTTTATCTCAGATTTTGATTATAAACCTAAGAATTTTTAAAACTAAACATAGGGTCATTATTTTTTTTTTCACACATTATTGATATGTGTCTCATTCATGAATATTGATATTTACATTATAATACCTAATTCATATGAATTGATAATTCAAATGGATGAAACATAATATTTTAAATCTATCATTTTTCTTTCTGAATATATCTATTTTCTTCTCCTCCTCCCTCTACACTTGACGGGATTTATGTATCGGCTGATTTAACTGTATATCTCCCACCTCGTATGATAGATATTACTCGATCTACCTCTTTTCTCCCACCACCTATATCTCTCTATACCTCTCTTTATTTATTTTTATTTTTATTTTTATTTCTCTCCGTATCCTTAACACTATAACTAAATAAATAAATAAATAAATAATTACAGTACCCCCTTCCCTCCTTAATCTCTCATTTGTACGTTGATCATCTGTGCCCAAGCTTCCTATCATTTTTCACTTCCTCAATATATTTCTCTCTCCCATATCTCTTTCTCTATCTCGCTCTGTTGTTTTTTCTTTACATACATCTCTTCATCTTCTTCGTCTTCCTCTCTAACTGTCCTTAGCACTATACATTTTCTTTCTTCTTCTCTTCGTCCTTAGCACTATACACTTTCCTTCTTTTTTCTCTTCGTCTTTCTTTCTAACTGTCCTTAACATTTTTACTAAAAATCAACTTTTTAAATGGAAGTTGTAATGTTTAAGGTATGTCAAATTTATTTATAAAACGGTTTATATATTGTATTTTGTCTGAGGAAGGCATACCATATTTTTTATATGATATCCCTGAAATATATATAATGAAATAAATATGGTTTTATAAATATAGTTTCCATTTGTTTAATATCGTATATATATATATATATATATATATATATATATATAAGACAAATAATGTTAAGCTTTTGGTAAGATTATTGAACAAGGCAGTCACTTTCTCAACAGGCTTTTAGTTCAAGTGCCAAGCCAAGGACTGACCGTTATCAAAACCCACGTGGGGCTCGACAAGGAGGCCAGCCCTTAGTTTTGGCGGATAAATTCAGTATGTGTGTTATTATTGCAAAATTGCAAAATATCACAAAACGAATTAAGTTCTCAACAGAATGGTTTTAAAATTAACAAAAGCTATTCATCAGTCAATAGAATTAACTAAAAATATATATATATACACATATATGTATATATATATATATATATACATATATATACATATATGTATATATATATATACATATATGTATATATATATATATATAGCTTTCACCGTAATTATGACTAAAGGAATTTTAGCCTGATAATGGGGTTTAGAACCCTCAGATAAATGGAAAAAGATGAGTATTGACGTACATTGGAGTCGAACCCACATCTTTGGTTATCGCGACCACTGTGCTACCATTACACCAACACATCACCCATTTCTTTCCATTCAAATTAGAAGTTACATTCTTAGCGAGTTTAAATGGCAAGGAAGTATGTTTTGAAACAGTGAGCAGGTTTGAAATTAGAAAATAGAATAGCTTTCACCGTAATTTTGACTAAAGGAATTTTAGCCTGATAATGGGGTTTATAACCCTCAGATAAATGGTGAAAGCTATTCTATTTTCTAATTTCAAACCTGCTCACTGTTTCAAAACATAATTACTTGCCATTTAAACTCGCTAAGAATGTAGCTTCTAATTTGAATGGAAAGAGATGGGTGATGTGTTGGTGTAATGGTAGCACAGTGGTCGCGATAACCAAAGATGTGGGTTCGACTCCCATGTACGTCAATACTCATCTTTTTCCATTTATCTGAGGGTTCTAAACCCCATTATCAGGCTAAAATTCCCTTAGTCAAAATTACGGTGAAAGCTATTCTATTTTCTAATTTCAAACCTGCTCACTGTTTCAAAACATACTTACTTGATATATATATATATATATATATATATAAGAAATTAAAAGATGGTTAAAAAAGTTCCATGTATTTTATTATGCGCATTTCAAAAACAAATATCATCCTGGGACGATATTTGCGTTCTCATCAGATAAAATAGGGAGACCTGATATGATGCTTAAAAGAAACACTTGTGAACAAGGTAGTGTCTAATCAACATATAAATAAATTTAAAAGGATATAGGAGATTGGAAAAAAGGGAAGGAAGGGGGGGAAAAAGAAGGAAGAGGAAGAAAGGAAAAAAAGGAAAAAAGAAGGAAAGAATAACAGAGGAAGAGTATAAGAAGGGGGAAGGAGAGAGAAAGAGAAAGGAGAGAAAGAGAGAGATATAAACATTTAAACTGAAAAACGCTGTCTCCACTGAGAAATAATTGAAAAAACGGTTGTAAATTTATAAATAAATTTTAAAAAATTAAAAAATTGAAAAATTAAAAATTTATGAGGTTTATGAATGATGATGTTTATGATTGCAGATATAGGAATTAAGTATACTATTTATTTAGGGTTTATATAGTGAAGGATTTATTAAGATGTGCGAAAAAGTTTTATTAAAATGTATTATTAAGATAAAATTGCTGGCATTGTGCCAAACATAGAATCAATTATTAAGATAAAATAAAGTAAAATAAGATAAGGTGAATAAAAATAAAATTAAATGATTTATAAGCTTAGAAGACGATATAGGGTCCTAGTTTGTTTAAATAGATTGTAATTGAAAAAGTATTTCTGTGAAAAAGTAATTATTTAAGCTAAGACAAGCACGGAAAAAAGAGAAGAAAAAAGAAGAAAAAAACGAGGAAGAAAAAATTACGTCAAAATTTGTTTACAAAATTCGCCTAATGCTACTATTAATAGATTTGAAGTAAAAAATTGAGAAATATAGCGTCTTAAGAAAAAGTAATATTGAAAAGAAATGATATAAAGATGAACTATTTAAAAAAATTTGTATCCCCAAGAAGATAAAGGAGTTTGCTATAGTGAATTAAAAAATGTTTTTAAATTAAAAATTTAAAAATTAGGGGACCAAAAAAGTATGAATGAACTTTGTAGAATGTACTGAAATATGCGAGAAAAAAGGGGTAAATGTGTAAAAAGAGATATATATGTGTGAGAAAAAGTTTTTAATCTTAATTATGGAGTAAGATATTAGCTGTATACTTATGAAATGACCTAACCGATTTATGGATGCAAAAATAAATCTGTGAGTCTATTTATTATAGAGTTAAAATTAGAGATAATGGTACATTTTTCCGCTAGTCATAAATTACAAGTTCTAGATATGTAAGCGTTGGAATATGGAGAAGCATTTCAAATTTTACGCCAAGAAATTTTGTAAATAATGTTTTTGTCTTTTAAGGACCAGATGAGATCCTAGAGTGCAGTGTTTGTTCTTTTAAGTGGGTATTTAAAAGACGAAGAATGGTTATATAATCTTGCCTTAAAGGAAGTAGAAGTAGAGCTAATGTAGGTATAAGAATTGGTACTAGTTATCACCTTACATTCGTATACTAAATTTTTATCGAGACTAATTATTAAGAGGACATTTAGTTCTATTGGGGAAATTGCATTTACGATTAATGTTATTAACAGAGTTATTTGCAAGTGGCCCAGAATTATTTATAGAAGGAATTGTAGTGGAGAAATTAACTAAAAGAGGTGCTAATGTTTCCTGATTTATATTACATTCATCAAAATTACGTTTAACGTCGTATTTATATTTAAGTTATCTTATCTAGGAGCATTCATCGAAATTACGTTTGACGTCGTATTTATATTTAAGTTATCTTGTCTAGGAGCATTCATCGAAATTACGTTTGATGTCGTATTTATATTTAAGTTATCTTGTCTAGAGTTTACATTGACGTCGGGCCTTATAGTGTTATTACTATGACGCTCAGGGTTGGATGGATATGATTTATTATTTAATATTTTATTATTATGTTTTGAGATAATGTTAGAAATGATGGAAGTGGTGGAATAAGAGAATTTAATTGTATGCTTATTAAAGATCTTACTATAAATATGTGAAGGAGGGAAGCAATTATCTAACGCCCTAAAAAATAATTTAGGAATATTACTAATAATAGAAAGAGAAAAAGGAGCGTTGTACCAAATAATATTTTTATATCTAGGTCTCTTCTTTATGTTATTTGAATGCTTATAACTAGCTATATTACTATAAGTTCTGCCATGATTGGTTTCATTAGTGGATAGCGCATTATTGTAATAATTGGCTTTAGCGTCAAAGATAAGTTTATTAGAAGATTAGAAATTCTTTTTTCAACATTTCTTTTTTCAACATTTCTTTTTTCAACATTTCTTTTTTCAACATTTCTTTTTTCAACATTTCTTTTTTCAACATTTCTCTTTTCAACATTACTTTTACAATTACAATCCATTTAAACAAACTACGACACTATATCGTCTTCTAAGCTTATAAATCATTTAATTTTATTTTTATTCACCTTATCTTATTTTACTTTATTTTATCTTAATAATACATTTTAATAAAACTTTTTCGCACTTCTTAATAAATCCTTCACTATATAAACCCTAAATAAATAGTATACTTAATTTCTATATCTGCAATCATAAACATCAGCATTCATAAACCTCATCAATTTTTAATTTTTTCAATTTTTTAATTTTTTTAAATTTATTTATAAATTTACAACCGTTTTTTCAATTATTTCTCAGTGGAGACAGCGTTTTTCAGTTTAAATGTTTATATCTCTCTCTTTCTCTCCTTTCTCTTTCTCTCTCCTTCCTCCTTCTTATACTCTTCCTCTGTTATCATCTCCTTCTTTTTTCCTTTTTTCCTTTCTTCCTCTTCCTTCCTTTTTTCCCCCTTCCTTCCCTTTTTTCCAATCTCCTATATCCTTTTAAATTTATTTATCATATGTTGATTAGACACTACCTTGTTCATAAGTGTTTCTTTTAAGCATCATATCATGTCTCCCTATTTTATCTGATGAGAACGCAAATATCGTCCCAGGATGATATTTGTTTTTGAAATGCGCATAATAAAATACGTGGAACTTTTTTAACCATCTTTTAATTTCTTCTTATATATATATATATATATATATATATATATATATATATATATATATATTTATATATATATATATAGATAGATAGATAGATAGATATAGATATATATAGATATATAGATATATGTATGTGTGTATATATATATATAGACAGGGGGGAAGAAAAAATGGCTGCACTTGTGCTTTCAACAAATTTATTTTCTTCACAAAATCCAAAAAGAATTTTTCTTAAAAAAAATTATTTTATAAATTAAGTTGTTGGTTGTTGGTTAGGTCTTAGGAGTTCTTGGTTAACGTAGAAGGTATTGTTTCGTTATTAGAAAGACCTTTCACGCTTGTCAAACTGATGTGTATGTGGTGTGTTGTTCTATATATAGGGATTTAACATGTCTGTGGTGTGGTGGGGGTTTCTTTTCTCCCCCTTTAATAAGTGCATGGGTGTAGGTGTGTTGAAAAAGTGTTCATAGCAGTAATGAGTTGAGACGGTGAGTAGGGTTGGGTGGGGAGAAATGTAGCAAGTGCGGCCTGCCCCGGTCATTCTCGAAAAATTCCTTTATTCAGGGGAAAAAGCTATATATATATATATATATATATATATATATATATATATATATATATAAGTAAGTATACGTACATAGATATATGTATACAGACGTACAGTAGTATGTATACATATATACATACATGCACACACATATATATGTACGTATGGATTCACCAAACATTTATTATAATGTTCTGTGTGTTTGCAAACAAACATCCCGTATTAAGCCGTAGTGTCTACCAACCACCGTTGCTCGTTTGTTCAACACTGACAAAGGAACGCTGTACTAGTTTCAAGCTTGTTAGCTATCGTCAGCAACGTATACTTTGCTGCCAGATAGTTGAACGTCCGAAAGTATATACTTTCCTTATGCATATTAACGGCTGAGTAGCCCTATTTGCATATCGAGTGGGTTAATCGGCAGGGTGCACCGAAAACGATAAACGGAAAAAATGAAACGAAATTTCATTTTCCACTCTTAGTACGGCTGTTACTTAAATATAAGTATGCATACGTACATACATATATGTATACAGACGTACAGCAGTATGTATATATATACATACATGCACACATATATGTACGTATGGATTCACTGAACATTTATTATAATGCTCGGTGTGTTTGTAAACAAACATCCCGTATTAAGCCGTAGTGTCTAGCAACCACCGTTGCTCGTTTGTTCAACACTGACAAAGGAACGCTGTACTAGTTTCAAGCTTGTTAGCTATCATCAGCGGCGTATACCTTCCTGCCAGATAGTTGAACGTCCGAAAGTATATACTTTCCGTATGCATATTAACGGCTGAGTAGACGTTCAACTATCTGGCAGGAAGATATACGTTGCTGACGATAGCTAACAAGCTTGAAACTAGAGTACAGCGTTCCTTTGTCAGTATTGAACAAAGGAGCAAGGGTGGTTGCTAGACACTACGGCTTAATACGGGATGTTTGTTTACAAACACACCGAACATTATAATAAATGTTTGGTGAATCCATACGTACATATATATATGTGTGCATGTATGTATATATATATATGCATGATAGAATTAATTAATAATTATTAATAATGGTATATCGTGCAATGGCCATACTCGATAACGAGGGGGCAGCCATCATATACATACTACTGTACGTCTGTATACATATATGTATGTACGTATACATACTTATATTTAAGTAACAGCCGTACTAAGAGTGGGAAATGAAATTTCATTTCATTTTTTCCGTTTATATATATATATATATATATATATATATATGTATGTATATATATATATATATATATATATATATATATATATATATATGTGTATGTATATATATATATATATATATATATATATATATATATATATATATATATATGTATGTATATATATATATATATATATATATATATATATATATATATATATATATATATATATATATATATATGTGTGTGTGTGTGTATATAAATGAAAGGTATAGAAAATATTGTAGCAAAAAGCCAACAGTATTCCATAATATATAAGTGACTATAGCGTCAAAATGGGAAAAATAGTTAATGTAAGATGTGGGGAAAATAATTCAAACTCAACTCAAAAAGAATCAGAATATAGATTCATCCAACAGAATTTAGTGAAATCCAGGGAAAAATCAATAGAGCCTTAACTCATGATAAAATAAAGTTTAAAATACTCATCCTTCAATTTGGGACAAATATATATATACATATATGTAAGTATATATATATATATATATATATATATATATATATATATATATATACATATATATATATATATATATATATATATACATATATATATATATATATATATATATATATATATATATATATATATATATATATATATATTCATATATATATATATATATATATATATATATATATATTCATATATATATATATATATATATATATATATATATATATATATATATATATATTCATATATATATATATATATATATATACATATATACATATATATATATATATATATATATATATATATATATATATATATACGAATAAATATATATATTATATATACATATATAAAGTGCCATAATAGCAACATAGACGTACCTGATCAAAGATTGATATCATTTTGACTCAGCATAAGAAGACAAATTCTTATAAACAACAATAATGGAAAATTTATTAGTTTCCAAGTAGACAACACTCCTTAATTAAAAATTAATTTTTAAAATTAGATACACCTACAATTTCACAAATAGAGAATCGTATCTATCCCACTTTATCGCATTGGAGGAATATTCACCCCAAGCATGGAGCAGTAAAATTTCCAAACACAATGCAACCTACAATGTCTCAAATAAATATATCAATCAACAAATTCTTTAAGCAGTTAACCATTTTGTTACCAACCGCATGAAACCGACCTTAGATCTATAATACAAAACTGTTATATCAACGAACATTCAACCGGAAGTTTATGTTCGTAGCTCGAATTTATGCCCGTAGCTCGAATATTTGTTTTTGAAATGTGCATAATAAAATACATGGAACTTTTTAACCATCTTTTAATTTCTTCTTATATATACTCCAGTCCAATAAACTGTTGAGTGGTACTTATCCGATATTTGCATTGCTTTATTGTTCTACAATAAAACTCACCTCCTACATATATATATATATAAAAAATCATTTAAACGAGGCTATAAGTCTAAAGACTCATTAGATAAAATATATACAGTATTTCCTCTCCCAATCAGTATAAATTAACCACACAAAAAATCATTTAAACGAGGCTATAAGTTTAAAATGTACTTATGAAGAAATAATAGACAAATGATACAGATACTTTTCCGCGAGTTACAGGTATATGACATTTACCTAATATTCCTTCTAGCCTGTAGAAATTGACTAGACATATAGCTAACTACACGGAATTAGGTACAAAATCGAAGTTAGAAGAAAAATACACATAAATTTACCAGAATTCTCAATCTCAACCGGCGGTTTCGTTTCATATTTTGGATATACCTGGTCTTGGATAAATCCACGAGGCTCGGAACTCCCAGTATTCGGCTGCGCTTTCTAGCCACCAACCTACTCGCCGACAGGCACCAATCAAAAACTTTCTGCCTTGACCACTGGCTACGTGATGATTCTTAGCCATTTTGAATTCATTTCTGGTGGGTATCACGGTAGAAGGATCTTAGTCCAGTCTGAGGTATTTCGTGATGATCCGAGCGAGCCTGTGATCCATGATGTAAAAGGGCACCCAGGACTGAAACATGTAGGGAAGAATGACCAGGAGAACAGAAATGACGGGCGA
>OZ024740.1:62491914-62559414 GCA_964016885.1 Eledone cirrhosa | reverse complement strand
AGTGTACGTATCCTTTCACCCACGCATTCACACACAAATATATTTGCACACCTCTACAAAATACATATACTCACAATTCACATATTCATACTTACATATATATACACATGCATACACATATATATACACACATGTATTCATGTACATACATACGCGCTCATGTGTATACATTTTCATACTCAACTTATCTTTATATACACACGTATAGACACACACATATATACATACATACTCTAGTCCATGTGTACACACATACACATACATACACATCTATATACACATATATACATACATATATATATATATATATATATATATATATATATATATATATATATATATATATATATATATATATATAAACACTTTAATACATGAATACACTTACATCTAACTATACACATCAAACATATATATATATTTACTTATTTATATACATTTTCACATATATATTCATACTTATGGACGTTTTTAGACACATTCATTATCGCATATTTGCACCTATTCTCATCAGCATATCTTTCCATTATTAGTGTGGTAATTTAAGGTTATTAATATATGTTGAGAAGAGATTGTTTTTATATTTTTCTAACTAGCTTAAGGTTTATATAGTTGGGGGATGTCCCTCTTTTATGTAATATTCGGCTTGTAGTGGGAAAAAAGGGTTTTAGTTCTGTGACGGCAGAATAATGTTCGTTCAATTCTGTTATTCAGCAGTTTCTTCTTGTGTGTGATTATGTAATAAATCTCAAGATTACACAATTTGCAGAAATTTTGGCTCCTGGAAAAGCTTTGGGTTTTAGCTAATTTCTCCCATTTTAGGGTAAACTTTTGATCGCTATCCCTGAGCGTCCAAGCTTTTTCTGCTAAAGTTGTTACATTTCTTTGGCTCTGGTGTTTTATTGAGTAAGAATGCCTATACAATCGAGATTTAAACGATGTTGCCGTTGATCCCACGTAATACCACTCGTTGCCTCCGGATTTAATGGTACACTTATAAATAATATTTTTTTCCAGGCAGTTATTGCCGAGGGGGCAGTTGTCAGGATAGGTGCAGTTACAGTTGTGTACGTTGGGTTTTCTCTGGAGTAGTATTGCGGACGAACTTAGGTCGAGCAAACTCTACGTGAGCTGATAATCTACTGTGTGTAATATTTATATTACAACACAACGGAAAATACTGTATATATATATATATATATATATATGTATGTATATATATATATATATATGTGTGTGAGCGGTGTGTGTCTATATAATCAGAATTTAGAGATTTCAGTGTAACGTTTGTTTATTATGTAACAATCGTTTCTACAACTGCTAAAAGGTTTGGCACGAGTAAATGCATGATAAACATGATGAATATGAAGACTGCCATGGTGCCTGCATGATTAGAACCTTTTGAAAAGCGGGAAAATGGCTTTAAATATTTTTTTTGGGGGGGGGGGGGTTGTGGAATAGAATCTATTATTCTGCTGATTTGCTGTTTGTAGAAGATCTATCTTAACTATAATAAAGAAAGGAGTGTGGGACTGCATCCAGAATATATATTTTTTATCCCGTTTGTAAAATAAGTTATGAATTTTACATAATTTATCTACTAAATTTCGTTATTCTTGATTAAATATAAATAATTTTATTACTTATTTTAAGATTCACTTCTTTGAAATTTTCAAATGTCAACACTTCCGGTTAGCGATTGCTTATAAAAACATCACATCTGGGGGGGGGCATCACGTACCGTTCCACTGAATCAAGTTTTTAAAATTTACTGTTTACATTAACCCTTTTCCTATCTCAATATTGGAGAAAGATAAACAACTACCGATGGATATTTTTTTTTCCTAATGCAGTTTATATGTAATATCGTCTTTTTTTAATGTATCATGGATTACAGAAGAGAGTGTAATGCAGACTTCGTTAAATTTCTGTGTATATTGTCAATTACGATTTCATTTGATGTATCATATCTATATGTATATATATTTGCGTATAATATCAATATGCACACTACACATGCTAGCAGAAAAACCACTCTTCTGGTGGTTTTTCTGCTAGTTATATTAAAGCTGTTTTATATTTCGTATAAAACGTCAGTCACACTGTAATGTAATTGATAAAAGTGTGTGAGAGGGAGTAAATGGTAAAAGCGTGTGAGTGCGAGGACAGCTAATTTGTTTAATCCCACGCTGTAACAAATCTTTGAAAACGGGAAGGTAAGTGTGTGTATATGTGCGAGGGAGAAAGAGAAAAAAAGGAGAGTTTGTTTATCTTCGCGTTATAAAAGAGTAAAATATACCATTGTGTTAAATTTATTCGATTTATTTTCTTGTGTTGTATATATGTTGTATGTATTATTTGTGTGTATATCTTATTACATTTAAAAAGTTATATTGATCTTTAATACTTCGTGGTTGTTTCTAATTAAACCCAATAGATTAACTACAAAAATGGTTTTACCATCTGATTGAGATATTCATCAGGAAAAGCCATCTTGAAAGGAAAAAATGTTATTTTTGATTAAACATGTTTGTAATTTAAAAAAAAAAAACGTTGATTCCATAATTAACAGCATGTTAACGACCACCGATCTGGTGTTACAAAGCGACTGTCTTTGTCATCTAAATGAAGTTTACTATCAACAAGTTAACAAAGCAAACACAAACATAAACAGATGTTAAATGAAGTGAGATTTCATCATCTAGTTGGTTTTTTTTGCTGTTTGTTTGTTTTAAATACAATTGCAAAGCAGTTCTTTGATTTCCCGCAATTGAGATTTAATTTAAAAAATTCTATCCTAAGTCATACTCGAAACAAATATTTAGTAATACCTTGTTTTTTTCCGAAATGAAATACATACACACATCATACATATATACATCATAGGTAGATACATGCATCATACGTACGTACATACATACATGGTGGTGGCTGCCAACTCGTTTTCGAGTACGGCCACTACTTTATATCCATGTAGGAGAACCCCTACCGATGCGCTGAACGAGTGTGACTTTTTAGTCCAGCCAGCGACTTGAAAACTCTGGTACAAACACTACACTTGTGACAATTATTGACACATAGTGCTGGGCCCATGGTACCATGTGACGACAAGTGCAGAGAGATCTCCAGATATAAAGCAATGCCTGTGCCGTGAAGCTTTTATAGTGAGCAAAGGCACTGCACAAAGCCAGTCCCACTCTCTTAACCAAGATGATATTTACCAAAAAGAAGAACAAGTCAACATCATTGGATACCATCAGGGTTGCAGGTGTTATATAAGAGTTTTCCTTCTCCTAGAATTCTGCCTTGACAAAGGCTAAGAGGTCATCTCTCCCGGTGATTTTGGATGGCCATTGACTCTTAAGAGCTCCTTTGCCCTTTGACAGGTTTTGTTTTTAGTCCTGCAGGATGTCCAAAGTCACCCTCCTCACCAAGAAACCTTGGTGGGGTTACCAGTTTAGTCGCCAACGACCCGACCATGAGACAGGTTATACTGGGATACACGTTACCAGTAGCACCAACTGGTGACCTGACATATAATACATACATACATACATACATACATACATACATACATACATACATACATACATACATACATACATACATACATACATACATGGTGGCTGCCAACTTGTTTTCGAGTACGACCACTACTTTAATTCCATGTAGGAGAACCCCTACCGATGCGCTGAACGAGTGTGACCTTTTAGTCCAGCCAGCGACTTGAATACTCTGGTACAAACACTACACTTGTGACAGTTATTGACACATAGTGCTGGGCCCATGGTACCATGTGACGACAAGTGCAGAGAGATCTCCAGATATAAAGCAATGCCTGTGCCGTGAAGCTTTTATAGTGAGCAAAGGCACTGCACAAAGCCAGTCCCACTCTCTTAACGAAGATGATATTTACCAAAAAGAAGAACAAGTCAACATCATTGGATACCATCAGGGTTGCAGGTGTTATATCAGAGTTTTCCTTCTCTTAGAATTCTGCCTTGACAAAGGCTAAGGGGTCATCTCTCCTGGTGATTTTGGAAGGCCATTGACTCTTAAGAGCTCCTTTGCCCTTTGACGGGTGTTGTTTTTAGTCCTGCGGGATGTCCAAAGTCACCCTCCTCACCAAGAAACCTTGGTGGGGTTGTCAGTTTAGTCGCCAACGACCCGACCATGAGACAGGTTGCACTGGGATACATGTTACCAGTAGCACCAACTGGTGACCTGACATACATACATACATACATACATACATACATACATACATACATACATACATACATACATACATACATACATACATACATACATACATAGACAGTCAACGCGGTCAGTCGCATATTTTGGCGTTGGAGACTATTTATTAAATTTAAGATGAATACTATCTCCGACAGTAATGCCACAACTACAGCCAGGTTGAATAACTGGTTATTCTTCTAACTATACCTTCTGAAGACACCTTTTCTTCGAATTCGTAGAGATATCCGACTAAATACATAATTCATTTTACAAGGATTTGCTACAAACAGCATGGCTGAACACAACATCAACAAAAAAATTAAGGAAGTACAGAAGACAAATAACAAGGAAGGTAATCAAACTTTATTCAGTTGTAGCTACAGAAAAAACCGAAATTATAAATCGCATTTCTCTTGGAGTTGCGAACTTAATAATGATTTATTTAATTGTTATAAAATGGCAAAAAACAATACCTCCATTGGCTATATGAATAGAATGAAGCTACACTGGGACGAAATGCAGCCAGAGTTAAATTATTTCACAGCGAAACAATTACGCCAACAAGCGACGTTTGTTGAACGTAAAAATAAGATAAATATTATTAATTGTAAGTCCCCCACAACAAACATGGGATCAACAACACGTGCTACAGATCGCCATGCTACTAGACTTCCTAGCAGCCAGGTCGAACACCGCCTTGAAACAACTATGCTTGTACACCACCTGTACCATCTAAGTCTACCTCGAATGCTGGGGAAAACACTATCGATAATAATAATAATCGAAGAAATAATAATAATAATCGAATAAATGTGACACCACGTATACCATCCGAGTCTACCTCGACTGTTGTGGAAAATACTATCGATAATGATAATCAAAAGTATAAACAATTGAAAATTTCTCTCAACGAAATCTTCCAGAGAGAAATTAACTCATGTATAAATATCTCTCTTGCTGAACGTGTTAAAATGACAATGGTGAATAAAAAACCAAATAATGAAATACTACGTGTTATTCACGAAATAAGGGATGAATATTTACAACGGATAAAAACCCCAACATTTTGGCAAATCAACGCCTGTTTATATGCCTTAGCAAGGACAGTGAAGCATTATCTTAGTGATAACAGAGATATTAACAAGAACAAAACACCACCAAAAATACCATCATATATAACTAAAATAGAAAAAAAGAGTGCTGACCTACGAAAAAACATAGGATATGTGACAATGCTCCTTACATGCAAACAAACACAAAAAAACCTCACTCCTCACCAACAAAGAGTGAAAAATAAAATAGAGACGATGTTTGGTAACAGTAGAACCAGAACTTTCCAGTATAAGCTGATCACCCTCAAACAAGAATTGAGAGCTGTTAACGAAAAACGCCGATACCTGAAGAAGGTAGATGAGAGAGAAAATGCTTAACCAAACGAAACCAAACATCAGTCTATAGGATATGAAGGGCAAAATAATAAGTGTCACTGAGGCCCCATCCCAGAATGACATAGATTCCTTTTGGAGAAAAATATGGGGTGAAAAGAAGAATTTCAACCAAGATGCAGTGTGGCTAAGAGAAATCCGAAAGAACTATTGCTCCTACACTACAACAAAAACATACGAAATAAGTGAGGGTACCCTTGAGACTGTGATAGGAAAACTCCAAGATAAGAAAACACCAGGAAGAGACATGATTGTCGGCTGCTGGTACAAAAAACTAATATTCTATCGGAGGTATCTTACTGACCTCTACTAACAGGTTCTTAAGGGAGATACACTTATACCAGAATGGTTGACATTAGCACAAACGTTACTGGTCCCCAAGAACAAAGACACACACTTGGCAAAAAACTACCGACCCATTGCATGCCAGAACCTGATGTATAAGATGTATACAGCCTACCTGAACCTATTCCTCCAAGATCACTGTGAAAATAATAACATCATCACAGATGAACAAGCAGCTGGAAAGAAAAGGGTTTGGGGATGTGCTGAACAACTCCTAATCAACAAAACAACTTAGGAGGAATATGACTACAGTCTTGCTGGACTACAGAAAAGCTTTCGATTCTGTTCCCCACTGTTGGATGATAGAGGCCCTCCAACTTGCTAAAGTCCCAGACATTATTGTCAGAGCCATAGAGAGGCTGTCTTCTTCTTGGGCTACTATCCTAAGGTTAAAGACAGAGAGGGGGAGGGGGACTCTATTTTCACTGATAAAATAAAATATTGCAGCGGTATATTTCATGGGGACAGTCTCTCTGTGATATTGTTCATCTTGTCATTAAACCCCTTGTCCTTTCTGCTCAAGAAATGTGAGGGATACATCATTGGCTCACAGGAGGACAAAAATACGAACCTAACCCATAACTTCTTTGTGGACGATCTGAAACTCTATGCCAAGAACATGGATGGGATGAAGAAAAATCTTGACCTGGTTACAACGTTCTCAAAGGATATAGGAATGGAGTTTGGCCAAGATAAATGCTCATACATGACTGTAAAGCGGGGAAAAACAACAACCCAATCTAGCAACATTGTCATCAATGGTCTAACTGTTTCACCGATATCTGATGAGGACTGCTACAGATACCTGGGGATAGATGAGAACATATCCTATAATGGTATCTGTAATAAAGAACGCGTAACCAGAGAATACTACACCCGATTAAGAAAGATCTGGTCATCGGAACTCTCTGCGCAAAACAAAACAGTGGCTCACAATGTGTTTGCTGTGCCTGTCCTAACACCAACGTTTGGAAGACTCAATTGGACGATAGACGAGATCCGAGCAGTTGATGTTGGAACTCGAAAAATACTGAACAACACCGGAAACTTCCACATCAACAGTGACATAGACCGCCTTTACTTGAAACGTAAGCAGGGAGGCAGAGGCCTAACATCAGTCCAGACAACATTTGAATGTCGCATCATATCTCTCCGACAACATCTACGAACCTCGAAGCGTAGGAGCCCGCTTCTCGAGCAAGTCTATCTGCATGAAACAGATAACATCATGAGAGTTGGGAAGGAACTCCTTGAAAGATATTCCCTGTGTGATAATCAAAAACTCACACCCAGGGATGTCGCTTAGCAGTATCGCAGTGAATCCATGGATGAAAAACTGCATGCCTATCAGCAAAAAATCATGCATGGATATGTTGCCAGGAAGCTCCATAGTGAGAGTAATATAGATAAGGAAAGTAGTCTATCTTGGACCAACAACCGCTATATTGGCTCCCACTTTGAAGGATACGCTTTTGCAATCCAAGAACAGGAGATTAGCACGAAATACCTGATTCACAAAAGAGATAGGGATGCAGGAAAAACACCTAGATGTGATAACAAGTGAAGCCTCTGCAGAACTAACATCGAGGATTTCACCCATGTCATCAGCAGCTGTCCAAAGATGTCATCGCGGTACTATCTACCTATGAGGCATGATGTAGTGACCAAAATATTGTACAATGCATTTCGTAAAAAAGATAGCCCCCATAATAAACACATTAAAAGCTACAACAATGTGGAAGACATCCATGTACATAATATGAAAGAGTACTGGTGGAATGTTCCAGTAAAAACCCCAATAAAATGCAGGCATAACAGACCAGATATTATGATATGGGACAGGGAGAAGAAAACATGCACAGTAGTGGAAATTAGCTGCCCAGCAGATGCCAATATAATATCAAAGATTAGCGAAAAGGAGAATATTTATGCAGAACTGATGAGAAATCTGCAGATACTCCACCCTGATTACACCTTCAGATTTATGCCTGTGATTGTTGGGGCACTGGGACATATTAGTAACTGCCTCAATACAAATCTTGAGAAGCTAGTCTTCACAGGAACAGAAAGAACACAACTAGTTAGGAAACTACAAGTACAATCCATTAATGGAACAGTAAAAATATGTAAAACATTCCAAAAATGTTGCATCTAATAACTACATATACACATATACAGATACAAAGCATATACACTTGCACACATACAGCTCAAAACATACACATCCACACTTATAGTAACATCCATATCTACACATGCATCCATACATATCTACCTAGTTGATGTTGTGTAAATTCCAATGAGAAAGTCTTGTGTCTGTTAGAAACCGACTCTCTCTCTCTATTGGTAAAACTTTGTGAAATTATAAAACCAGAAGAACATACATACATACATACATACATACATACATACATACATACATACATACATACATACATACATACATACATGCATAATACATACATGTTGATTACTACGTCTTGTCAAAAGTGTGCTATTCCCAGGTGACGTTTCAGACCAGCTTTTATTTTGCAAGCCGGCTCACTATGTCATCTAGAATAAACTAGCCCATGAATGGCCGTAACAACATTGTTTCCTCCAGAGCGGATCAGCTCGACAGGTTTTCCATCCAAACCTAGAGATTTCCCTATGTTTATCTCTTTGATAGTAGACCTTATTTTATTAATGGTTAGATCAATCAATATCTCTGTTAGTTTCATTTTGTGACAGTCAATTAATAATTTCCTCGTCAACTACAGATGGGTTGTCAAACTGATCTTGAAAGTGTTCAGCCCACCGACTTATGATTCCTATGGATCTTTGATGAGGACGTTTCTATCTTTGAACTTCAGTAGTGCAACTTTTGAGGGTTGTGAGCCCAAAACTTGCCTTATTGTGCTGTATAATGCCTTCACGTCTCTGCATCTTTGCTGAAAGTTTAGACCACCAGTTACTGTTCATCTTACGAGTTTTATATTGCCATTTTGATTTTTCTTCTTTGAAGGACTTCTCAAATATAGTCCTCGCTGGACCCTCTGCAAGAAGGTACATCACATACAGCTTGCTCTTCTCTTCAATGAGCATGGTGATTGGAGCATCGTTATCATCAAACCAGTCTCTGTGTTTTCTCTTCTTAAGACCAAATACATCAGCTCCATCACTGTAAACCTGTGTTTTAAACTGTTCCCAAGTTCCATCACAAACAACGTTGTCAATTGCATTATAAAGAGCATCTCGCATTCCTAAACTTTGCAGTTTGGACACATCTATAGGTTTGGCACTTGTACCTCTGCTTCCCTCACTTTTCCTCTGATCAACGCTTTCATCTTGTCACGTACAAGTTTGTGGTCTGTACCACGTTCTGCACCACTCATTACTCTTACAGAGCAGATATCCTGGATTTCTCTCTTCCTAGTTATGATATAATGCAGGATGTGTCCATTTTGGATCTCGGTTGTATCCATGTTTCCTTGTAGATCTTCTTTTGCTGAAAAAAGTATTGCACACGACCAGCTCAAACTAAGTGCATAATTACAAAAGAAGACCATTGGCATTCATCTTGCCCATTCCGTGACGTCCTAAACACTCCAGGTTTGGTCGTCCTCTCTCACGAGTGCAGTAAAATCTCCAGGAAGTAAAATCTTGTCTGAATGTGGAATCGATTTTATACACCCTCGTAAATCTTGGTAAAAAGCTATGATTGATTCTTGGCTACTACTCAAACTCATGCAGACATACATACTTATTTACCTAGTTGATGTTGTTTAAATTCCAATGAAAGAGTCTTGTTTCTATGTTAGAAATCGGCTTTCTCTCTATTGGTGAAAATTTATAAAATAATAAAACCAGAACCTACAAACACACATCTTCAACAGAAGAAACAGGTCAGCAGCCATTTCGCCCAGGTTTATTAGCATGAGAATAATGCTATTGTTAGGGTAGTCATTGATCTAAAGGAGAGATATGAAATAAAAGCTGACACAAATCTTTCTCTCAGGAACATGGAAGACACTAATACTCGAGCAAAATTAACTGAGAATGTCGTACATAGGTACTTGAGACGAAAACGACAGACCATAGAAGGGACAAACCCTACTAAAACCCTGACAAGGATTTCCGACAACTTTGCAACATTCTACCTTAAAAGATATCTCCATGTAATCTAGGAACAAGAAATCCCAACTAAGTAACTACTGCACAAAAGAGGAAAGTCATCAGTTGACAATAAATGTAGGTTGTGCAAGCCAAGCACCGAAGATGTTAGCCACATTATTACCGTGAAAGAATGTTTTCTCATTACTACCTCCCCATGAGGCATGATGTGATAGCTAGAACAATCTGGAATGCATTACGGAAGATGAAAATAAAAACAAACAATGTGGAATATGTTGAGACTGACCTAAAAATAAATACCGCCACCAAATCGATATACAACCAGTCTGAAATTGCTGTTTGGGACCACACAAAAACATTGTCTGTTGTAGAAGTCAGCTGCGTACACGATGTCAATGTAATAAGAAAAGAGGAGGATATCTACAGATAATTGATGAGGAGTTTGCAGATTCAGCACCCAAACTTCAAACCCAGTATTATTGGCGCTGTAGCTTATATACCAACCCACCGGGACCAAAGTTTTACTGAAATTTGTGGAGAAAAGGCGTAGCTCCTTAATTTATAAGCTACAGGTGGTTCCGATATCTGGAGCGTTCAAAATCTGTAAACAAATTCTTATGATTCAAAGGATGAATGCTTACACAACAAGGATGAATGCTTACTACTACTACTACTTCTTCTTCTTCTACTTCTACTATCACCACCACTACATCTCCGTCTGACGACCGATCCAGACGTATATTATTATCGTCTGTGATCCAGAAACCTTTAGTAATGAAGTAGTTATATTTTGTGTTGTTCAATTTCTAATTAAATAGCTCTGTTCCATATATGAATATATCCAGTGAAATATAAAAATATATCTCAATATATGTAATATGTAACGAAATATATCGAATAACTTGAACAAATAACTAATTTTCTCTCTCCTTCTCTCTCTCTCTTCTTCTCTCTCTCTCTTACATACACACACACACACACACACACACACACACACACACACACACACACACTATAAATAGGCTATGGGCATAATTTTAGAATGGTGAAAAAATAATTTCTATCTTTTTTCTATGAAAATTACATTCTAACTCACACACACATCACCTTTCTACCGCTGCTCTCTCTCTCTCTCTCTCTCTCTCTCTCTCTCTCCCACTCTCTCTCTCTCTCTCTCTCTCTCTCTCTCTCTCTCTCTCTCTCTCTCTCTCTTACACACACACAGACTTAACATTCCCTTTACACAGTTTGACAGATTTTACGCCACAAAAACACTAACTTTAATATAATACATGCACCGAGGCAATGTTTTTCACCATTCTGCCCGCCGGGACCAAGTAGTGGACTGACCTTTGAAAACTGAATGGTAAATGCAGATAACACACATACACACAACACACACACACACATAATACACACTAACACACACACACATACGCACACTCGCACACACATACATATTCTATAAATAACTTGTGGTGTGGTTTTAAAATGGTTGAAAAATAATTTCTTTGTTTTTCCTTTACAAATACATTTTAACTGAAACTTCTAAAAGTGGATATAACATTTCTGATCTTTGTCATCTTGACATGTGTAGCAGATGCCTTTTCTCTAATCCTCCGTCACTCTATGTTTATCTCCTTGATAATGAAGTATATCAGCTTCTTGTTTTTCATCTGTATATATTTATTAATTTAGTGGTTTATTTGTTAAAGTTCAATCCTTGCCAATCTTTGATGTTCAAATTTTCTCCACAAAATTTCAAAATAAATAAACAGGTTAACAGTTTTTATAAAGAAGTATCTTAAACGAGAGGAAACGGAGGGTAAAACAAAGACTCTTAGGTACATGCTGTATGCATAAGTATGTAATATCTGACTGATAAATGACAAGTCAGTCAATCATATTGGTGGCCTCCCCACAGCCCCGGCGGACAGATGGCAAGTACGCGGAGAGTGACATTGAGAAGAGTATATGATACTCGCTTACATTTTTCCGGCTGTCAGTGTGATGATGTTCCAGTTGATGGTAACCTTTCTTGGTAAAGGCTTCACCATTACAAGGGTTTACATCAGTCAAGTTGGCTCCACCAGTCTTTGTTTTCATCTATGTTGGAATATTCATCTGGGAAGCTGAATATTTTTATATAATACATATAGAATCATTATGATGGGGCATTGGCAGTATTGGTAGAGGGTCAGACATGCTTTCCAGCGTAGTTACGTCCCTTTACGATCTGAGTTCAAATCCCGCCGAGGTTAACTTTGCCTTTCATCCTTACGGGGTCGATAAAATAAAATACCAGTAATGTACTGGGTAATTGCTGGCCTTGTGCCAAAAGTAGAAACAATTATGATGTTGCATTCATGGTCTGAATGAATTCATTTAATAGATTATATTGTCTTAATTTAGCTTTTATGATCAAAGTCGTAAATATATTATTACGGACTTGTAAACGGAATACGTCTAATGTAGATATTTTAGAGTGCGTTCGGGAGTAAGTGCAGTAATCATATATTGAACTTTATAAAATACCAGTTGTTTGTGCTATATTAAAGGTTTTATAGCTATAGATTTTATGGTAATCTGAATTGTCATACACATGCACACACAAATGCACACACATAATTATATTTCATACAAATGAAACAGTTCTAGTCCAATAGAAGTCATTTTTATATAAAATGAATAGGATTTCATGTATTTATTTTGCAAGATTCTTGATGTGAAATCGTGTGTTGAAACCGATATTGTTATATTTATGTATAGTCATGCTGTCAGCATTGCTAGTTTCCGAATTAGGTGCCGATTTAGGTGTCGAATTCGTAAGGATCTAGACGATAGCTGATGAATGGTTTCGTGTGTGATTTCATTCATTTTTGTTAATTTCCTAAATCTCTTATCCAATTGTATAATTACATATATGAATATGTGTGTGTACGTTTGTGCGTGCATGTATGTATGTATGTTCGTGTGTCTGTGTGTGTGAGGAAAAATATGTATGCCCAATTCACCGTATATTAGAAAATCTGTTAAATTTAATGTGGGTATAACTACAGTTTATAAGCCACGGTATGAAAATTTAAACAGAAACTATATTCAATTGAAGTGTTTCCTGTGGGAATCTGACAGACTTTTCAGATGTTTATGTAAGATGTATAGCCATCTCGGGGTGTCCATTGGAGTATGTCACAATTGAGAGCTTAGCCATTCAGCAAAGCGGATTTGATTACTTCTAATTACATCACTAATTGAAAACAAATTGCTGTACAGTCTTCATTTTGTTCGATGCTCTTTCCAAGAGACATCCGAAATGGCCTGTAATATGCAACATGTTCAATTTAACGTAAGATTACATAAATCATGTACATTAGGGTTTAAACAATGAACATTATATATCTCAAGCACCAGTAGAAGGTGCCTAATGTACGATATAAAAATCCTATCTTACAGAACCTCTGTAACGCTATGTAGGTGAATGAAGCATAGCCAAATGTTTAAATAATTCTCTTCACAATCATACGGTTTCGTTTTCGATCCCACTGCGTGGCTTCTTGTGCAAGTGGCATTTTACATAGTGATGGATCAAACCAAGTCTTATGAGCGAAATAGGGTAGTTAGAAACTGTTAAACACCCATCGAATAAACTGTATCTGTAATTCGAAGGCCTCGGCGGAGGCCTTATGAGTAAAACTACGTATACAGAAACTGTTTGAAAACCTATCGGATAGACTCTACCTGTAATACAAAGGGCTGGTGTTGTCACACACTATGTTACATTAAATCTCCCTAAAAGTTCCATTAAATACACAGGTGTCTGTGGAATGCTCTGCCACTTGCACGTTAATTTCATGAGCAGGCTGTTCCACTGATCGAAGAACTGGACAACTCATCATCGAAATCGATGTAGATCCACTTTATCTATTTTCCACTGCAGAACAAACACCATGCTTGAACACTATGAGGCATGATGCA
This sequence comes from Eledone cirrhosa, assembly GCA_964016885.1. NCBI lineage: Eukaryota > Metazoa > Mollusca > Cephalopoda > Octopoda > Eledonidae > Eledone > Eledone cirrhosa. Next base: position 62,545,297 of record OZ024740.1, on the reverse strand, counting down.
TGATGTTAATTTTGAACGGCTTACAAAATCTTTATCTATAGAACAAATAGTAGAATGCATGATTCTAAAATTACACTACAGAACAAAAACCATTCCAATAGTGGGATATTAAGAAATAATAACCTCACGAATTCTTTGTGTGTGTGTGAATGTGGGGTGGGGGGGTGGGAGAAAGAGAGACAGACAGACATAGGGAGAGGGAGACAGACAGACAGACAGAGAGAGAAAGAGAGAAAGAGAGACAGACAGATAGGCAGAGAGAGAGAGCGTGTTTTATGTTACTTTATAAAAGTATGCATCAAATGCTTTTATCAATGGAAATTACGTATATGTATATATACCTAATTGGAATCAATGCTGAACTGAACATATTTTATTATTATATATATATATATATATATATATATATATATATATATTATGTGTGTATGTTTATTTATGTTTATATATTTATTTATTTATGTGTATATATATATATATATATATATATACACACACATATATATATATATATATATATATATATATATATATATATATATATATATATATATATATATATATATATATATATATACACTTAAAGTGTACGATAAACACGAAATGTGTTTACATTGCAACAGACAAAGTTAGCCATTAATGAAATAAACTAATAAAAGTGAATACAATTTGTCTGTCTCGATATAAGTCAATAAAGACAATATTATATTGGCAACAGCCATGATTCCTGGACATATTTAAATTTCAAAATTCAAACCTGTTCTGTAGACGAATTTGAACCTCGAAACCCAAATAAGTTTCGCAACGGTGGAATGTGAATTGAAAAATAAAGAGAATCGAAATGGGATAGAAATAAAAGAGTGAAATACCCAAATCTTCTGTGCTTATCAACAGGAATCCAGTAAGATTAGTATATCACACATCAAAAATTTTGCAAGACTGACTACACGTGGGTAGGCAGGCCAGAACTAGCTATCCCACATTCACGGTGCTAGAAATAACAGCCGCTTATGCAGGATTAAGGATCAGCTCATACAATAAAGGAGCAATACATTATATTATATTTTGAGAATAAACTCTCAGTCATTTACAATAATTAAGCTCCAGGAAGGGTCTCTTCCGAGCAGTTAATATAATGTATTGCTCCTTTATTGTATGAGCTGATCCTTAATCCTGCATAAGCGGCTGTTATTTCTAGCACCGTGAATGTGGGATAGCTAGTTCTGGCCTGCCTACCCACGTGTAGTCAGTCTTGCAAAATTTTTGATGTGTGATATACTAATCTTACTGGATTCCTGTTGATAAGCACAGAAGATTTGGGTATTTCACTCTTTTATTTCTATCCCATTTCGATTCTCTTTATTTTTCAATTCACATTCCACCGTTGCGAAACTTATTTGGGTTTCGAGGTTCAAATTCGTCTACAGAACAGGTTTGAATTTTGAAATTTAAATATGTCCAGGAATCATGGCTGTTGCCAATATAATATTGTCTTTATTGACTTATATCGAGACAGACAAATTGTATTCACTTTTATTAGTTTATTTCATTAATGGCTAACTTTGTCTGTTGCAATGTAAACACATTTCGTGTTTATCGTACACTTTAAATGTATTAACTGTTCGGAAGAGACCCTTCCTGGAGCTTAATTATTGTAAATGACTGAGAGTTTATTCTCAAAATATAATATAATATATATATATATATATATATATATATATATATATATATATATCATGATATTAAATAAATGGAAACTATATTTATAAAACCATATTTATTTTATTATATTTCAAGGGAAACCAAGCCAACCTTGGTGCGCTTTCATCAGATAATATATATATATATATTTATTAAAATAACAGATTAAAGTTTAAGCAAAGAATCGCTGCTTTCACCCTTAACGGGATCTTCTGAAACTAACAAAGTCAATCTGTGAACGCAGAGGTGAATATTTCAAAAAACGTTGCAACCGGAGGAAGACGAAAGACAATACTTTGGTTCGTGGAAACGTTCCCAGGCGGGAAAAAATGAATATAATACGTCATTAATAGGAGCAGTGAAAAACAATTACATGCAAAGACAAATCCACGTTTATGGTATAAAAGAGGTCGTAGACTAATGTTCTATTAGGTGGTTTATAGAGACGTTCTCTGGCAATGAACGGAAAACACGAAGATAATACGTCATATGTGGAGCGGAGAGAACAATTGCACGCAAAGACAAAACCACGTAAATGGTATAACTGAAGTCGTAGACTAAAATTCTAACTAGGAAACCGAATGATTCTCGGCATGCATACCTACATATATATTAGGTGTATGTGTGATTGTGTGTGTGTGTGTGTGTGTGTGTGTGTGTGTGTGTGTGTGTGTGTGTGTGTGTGTGTGTGTGTGTGTGTGTGTGTGTGTGTGTGTGTGTGTGTAGGAAAATGTTTCAGAGACAACACTTCTTTTGCTATCGAGTCTTGTCAGACAAGATTGTACAACGAAACATGTGGATTTCTTGTTTTTTTTTTTGTTGCTTTATTTTTTTGTTGAGGTGCCTGGCTTAGTGGTTAAGGTGCTAAACTCATGATCGCAAGGGCGTGAGTTTGGTTCTTGGATCTGACAGCAGGTTGTGTCCTTGAACAGACATTTTGTTTCACGTTGCTCCAATCCACTCAGCTGGCAAAAATGAATTATTACTTTAATTCAAAAGGGCAGATATCTCACACAATTGTATTATGCGGAATCACTTTGAGAACTATGTCAAGGGTGCACGTGTCTGTAGAATGCTCAACCATTTGCACCATATTTTTCAAGCGCAGGCTCTTCCATTGTTCGAACAGCCGGAACACTTGTCGGAACTGACGAAAGTCCAACACACACACACATATATATACATATATATGTATATATATGTATATATATATGTATGTATGTATGAATGTATGTATATATATATATATATATGTGTGTGTGTGTGTGTGTGTATAGAATGTATATATATGTACATTCATGCATGCATACATCAAACATACATACACACATACATATATACATACACACGTGCATGCATGAATATGAATGGATATATATATATATGAGGGAGAGAGAGAGAGAGATGAATAGATAGATATGTTTCTTTATTAGACACAGGGGCACAAAAGAAGGAGACAAATACAAAGGGGGGTTTACATAGAATAAAAACGTGTAAAATATTATCACAAATGCAACTTAAAAGTTAATCGATTTTCCCCAATAGGGGGAGACAGTTCATATGGGTAACACATGCCCCCGAAAAAATGTGCAACCCTCATCTCCAGGAGTACAAAGAGTTTGTACCCCTTTTCTCTCTTCCTCCTTTTCCTCAACATACAGGCTGATATAGAGAGAAGGCCCATTCACTCGGGCCATTCTCGCCACTTTCACCCACATTTCATAAAACTTGCTGGGGTATAGCACCTCTCTCTCCATCCTGATTCTTCGCCCATGTCTGTAGAGCTTGTCTCGAACTGGTAGAGCTCCTCTGTAGTACTGCCAGGCCAGGGATTTTGGAAGTTGTCCAGCGGTCCCGGGCGGAAGGTCTACCGAACAGACTGGCCAGTTCGTCTTCCTCTACGCTCAGAGCTTCTCCGAGCGCGTTGTCGCACTTTCTGCGGATCAACCCTCTATAGAATGACGAAGTGGAGTCTCCACTGATCGCCGGGTCTGCCTGCCAGAGGGCTGTGAGCGCCTGAGCACAATCGATGTGCCAGTCGCCCATTTTCCTCGGTCTTTGCTTGACCCAGGACTGCAGCTCGGTCAGCGAGACGAGTCGTGGGAAGGCTCGCCTCACGAACGGAGCCCACATCGGTTGTCCGGTGAGGAATACGTAAAGATGCTGCAGCCTGAGCGCGTGTTTGCGCATCGTCAGCCACGGTGATAGATAGATATGTTTCTTTATTAGCCACAGGGGCACAAAAGAAGGAGACAAATACAAAGGAGGAAGTTTACATACAATAAAAACGTGTAAAATATTATCACAAATGCAATTTAAAAATTAGTCGATTTTCCCAATAGGGGAAGACAGTTCATATGGGTAACACATACCCCCGAAAAAATGTGCAACCCTCATCTCCAGGAGTACAAAGAGTTTGTACTCCCGTCCTCTCCTCTTCCTTTTCCTCAACCTACAGGCTGATATAGAGAGAAGGCCCATTCACTCGGGCCATTCTCGCCACTTTCACCCACCTTTCATAAAACTTGCTGGGGTACAGCACCTCTCTCTCCATCCTGATTCTTCTTCCAAAGTGGTATTTGAAAAAAAGAATCAGTTGTTGGCCGGAGAGAAAGGTGTCTGACCCCAGCCCTTTCAATCTTGTCCACCATACAACCTCTTTCGCCATAGCTATCACACACGGGAAAACCGCCTCTCCTTCGTTTTTGAAGGAGGGTGGCGGTTTGATCATGACAATGGACTCGGTGGTCAACCGGATTGGTCCCACCCGCGACAATAGTCGTTCTACATAGGCCCACAGGTCGGTAACGCCCGGGCAGTGTATGAATGCGTGCGCGACGGTTTCTTCGTCTCGCACGCACCTCGGACAGATCTTTTTTGCAGGGTCCCTGCCCGGGCGCCCATGTCTGTAGAGCTTGTCACGAACTGGTAGAGCTCCTCGGTAGCACTGACAGGCCAGCGACTTTTGGAAGTTGTCCATCGGTCCCGGGCGGAAGGTCCTACCGAACAGACTGGCCAGTTCATCTTCCTCTACGCCTAGAGTTTCACCGAGCGCGTTGTTGCACTTTCTGCAGATCAACCCTCTATAGAATGACGAAGTGGAGTCTCCACTGATCGCCAGGTCCGCCTGCCAGAGGGCTGTGAGCGCCTGAGCACATTCGATGTGCCAATCACCCATTTTCTTCGGTCTTTGCTTGACCCAGGACTGCAGCTCGGTCAGCGAGACGAGTCGTGGGAAGGCTCGCCTCACGAACGGGGCCCACATCGGTTGTCCGGTGAGGAATACGTAGAGATTCTGCAGCTGAGCGCGTGTTTGCGCATCGTCAGCCACGGTGATAGATAGATAGATAGAAGATAAATAGATAGATAGATTTCTATTTATTTGCCACGAGGGCACAAAAGAAGGGGACAAATACACAGTGGGGGAGTTTACATAAATCGAGTAAAGAAAAAAAAGAATAACAATAATAATATAATAATAAAAAGTCCTCAAAAGGGAGGGGGTGTGTTGGGGATTGCACATACCCCCGAAAAGTGTGCAACCCTTTTCGCGGGGGAAGCCCAGAGAGGGGGCGCTCCCCCTTTCCTCTTCACTTCTTCACCTACAGAACAATGTAGAGAGAAGGCCCATTTACAGGAGCCATTCTCGCTTCTTTCACCCACCTTTCATAAAACTGTCTGGGGCCAAGCACTTCTCTCTCCATCCTGATCCTTCTTCCGAAGTGGTATCGGAAGAAGTAAACCAGGTGTTGGCCGGAGAGAAAGTCACCCGACCTCAGACCTTTCAGGCGCGTCCACCACACAACCTCTTTCATCATGGCTATTACGCACAGAAAGACCGCCTCTGCTTCATTTCTGAAGGGAGGAGGCGGCTTGATGTTCACCACAGACTCGGCGGCCAATCGAATCGGCGCCACACGCGACAGCAGTCGTTCGACGTAGCCCCACAGATCGGCAACGCCTGGGCAGTGTACTAGTGCGTGCGCAACGGTTTCCTCGTCGCACACGCATCTGGGACAGATCTTTTTCGCGGAATCCCTGCCCGGGCGCCCGTGTCTGTAGAGCTTTTCTCGAACGGGCAGAGCCCCCCGGTAGCACTGCGAGGCTAGGGACCTCTAGAAGTTGTCCATGGGTCCCGGGCCGAAAGTTCTACCGAACAGGCTGGCCAGTTCGTCCTCCTCCATGCCTAGCGACTCTCCAAGGGTGTCGTCGCCCCTGCTAGCCACCAGCCCTCTATAGAATGTCGAGGTGGATTCTCCACTGATAGTCGGGTCCGCTTGCCAGAGAGCCGTGAGCGCCTGGGCACACTCGGTGTGCCAGTTGCCCAGTTTTCTCGGTCTTTGCTTCACCCAGGATTGCAGCTCGGTGAGCGAGACGAGCTGTGGGAAGGCTCGCCTCACAAACGGGGCCCACACCGGCTGACCGGTGAGGAATACTTGTAGATGCCGTAGCCTCAATGCGTGTCTGCGCATCAACAGCCACGGCATACCCAGCCCTCCTTTCGAAGGGTGCTGGCAGCAGATGGATCTCCTCACCATGGGAGGCCGCTTCTTCCAGAGGAACTGGAAGAGCATGCGCTCCATGATGGTGAGCGTTTCCTTAGGGCATGGCACGACGGTCAGGCGGTATTGATGACGGACGCTATGTAAGCGTTCGCCACCTCCGCCCGACCTTTCAGTGATAGTTTGCACTTGGCCCACTTCTTGGTTAGCGCAAACACCCTGCTCGTCACCTCGCCCCAATTCTTCTCCACCTGGAGGTCCGGTCCGAACCAGACCCCGAGCAGCTTCACCGGGCCCTCCGTCCACCGTCCGACGACACCGTCTAATGGCATCGGTTTGCCCCTCCACGTTCCGAGTTGCAAACCGACTGACTTGTCCCGGTTCAGCCTAGCTCCCGTCAGCCTTTCGTATTCCTCCAGTAGGGTGGCGACGCCCCGATTTCCGAGGCGTCCGCCACCATTACTGTTACGTCGTCGGCATAGGCCGAGACCGCTTTGTGCAATCCCGGTTCCAGGGGTATGCCCCGCAGCAACTCCAACTTCCGCAGCAGTGGCTCGAGAGCCAATACGTACAGAAGGGAGGAGAGGGGGGCACCCCTGCCTGATGGACCGGGTGATTTGAAACGGTTCCGAGAGGTAGCCGTTTACTTTAACCCTAGAGCAGACGTTGCCACTGTGCATGGCAGAAATCCAGCCCCTGAAAACGGGTCCGAAGCCCGCCACCGCTAGCACCGCATCCAGGTAACCATGGTCGACCCTATCGAACGCCTTAGATTGATCCAAGTTGATCAGGGCCCCACCAAAGCCGGGTTCGTTCCCAACCCTCTCTACGATGTATCGCATGAGGTGGAGGTTGTCGTGAATGGACCTGGACGGGATAGCGCATGTCTGCGCGTCTCCCACCAAGCCACCCACCACAAGCGCCAACCTCTTCGCTAACACCTTGGCCAAAATCTGTAACTCTGCATTCAGCAGGGTTATGGGCCTAAAGTTACTTAAGTCGTCCCCCTTCCTCTCGTCCTTCCTCACTAGCGTGACTACGCCCTTGGTCACAGAACAGTGAATTCTCCCGTTCTGTTGCCAGTTGCAATAGACAGCCTCGAGGAGTTCGGAGAACAAGACCGGCATAGCTAAATAAAGTTCGTATGGTAGACCATCGAGACCCGGAGATTTGAGTCTGCTGCATTGGCTGAGCGCTTCCCCGATTTCAGTGGCTGTGATTTGCCTTTCGCAGCACTCCTCTTCGCCGCTCGAAAGACGCGGTAGACCGTCGAGGTATGGACCGAAGTCCACATCCCCGTCCGGCCCCCCGCCCCCTCCGAACAGTCGAGCAAAGTGCCTTTGAAAGGCCTCGCACATCCGCTCAGGTTCAATGATCACCCGTCCATCCTGGTCTCGCAAAGACCGAATGGTGGATTTAATCCCACTCTTGGCTTCTGTCACGCGGGCCCAGCTAACAGCTTTGGTCCCCTCGTTTCCTAAAGCACGTATTTTACTTCGGACAACGCAGCCTTCGTGCTTCGCGTCAAAGAACTGGCTCAACGCCGTTCTCGACGCTAACACTCTGGCCACGTCTCCGCTCCTAATCGCCTCTTCTAGTTTATCTGTCAACTCCCTTTCCCTCCTATTTCTATTCGCCGCTAGTTCCTTACTGTAACCTATCGAACTTACTCTAATCTCTCTCTTTAGAGATACCCACCACCTGCTGTTGACGATCGCTCCCATCAACCGCATCTTAACTAAACTACTAATCCGGTTCCTGTAAGCTTCCTTTGCCGGCAAGGACAAGTTCATCTTCCAGTAACCGGGGCCCTGTTTATGCGTTCTATCAAGGTTGACCACGCAGGTCACTAATTTGTGATCTGAATAGCCAGCCATGAGCAATTCTGGACAACTAAATACGTCCCTATCCTTACTCCTAACCAAAAACCTATCTAGGTACGATCTAGATTGACCACTGCGGTTTGCCCAGGTCTAGGTTGGCACAGTTGGAAAATCTAGTCGAAAGCTATCGACCAGGTCGAATCGATAGAGTAACCCTTTGAGGCTGCTACACCCCCCTCTATCGGGACATGCCCCTGCATAGTCCCAACGCGCATCTAGGATTCCATTCCAGTCTCCCACTAAAAGCAGGGAACGCGACGTTCCTAGAAAAGTCTCCAGACGCTGGAAGAAGTCGGCTCTTTCCGCCCCGAAGGGGGCATAAAGACCGACCAGTCTGAAAGCCCCGCCTTCACCGCCTCCGACGTCCAGCACCAGTAATCGACCCCCCGGGTCCGAGTAAACAATCTGTACGTCGAGAGCCAGACGTTTATCCAGCAGTACGGCAACCCCACCCCCGCCTCCGGGTTGACAGAGAGATGCGTGCATCTCAAAGTCATCGAAGGCGGGAGCCAGCTGTCGCACGCTGCTGATCCGACTCTCGCAAACAACCATCACATCTATACTTCGTGACCTGAGGTCACTTAGAAGCTTTGCTTGCTTCCAAGCTGAGCCCAGGCCACGCGCATTCAAACAGCCAACTCTCAATTGATCTATTTTGGTGTTGAAAGTGAAGAAAGAAAAGCACCTACCTCTCCGGGCTGTGTAATTTCCATGGAGTCGGGTGTGTTGGGTGGAGGGATGTTTTGTGGTGGTGTGGGGTATCCGAGTGTGGTGGGGTTGGGGTATTTGGAGTTGTGTCAGGGAGAGGGGAGGTTATGGGGAAATATTTCAAGAGGACGCGATTTAACGATTTTAAACAGGGGGGGGGGGGCTCACGTCCTGTTTAAATTGTTCTTTTAAGGAACGATAAAGGTCCAGAGGGACCTTTACCATTTTTAAATGGGTGAAGTTCTCTGTTGAGATAAAGTTTGGCCCTTCGGTCTGCACCAAAGGGCTATTGTTTATTAATTTAAACAGTTTTTTGTTTTCTTTATTTATATATGTGTATTGTAAAGTCTTTTTTTGTGATGCTGTCAATGTTTCGAAGGGGGGAGGCGCAGATTTATTTTTGTTTGTCGAGGGTGGGGTGTTTTTGATTGGAGTTGGTGTTTGTGTGTGGGTTATTTGTTGTTGTGGTGTGCTGGGTGTGTGCTTTCGTTTTTTTCTTTTAACTTGTCTGAAGGCTTCTCCTCCTTCTTCTTCAGAAGTTGGGGGAACTCTTCAGCGCTAGGTGGGAGGGACGTGGTGTCTGGTTGTTGTTTTTTTGCGGGAGGGGTAGATTTGTTGCTGTTTTTTGTATTATTTGTTTGGAATGTGTTTTGTGGTGGTGGTGGTGATATTTGTGTCGTGCTTGTGGTTGGTGATGGTGGTGGTGATGTTTGTGTTGTGCTTGTGGTTGGTGGTGTCTGTATTTTGTTTGCTGTGTGTGGTATTAGTGTATTTTTGGAGGTGGGTGGTGTTGGTGTAGTGTTTGTGGTGGGTGTGGGCAATAGTCCTTTTTGGGGGATACGATTCGGGCAGTTAGCCTTAACGTGTCCTCTTTCCGTGCATGAATAGTATGCTGGTCTTCTCCCCTCTACAATTATATATATTGGGGTGAGGTCATCCAGCCAGATGCGATCCGGGATTTGCGCTATTCTTTCGGGCCTCATTTGGACTAGTAGGTCGAGGCCCATTCCCAGGAACGCATCTCCAGATGCCTTCCCCATTGACAGCACTGTGTCCTCGCCCATGTCTATGAAGCCAGCAATAGCCCACCAGAAGTCCATTGTGGGCAGCATTGTCTGTATTTTGACTCTCTGAGTTCTTCTGCCCATGTAGGAGGGATATAAACTGTATGCTGTTGATGTGAGTGGGATTAGGGAAAGCCTCTGTGCTGTTTCCTTGTCTTTTGTTAAAACAGAAATGCTGCCATAGAGTCGGTCCTTTCGTATGAAGAGAATATTCTTCATATGGTATTTTAGGACCAACTCTATCTCCATTTGGCTGGGCTGTGCTGGCTTTCTCGTGTGGTTTAGGACTGTTCTAAACAGAACAGTGTTTTCTAGTCTCGTTTTCTTGAATTCTGGAGGGGAATTAATGGAAAACATTCCGTTCTCCCCCAAGACTATGTGCTTTTTTGCTTCTGTCAGTTTCTCTCTGGCGGCAGTTAAGTCAATAGGTGTATATATGATAGATTTTTTTGTTGTCTGTGCGAAAGTTGTTTTTGTTGTGTTTGTGTTATTTATGTTGGTGTATTCGTTCACATTTTTTTTGGGGGGGGGGTTAGACTCCATTTTTTCAAAATCTTCACTTATATTTTCATTATCCGAGAGACTTGTAGTCACAGCTACTACTTCTCTTTCACCTTTGCTGGTGGGCGTGGCGCCGTGAAAAGTCGAAACGTCATCCATTAATTTTGGCTATTTCTCCGAGTTAATTTTTTTCACATTTTTTTCATTAGGGTTAGGTTCCATTTTTTCAATGTTTCTAATAATCATTATTCTTTCAGTAGGGTGGCTTGTTGCCTCAGCTACCGGCTCTCCTTCAGTTTGTTTAGTGGGCGTGTCATCGTTACCTGTGGTAATAGCTTCCATTACCACTAGCGTAGAGACAATTGCAAGATTTTTAGGATGAAAAATTTCACCCCAAAAGGGGTGAAATAAATTAACCCTAATGTCCGAAGACCCAGGCAAGGGGGTTAATTAACAAAATAACGCAAGAATACAGACAGACACTTACTGTTAACACGTAATATCTCCAATATTCGCGGAGTCGATGTGAAACACGTCTATGCCATCTGGAGATAGATAGATAGATAGATGGATAGATAGATAGATAGATAGATAGATAGATAGATAGATAGATAGATAGATAGATAGATAGATAGATAGATAGATAGATGGATAGCTAGATAGATATGTTTCTTTATTAGCCACAGGGGCACAAAAGAAGGGGACAAATACAAAGGGGGAAGTTTACATACAATAAAAACGTGTAAAATGTTATCACAAATGCAATTTAAAAAATTAGTCGATTTTCCCCAATAGGGGGAGACAGTTCATATGGGTAACACATACCCCCGAAAAAAATGTGCAACCCTCATCTCCAGGAGTACGAAGAGTTTGTACTCCTTTCCTCTCCTCCTCCTTTTCCTCAACCTACAGGCTGATATAGAGAGAAGGCCCATTCACTCGGGCCATTCTCGCCACTTTCACCCACCTTTCAACCTTGTCCACCATACAACTTCTTTCGCCATAGCTATCACACAAAGGAAAACCGCCTCTCCTTCGTTTTTGAAGGGGGGTGGCGGTTTGATCATGACAATGGACTCGGTGGTCAACCGGATTGGTCCCACCCGCGACAATAGTCGTTCTACATAGCCCCACAGGTCAGTGACGCCCGGGTAGTGTATGAATGCGTGCGCGATGGTTTCTTCGTTACGCACGCACCTCGGACAGATCTTTTTTGCAGGGTCCCTGCCCGGGCGCCCGTGTCTGTAGAGCTTGTCTCGAACTGGTAGAGCTCCTCTGTAGCACTGTCAGGCCAGCGACTTTTGGAAGTTGTCCATCGGTCCCGGGCGGAAGGTCCTACCTCTACGCCTAGAGCGCGTCGTCGCACTTGCTGCGGATCAACCCTCTATAGAATGACGAAGTGGAGTCTCCACTGATCGCCGGGTCCGCCTGCCAGAGGGCTGTGAGCGCCTGAGCACATTCGATGTGCCAGTCGCCCATTTTCCTCGGTCTTTACTTGACCCAGGACTGCAGCTCGGTCAGCGAGACGAGTTGTGGGAAGGCTCGCCTCACGAACGGGGCCCACACCGGTTGTCCGGTGAGGAATACGTAGAGATGCCGCAGCCTGAGCGCGTGTTTGCGCATCGTTAACCACGGCATCCCCAGCCCTCCGTTAGAAGGGTGTTGGCAGCAGATGGATCTTCTCACCAAAGGAGCCCGCCTCTTCCAAAGGAATTGGAAGAGCGCGCGCTCCATTTTGGAGAGCGTTTTGGCTGGACAAAGCACGACGGTCAAGCGGTAGTAGATGGCGGACGCTATAAAAGTGTTCATCACCTCCGCTCGACCTTTCAAGGATAGTTTGCACTCGGCCCACTTCTGGGTGAGTGCAAACACCTTGGCCGTCACTTCGTTCCAGTTCTTCTCCACCTGGAGGTCCGGACCAAACCAGACCCCGAGCAGCTTTACCGGTCCTTCCGTCCAGCGTCAGACGACGCCATCGGAAGGCATCGGTTTGCCTCTCCACGATCCGAGTTGCAAACCGATGGACTTGTCCCGGTTCAGCTTCGCTCCTGTGAAACTTTCGTATTCCTTCAGTAAGGTGCCGACTTCCTCGATTTGCGAGGCGTTCGACACCACTATTGTCACGTCGTCGGCGTAGGCCGACGCCGCTTTCCGCAGTCCCGGTTCAAGAGGGATGCCCTGCAATAGCTCCAACTTCCGCAGTAGTGGTTCGAGAGTCAGTACGTACAGAAGGGAGGAGAGAGGGCATCCCTGTCGAATGGATCGCGTAATATGGAACGGCTCTGAGAGGTAGCCGTTCACCTTGACCCTTGAGCAGATGTTGCTGTTGTGCATTGCAGCAATCCAGCCCCTGAACACAGGTCCGAAGCCTGCCGCCTCGAGCACCGCATCCAGGTAACGATGGTCAACCCTATCGAAAGCCTTAGACTCATCCAAGTTGATCAGGGCCCCACCGAAGCCGGGTTTACACCCTACCCTCTCTATGATGTATCGCATGAGGTGGAGGTTGTCGTGTATGGACCTGGTCGGGATTGTGCATGTCTGCGCTTCTCCCACCAGGTTCTCGACGACAAGCGCCGGCCTCTTTGCCAACACCTTGGCCAAAATCTGTAACTCTGTGTTTAGAAGAGCTATGGGCCGGAAGTTGCCTATGTCATCCCCCTTATTCTCGTCCTTCCTGACTAGTGTGACCACGCCCCCGGTTACAGAACTGGGAATTCTCCCGTTCTGTTGCCAGTTGCAGTAGACCGCTTCCAGGAGACCGGAGAATAAGTCCGGCATTGCTACGTAAAATTCGTAGGGTAGACTGTCGAGACCTGGAGATAGATAGATAGATAGATAGATAGATAGATAGATAGATAGATAGATAGATAGATAGATAGATAGATAGATAGATAGATAGATAGATAACGATGGCAAGTAACGATGTAAGTCTGGTTGGTCGACTGATTTCTCATACAGGGCGATCAGAGGAAGAAAAAAGATGTAATGTCTGCGGGTGTAGGGATCACTTCTGTGGAGGCACGTGGCCTAGTGGTAAGAGTGTTGGACTTACGATCATAATGTCGTGGGCTCGATTCCTGGGTTGCGTGTTGTGTTCTTGAGCAAAACACTTCATTTCACGTTGCTCCAGTATACTCAGCTGAAAATGAGTACCAGCAATAGCTGGAGGTTTAACCCTGCCATGGACTGGCGTCCTGTCCAGTGGGGAGTGTTGTACTCTCAGTCGCTTCACGCCATGAAACCGGGATAAGCATCGGCCAAAATGCCTTCTGGCTTAAGACAGACTTTAGACTTTTAGTAGGACTCACTTCATCTCAATATTTTCGACATTTTTTTATTTCTTATATTTGTATAAATGCATAAAATGTGCAAGAAAAAGTTATTGTCGTTTGGATATGTTTCTATTAACCATCCACTGATTAAACTCTTGATAGAGATGTAAGACACTGCCGTGACATACAATGTATCTTAGGTATTTGAATAGGTGAGAGAGAGGAAAATAACGTGGGAAAGAGATATAGAGAAAATCTCAACTCAGTAAAAGAATGATATTTAATTATTGACCAGGAAAGGATGAAAAGCAAAGTTAACCTCGGAGAGATTTGAACTCAGAAAAGCTAAATGAAGTCAACAACGAAAAGAAATGATACAAATAATCGTTTCTACTATAGGCATAAGGCAAGCAGCTTGAAGCGGAGAGGAAAGTCGGTTAAATCGATCCCAGTACATTACTGGTGCTTTATTTATCGATCCCGTAAGGATGAAAGGCAAAGTTAACCTCGGCGGGATTTGAACTCATAATGTAAAGGGCCGTAACTCTATACTTCAAAGCTCTGTGACCGACGCTCTACTAATACTGTCAATCCACCATCATAATTGATACAAATAATAGCAACACCATAAACATCAAAAACAACCCCAGCGACAACATGAACACCAACAATAACGACAGCAGTGACAAAAGAAACTACAACAACAATAACATCAAATCCAAAGAAACAATTAACAACACTAACAACACAATAACCAAAAATGTTTTCGGACATCGAGAGTATAAATATAAAAGAAATGTTTCCGTTAACACTGGCAATGAAAGATTGAATTGACTCTAGCCAAAAAGATCATACACTTTGAAAGTGAGAAGACAACAGTATTGGTGCCACGTGAAATAGTGACAGGAGAAAAAAAACTGGTCTACTGAAGTATGTCCCTACGGATCCGGCAAGCCGAACCTGCTACAGTCATTCCAGTATAGAAGGCTTCAAAAGTGAGGACCTCGTACGAAAACATTTGGTGGTTCCCCGTTGGAATGAGAAGTTTGTCCTATATCTGATGTACCTCTCAAGGATAACTATTAGGCTGGGGATATCGAGTGTTCCACCAGGCCTAAATATCTGGTGGAATTTTGCCTGCGTTGCCCTTAAGGACCAGCACACGCTCCTTGAGATCAAACACAGCAAAAGACAAAAATGGTCCGGGATAAACCTGGAGATTCTGCTTCAGATGAGGCCGGTACAAAAAATCACAGACATAATACAGCTGCCCAACGGGGTAGAACTTAGAATAAACATTCAATGCGAAAAGCTTAAATGCCATCTGTGTGGGATAGCGAGCCACCAAAGAGCCTCATGACCCCCTAAAATATAAGAGTAAAGTGACCATTGCTACTAGCAACACCACGACCTCAACAAAAGCACAACAAAGAGGCTTTGCTATACTTGCAATAACAACAACAACAGTGACAATAGGAACAACAGCAACACCAATAGATACACCGACAGTTGCGACAACAGAAGCAGCTGACACAAAAACAGCACCAATAGTATCAGCAAGAAGCACAACCACCACTACCAATAGCAGATAAAAATACAATAGACATCGTAAAAAATTCACTGAGTGTCTCTCAACTAAATTCCCTCTTTCTCTCTCTCCGCTCCCTTTAAACATACACACATACACACGCGCGCACGCACACAGGCACACAAACACAGGCATACACACGCACAAACACAAACACACACACACACACACACAGACATACACACACACACACATACACTCAAACAAACACAAACACACACATACACTCAAACAAATACAAATACACCTCTACTTATATCCGAGACTGATTCTGCAGACACCAGTACCTCTTCATCTCAAAGTGAAGATGGGAGGGGGGGGCTAAGCCTCCTCCCCCACCCCCACCTCCAAAAAAGAATATAAAAAAAAGAAAACGCACAAAAAATCATCGTGCTTCACACTAACACAAACTCAAGAAAACACAGAAAACACCCATAATAAACCATCGCTACCACCAGCAACACTACCACAACTACAACTCCTGACTAAAAGAAAACACAACAAAACCAACCAGCCACACAGACACCAAACTTCATGCTAGTAAGGAGAGCCAACGAAGAATTGATGACCATCACAGCACGAAATAAAGATATTGAGAGAGAAGGGAAATTGTTGGCATCGGCACGTTTGAAGTGCCACAAACACTAGTTATGGTGCACATGTCATATTATGTATATATATATATATATATTTTTTTTTAAATAGAGGTGTGACACACGAGTTGTGATATATTAGTAAAAAGAAAAAGAAAATGCTGACAAATTTTTCCCAGTGAAAAATAGTTTAATTAGGAATAAGTATAAATTAGTAATAAGTATTGGTTAGTATTGACTTTTAGTTTTAAGTTTTTACCGGTTGCGCATTTCTAATGCTTTTCAAAAATAATTTTGAATAGAGCACTCGTGATGTTTGCTCTAATCTGATTAGAGCAAACATCACGAGCGCTCTATCTGTGAGGGGGAGTGGTGGAAAGATATTAAAAGGGGGGGGGGGGGTTAAAGGAAGGAAAAAAATTAAAAAGAGGGTAATATATATAAAGAAGAACACAACTGAGTCATTCCTAAACAAAAACTCCAAGTCTGCAATTTCTTGATTTCTTCTTTTATGTGAAGAAATATTATTACCACAGTTTGTAGTAAAATATTGTATATATGTAAGTCACTTGGCTTCTGTTTACCACAACAGGTTCGTGAAGAAATTATTGCTTTCACTTTAACTAATGGGCAGTCAAACCGAAAAA
Source organism: Eledone cirrhosa (assembly GCA_964016885.1). NCBI lineage: Eukaryota > Metazoa > Mollusca > Cephalopoda > Octopoda > Eledonidae > Eledone > Eledone cirrhosa. The sequence goes on along the minus strand of OZ024740.1, from coordinate 62,528,835 downwards.
ATACAGTGAAATGGGATTTTTTTACCAATGAAAAATGTACCTAAAATGTATTAAACTTCGGTTCTCTGTTTATTAGTATTTGGTGGTGATTTTTTTTTTATGTATTTAACTTTTATTTGGATTTAACTGCGACTTCCAGAAATCTCTGAATAAATGATCCACCATGATTTTAAATTTTATCGAAGTATCAATACATGACCTATGCAAATATTGATGGATTTTTCTATCTGAAAGATACATACGTTCGTAACTTGTAAAAAATGTTAAACATATATTCAATGTGTATACAAAACGAATAACATAGTAGTTTTGCTGTGTTACACAACATAATATCAACATCCTCTATAACTGGTTCTACATCTTTTCTGAAATATGATTAACAAAAAAATGGAAATAATGTAATTATTTCACTAACAATAACACAAATGGAACTGTTAAAATATTCGCTTTGCATACATCTTCGCTTTGCATACATCTCGGACAGGTCCGTCTGACAGCACTTCCGCGTCTGTAGAGTTTGTCTCGAAACGTCAGTGTCTCCGGTAGTATTGCCTGGCCAGGGATTTCTGGAAATTGACCATAGTCAACTGGTGCTTAACTATTCTGCTAATCCGGTCGCTGTAGACTTTATGCGCCAGGACCGACACTTAGTAACATATATTTCCCTATTCACTTTTGAATTACCCATTCTTTAACTGATATATATATATAGTTTATACAAATCTACCTTAATTCTATAAACTATCCAATATACACAACTATCTTAGCTTTATGTATCAGCCAAATGCCCACCTGGTGTACACAGAATAAAACATACATAAGTGTCACAACCCCATTTTATCTTTATACCCCTTAATATCAATTTCGTTTTATTTTGATTTAGTTTCGCATTCAAAGCATTACCTAAATTCACTCCACAAATTGAAATACACATACTCTTAATTGTGGCATAAGTTTTTTTTCAGATTAAACTGTTCTCTCAAATTACACTCACCTGCCTCTGCCGAAAAACATTGTTCGTACATTACTCGGTAGAAAATCATCAAATGTAAACACTATTTGTCATCTCTGTAAATATTTTATATGAGATTTTGTACATATTTTATGAGATTTTCTTGTTTAATATCTCACCCAGACATTTAGTTTCATATAATCTTTCTATAATAACTATTATAACTTGTCTATTATAACTTGTGCTTAAATATTTATTTTGTTTTACAATTTCAGAACAGCATAGTGTTTATTTTATCCCGCTGAGGTTAACTTTTCCTTTCATCCTTACGGGGTCGATAAAATAAAGTACCAGTAATGTACTGGGGTAATTGCTGGCCTTGTGCCAAAAGTAGAAACAATTATTTTAATGTCAAAAGGGCGCTGGATTGACACTATCGGTAGAGGGTCAGACGCCATATTTTGTAGCATAGAGTTATGGCCCTTTACGATCTGAGTTCAAATGTGGCCGAGGTTAACTTTGCCTTTCATCCTTACGGGGTCGATAAAATAAAGTACCAGTAATGTACTGAGGTAATAGCTGGCCTTGTGCCAATAGTAGAAACAAATATTTTAATGTCAAAAGGGCGCTGGATTGGCAGTATCGGTAGAGGGCCAGACGCCATGTTTTGTAGCATAGAGTTATGGCCCTTTACGATCTGAGTTCAAATGTGGCCGAGGTTAACTTTGCCTTTCATCCTTACGAGGTCGATAGAATAAAGTACCAGTAATGCACTGGTTAATTGCTGGCCTTGTGCCAAAACTAGAAACAATTATTTTAATGTCAAAACGCTTTTTTAATATTCTTATTTCTGTTGTGTCTACCCAACAAAACATTTACGTATCATCAAATAACAAATTTAAGTATTTCCGATACTCTGAACATGTAATTTATGTACTAAATGAATGTTTTCAGGCAAAACACTGACTCTTGATGTTTTTCACAAGTAATATCCACACAAGTAAATGTATGCTTATCTTCTATTAAACAGCTTCTTTGCAAATTAAGCAGAATTCTTCTGATATCACACTTTTCCAATTTATCGAATGTTTTATTGGGATCAATTGTATGAAAGCTTACACGAGGTCTATAAACACCTAGACAGCATATATATCTTTGCTTATGAAATTTGCAATTTCTTTGGAGGCAAAGAGGTTGGTCTCTTGTTGAATATATACTGACAACCTGGAAAATACTAATGATAATGTTTTTACTTTCATGAAATTACATAACCAGACATTTCAGAATGCTGAGGGGGACTTCATCAGAACTATTCTTATATTTGTGCACACAGACACACACACACACACACACACACACACACACACACACACACACACACATATATATATATATATATATATATATATATATATATATATATATATATATATATATATATATATATATATATATATATATATATATATAATAACTAGAAAATGATTAACATATATATAAACATATAAACATGAATAATCACAGGAGATAATTTTTACAAGTGTGTAACCACACATAGCTAGGTAGGTAACTAAATAAAGTTGACTAGAACTTTAAAAATAGATACCTTATAATATGATTAATCTTCCCTGTATATATTCCATTAAAGAAATATATTTCACCAATTAATCTGATGGTAAACCACGGAAGTGGATATTTTGGATTTTCAACAAGGAAGAAAATTTCCAGCAATCCTTGTTTACACTACAAGTTTAAACCTGCAACTGGCTATTACCACGTGTTGTATTTACAATAAATATATTGTAGAGCTAACTCTGTTGAAAGGACTCGACTGCTGTTTCTAGTTGTCGATAACCCTATTCAGGCCACTGGGACGAAGCTACTATTATGTGTGTATTTATTGTAAATACAACACGTGGTAATAGCCAGTTGCAGATTTGAACTTGTAGTGTAAACACGGATTGCTGGAAATTTTCTTCCTTGTTAAAAATCCAAAATATCCACTTCCGTGGTTTACCATCTGATTAATTGGTGAAATATATTTCTTTAATGGAATATATACAGGGAAGATTAATCATATTATAAGGTATCTATTTTTGAAGTTCTAGTCAACTTTATTTAGTTACCTACCTAGCTATGTGTGGTTACACACTTGTAAAAATTATCTCCTGTGATTATTCATGTTTATATATATGTTAATCAATTTCTAGTTATCATATATATATATATGTGTGTGTGTGTGTGTGTGTGTGTGTGTGTGTGTGTGTGTGTGTGTGTGTGTGTGTGTGTGTGTGTGTGTGTGTGTGTGTGTGTGTGTGTGTGTGTGTGTGTGTGTGTGTGTGTGTGTGTCTGCGTGCACAAATATAAGAATAGTTCTGATGAAGTCCCCCTCAGCATTCTGAAATGTCTGGTTATGTAATTTCATGAAAGTAAAAACATTATCATTAGTATTTTCCAGGTTGTCAGTATATATTCAACAAGAGACCAACCTCTTTGCCTCCAAAGAAATTGCAAATTTCATAAGCAAAGATATATATGCTGTCTAGGTGTTTATAGACCTCGTGTAAGCTTTCATACAATTGATCCCAATAAAACATTCGATAAATTGGAAAAGTGTGATATCAGAAGAATTCTGCTTAATTTGCAAAGAAGCTGTTTAATAGAAGATAAGCATACATTTACTTGTGTGGATATTACTTGTGAAAAACATCAAGAGTCAATGTTTTGCCTGAAAACATTCATTTAGTACATAAATTACATGTTCAGAGTATCGGAAATACTTAAATTTGTTATTTGATGATACGTAAATGTTTTGTTGGGTAGACACAACAGAAATAAGAATATTAAAACAGCGTTTTGACATTAAAATAATTGTTTCTAGTTTTGGCACAAGGCCAGCAATTAACCAGTGCATTACTGCTACTTTATTTTATCGACCCCGTAAGGATGAAAGGCAAAGTTAACCTCGGCCACATTTGAACTCAGATCGTAAAGGGCCATAACTCTATGCTACAAAACATGGCGTCTGGCCCTCTACCGATACTGCCAATCCAGCGCCCTTTTGACATTAAAATAATTGTTTCTACTTTTGGCACAAGGCCAGCAATTACCCCAGTGTATTACTGGTACTTTATTCTATCGACCTCGTAAGGATGAAAGGCAAAGTTAACCTCGGCGCGATTTGAACTCACACTATAAAGGGGCGTAACTCTATGTTGCAAAGCATGGCGTCCGACCTTCTACTGATACTGCCAATCCCCCTTAAAATAATTGTTTCTACCTTTGGCACAAGGCCAGCAATTAACCAGTACATTACTGGTACTTTATTTTATCGACCCCGTAAGGATGAAAGGAAAAGTTAACCTCGGCGGGATAAAATAAACACTATGCTGTTCGGAAATTGTAAAACAAAATAAATATTTAAGCACAAGTTATAATAGACAAGTTATAATAGTTATTATAGAAAGATTATATGAAACTAAATGTCTGGGTGAGATATTTAACAAGAAAATCTCATAAAATATGTACAAAATCTCATATAAAATATTTACAGAGATGACAAATAGTGTTTACATTTAAATTGTCATATCTGAATTACTGATATAGAGAATATAGAAAAATGCTGTTTTCTAAAGTTATATTCCTTAAAATTCGTTTTTAAGTACAAGTAATGTTTAAAACAAGAGATGATTTTCTACCGAGTAATGTACGAACAATGTTTTTCGGCAGAGGCAGGTGAGTGTAATTTGAGAGAACAGTTTAATCTGAAAAAAAACTTATGCCACAATTAAGAGTATGTGTATTTCAATTTGTGGAGTGAATTTAGGTAATGCTTTGAATGCGAAACTAAAACAAAATAAAACGAAATTGATATTAAGGGGTATAGAGATAAAATGGGGTTGTGACACTTATGTATGTTTTATTCTGTGTACACCAGGTGGGCATTTGGCTGATACATAAAACTAAGATAGTTGTGTATATTGGATAGTTTATAGAATTAAGGTAGATTTGTATAAACTATATATATATATCAGTTAAAGAATGGGTAATTCAAAAGTGAATAGGGAAATATATGTTACTAAGTGTCGGTCCTGGCGCATAAAGTCTACAGCGACCGGATTAGCAGAATAGTTAAGCACCAGTTGACTATGGTCAATTTCCAGAAATCCCTGGCCAGGCAATACTACCGGGGACACTGACGTTTCGAGACAAACTCTACAGACGCGGAAGTGCTGTCAGACGGACCTGTCCGAGATGTATGCAAAGCGAATATTTTAACAGTTCCATTTGTGTTAATGTTAGTGAAATAATTACATTATTTCCATTTTTTTGTTAATCATATTTCAGAAAAGATGTAGAACCAGTTATAGAGGATGTTGATATTATGTTGTGTAACACAGCAAAACTACTATGTTATTCGTTTTGTATACACATTGAATATATGTTTAACATTTTTTACAAGTTACGAACAGTGTAACAATATGCTAGTACTCCTTTGGTGGATTGGTGGATTGACAGTATCGGTAGAGGGTCGGACGCCATGCTTTGCAGCACAGTTACGTCCCTTTACGGACTGAGTTCAAATCCCGCTATAATCCCGATAAAATTAAGTACCAGTAATGTACTGTGTAATTGCTGGCCTTGTGCCAAAAGTAGAAACAATTATATGTGTGAATCTAATTCAGTCAAATTATTGATTATTCAATTAATTATTATTGTGTGAAGATGTATTGTTCTTATATTTTAAGACCATTTAGTCTTTCCGTAAAACTATTTTGGAGTTAAAACTCTATATATAGCAGGAAAACCTGTGCTGACAACCAGACGATCGGGATTTGAAGGACTTTGGGGGCGGGTGCTTCTTTCATCAAACTCAGAACAGCCAAGTTATGCGCTCCCCTTTTAGTGGTATGCTACTTGTACATTAACCGGCAAATCAAAACCACTGGGAACACATTTGACAAGAAGTAAACTTAATTACCTAAGATAGATTAAAGAACTTATTTATTGTGTACTTTAATTATTCATTTATATTCTAATTAGTCATTTATATATTATTTATTCATTTATATTTTAAAACATTATTTTTATTGTAGTTTTACTCATCATTTTAGCTAAAGTAAATCATTCGTTAGTTTTAACTCACATGCAGAGCTTCTCTGGCTCAAAAACATATTTCCGACTTTTTCTCTAAACTGTACCTTAAACTTATAGCCCGTCCAAAAATTACATTTGTATCCAGTAACTGTATTATTTGTAGTCTATAACTCTCAATAACCTGTGTCACACGAAACCAGAATAGCAAAACATTTTTTTTTAAAGTACAAACAACACTATGCCTGCATCACATTAAACATTGTAGTATTGTAAATGCTTACAACAATCTGTCCAACAGTAAAGATAGAAAAATTCGAAATAACGGACCCCTTTCTAAATATTTTCTACAAAATCATTACATGTTGTTAAGAGTTAATCTTGACCCAGTTCAAACATCGAACTGCAGGCTCTAAATCAGGCATGGGCAACCTTTTTTCGAGAAGCTGGCCGCATTAGATATGGCTCATCATCAGGCGGGCCGCAAGCGCTAATTTACATTCGTGCCTACATTTAAAAAAAGGGCGGTAACTCAGGTTGTTTTGATTTGTTTCTTCAGAATTCGTACATGTTTTCCTCGGTCGTAAAAATGATAGAAAGATAAATTACAACTGAAATATTGGAGTAAAAAACCCAGAAAGATTTCACTTAGGTGACTTAGGCGAGCCATTCAGCCCATGACTGCTCTAAATATTTGGCTTCTTTGAAGCAACACTATTAAATTTGACTCATCAAATTAATAACATTCTTCTAATTTCGAATCTTTCCCTGAAAATTATTCTATTCTAAGGAAATGTGGTCATTTAATCAGGTTCTGATTGGAAATGATTAGACAGTTTTAGAGACATCTGGTGTTTTGTGTAAAAATAGTATTTACTGGTAGTTTTGCAGACATATCCAAACTAACTTATCAATTTAGCGTTGACATTTCAACTTACTTTGTCGTATTGTTTATAACGTGCATTATGCGCATTAATCAAAAATCATCTACATCCATTTGTAGAATCTTTACTAATCACTTTTAGAATGTTCTTGAGATCAATATTAAATACTCATATATATTCCAGAAATAAATTTATTTAGCAGCAATTTGTGGACAATCGATAAGATTGTGTGTCTTATGTATGCTAATACGGAGCCAAGATGTCGTAAATGTTCAGGATTGTGGCTGAGACTTAGTTATATCATTATTTTGTATCAGATTTGTGTCGAAGGATTAATATTACATTTATAGAGAAATACTCTTGGCAAGAAGAATTAATCTTCCACATGATCATTTCTTGGTTGTAATCTCGAATTTCTTTATCCTTGTTGTGCATAGGTTAGACTTAATAGCTAAGATATGTCATCGGAAATATCACTGACATAGAAGCAGTTTTATTGCATACAACTGACTAGTTATTTTGTCAGATGCCGGAAAGAGATAAGAAAAGCTGACTGAGAAGTTATAATAGCAATAAGTAAATGGGTTGTGGTGGAATAGTGAAGAACAGCCTGGCGCAGTGTATCAACAGCTAGTCATAATACAAGAATCTATTTCTTTCCAAATTAAAACAATGGAAGAAGTATTTTAGAAAATGTGTTTAAAACAGGAGGCAATTATACGGTAACGGTGAATGCTACCATATATGCTCGATGATCACAAATATAAAGTTACCTTCATTTTCGTAATACAAATTATTTTTTTTTATAAATCAACAAAATTATCTTTAAGTTTAGGGACCAGTTTGACTATAATAATTTTTATGATAGTCAAATGTATAGTTGCATATCAGGTAGTACGGCGTATGGCCTGCATATTTAGATTGTGGTTAGATTGTGATTTTGAAGAGAATTTTAAATTGAATTGGTGTTTATAAATTATGTAATTATGTAAGATTGTTTTATCGGCAATGGTCGCATAAGGGAACATGAAATAACAATATATATATATAAGCCGTTGCTATTTGAAGTAAAATAACATATTTATTACCTCTGTACAAAATATGATTTTGAAGAGCAATTTTTAAAACAAAAGGGGGGACTAAGCACTAGAATGTTACGTGTCATTGCTACAGATATGTTTATTTTTGTACATTTTTATAAAACACAACTTGAACTATCTTAATCTTTGGTTAAGCGCAACATTATCTGACTAACGGGTGTAATAGATAGTAATGAATAAGACAAATAATAGGGAATAATAAATAGATAAATATCAATTTAAATAACATGATTCAGTGGGGAACAAAAATCAAACAGATTGAAAGGCATCTCTAAGTATAGAAACAGGCGACTATTAAGATTTAGCAGAATTGAGTGAAGGTCAGACAAAATGCCTGTCGGCATTTTTTCTGCTCTTTACGTTCTCAGCTCAAATCTATACACACACACACACACACACACACACACACATATATATATATATATATATATATATATATATATATATATATATATATATATATATATATATATATATATATATATATATATATATATATATATATATATCTGTGTATGTGTGTGTGTATTTCAAACGACAACAGAAGGTCGTACTGGAAGATATGTTGTAAATTTTAATACCGTGAAATCATTATACATATTTCAATGGCCCAGCTCAATCATCCAATTATGAGACAAGACAGGATGATCTCAATTACAAAAACAGGGTTACGTAGAACCTATACTCATCGTAGAGGAAATGAGAATAGCAAGTTGAAAAACTGAAGAGTGAAAAGTAAAAAGAACAAGAACATTTGACTTGAAGGCCGCCTGTAGAAAGAATGTTATCTTGTCAACAGACAAGGGAAATGATGATAAGAAAAAAAGGGGGTTCGAAAAGTGCAGCTGGTATATCTATTAAAAAGAGGATCTTTATATCATGTACAAAAAATTGATGTTTAGCATAGCTTGCTTTCTCGTCTTCAGATTTTCAAAAACATTTCTTTTTTAAGTTTAATTGTCCTTTCGTTCAGACTCTTGCATGCCGTTTTATGATTGCAAGGTTTTGGTCGCTTCTGAACTTATTAAAGTAAGGTATACAACTTGTTCTTTTCGTTTCCTGATGCTTGTATAGATAAAAAAAAAAAGATTTGAATTGTGACAAGGGGTGTAACTCTACTTACTTTTAGTGTTTGAAAAATAATTATGCTGTAAGTGAGCATAGATTGGGTTTGTATTTTCTAAAAACATTTTCTCTTTATTAATCTACCTTGTTCTGTGATTTCATAATCACATTGGTATAATGGGAAAACATCAAATACAGAGACTGATCGGCCTGATTTGCATACTAACAGATTGCCCAATCAGTCAAATCTGCATATTAGTCGACACACTGATCAGTGGGTATGTAAATCAGGCCGATCAGTCACTATATATTCGAGAAAATATCAAATATTTTCACTAGCTCTGACAATTAGCAGGTAAACAGTATACGATACTGATGAAGGGTAATCACCCAGAAAGATTAGTGTCTGCCGTTCTGTTTAAATGCGAACATAAGAGCAAGAATGACAAGGTTGTTCTACTCACATGGCTTAAGAGTTTGTTTACATAATTGCAAACGAGTCAAATATTATTATTAATATTCGAAAAACTCAGATTTACATTTCTTGTATTATTCAGCCATAAAACTATTTGTTATATATATATGTGTGTGTGGGGGGGGGGGGGGGTATCATCTCCCAGTCAACAGGTTCGGCGGACAAGAATGTAAGTAGAATGTTTTGTTTTTGTTTTTGTTTTCTTATCTAGATTGATCTCCGTAAGTCAGTTTTTATTTCACTGGCTGAAAGCTTATGGCTAAGAATTCAATATTTGAATTTCCCGCCACAACGTTTCCATGCAACGGTTAGCAATACGATTTCCTTCTTCCTCTGGCGTCACGTCTTGCAACTATTTTGAAACCACTACACTTATAAGCTCACCACGATAGGCGCTGAGCTGACCAGCTGTAGGTGTGAGCCTCGCGAGATGGAATGACTCTTCCAACGCATCTCCCTTACCATTCTCCAGGGAAACGCCTTCTCCATTCTGTACGCGGGGGCTGTGGGGAGGTTAGCACGTGGGACCCCATTTGTTCACCATAGAGAGATGGGGAGGGCAAGAGAGATGGAGGTGATGACAGTGGGAGTTCGGATCTTCCACGTTCGGACCATATCCTTGTGGTTGTGTTTATTATCTATATAGAAAATTATTTATTTCCCTTCTTGTATATAACTCCCTTATTTTCCCCGTCTGATACATTGATTATATTTTGTAAAAAGGAAATATTTGGAAAAGTTGACAACTTGACTTGCCAAGCTATACCTTAGGTATCTATTGTAGGGAAGGACATTTATCAGCTGATGAAGCATTATGGAATATTTTCTGACGTGCCTCAATAAAATACATAACCACTGTGAAGATAGGTGCAGCTGTAACCATCTGATCACTCTGTTTTTCAAAAGCTAACGTGAATCCTGGAACTTATAATCAATTATCATTACCCATGTGTCGTTTCTTCCATTACTGATTAACGTATTAGTATACGCTCTGAGCTATAGGTATTGAATGTTTTTGCGTTCAAATCGTGTATCTCATTAAATGAGTAGTGGAGCGGCCAAGGCTATTCGGATCTTTTGTTTCGCTAACTTCGTTAACAAATATATATATATATATATGTGTGTGTGTGTGTGTGTGTGTGTGTGTGTGTGTGTGTGTATAGAGAAAAGGTGAAGTTGGTAATAGCACGGAAAATATATTTAAGGGTCTGTTTTTCTTTTTTTATCCTTTCTTTGATTCTTCAAAGTGACATTATTGAGAAGATAACATTATTGAAAAATGAGAGGCGAAATTCTTTTTTAAAAAAAGTGTTATGATGTATATAAAGTATATAAAGTATTACCGGTTTAGATGTATTATTAAAATTCATCTTATCAAATGTTGAGTATTGAAATAAAATATGTTAAAATATTAATAGGAGGTAAAAACTAAAAATTAAAGATTTTAAATTAAAATCAAATGTTGGAGTAAGTTTTTTTCCATCTTCCTTGCTCAAAATTTGGCTGCAGAATGAGTTCTTGTTAATAGAAAGATGGTAGTGAAGATAGCAGCAGCTGTGTTTCTTTACAGAACAAAGTTGTTTTTTGGAATCATCCTGTAAATATGTGTGTGTATATCTGATTGTGTTAATTGACTGGTCAAGAGTTCAAAAGGGGATGGCGTATTGTAAGCTAGGGGTAAGTTCTATGGCAGCAGCAGGAGTGTAAGAGAAATTCTATTATTGGAATATGGTTTTAGGGAGTGTGTGTGTATATATATATAGTGTGAGGGTGTATATATAATAATACACAGGTGTGTGTGATTTTTCAGCCTGTCTGTTACAGTCCCTTTAGGAATACACACATGTGGGGGGAGGTCAGTATGTCTGTCACAGATCCCTTTGTGGTGGGAAATTAAAAAATAATTTTTCTTCAAAATTCAAAAAGATTTTTCAAAAACTTAAAAATTCCTTCAAAATTGGGGGGGTTTATGGTGTGTGTGTGTATATATATATATTTGCCAGCCACCGGATGCCGAGACCCGGGATTGAACCATGGATCTTTAGATCTTCAGTCTATCGCTCTCCCAACTGAGCTATTTCGGCTGATGTAATATATATATATATATATATATATATATAGAGAGAGAGAGAGAGAGAGAGAGAGAGATCTATATATCTATCTATATATATAGGTATATGTTTGTGTATATATATATATATATATATATATATATATATATATATATATATATATATATATATATATATATATATATATATATATATATATATATATATATATATATATATATATATATATATATATATATATATATATATATATATATATATATATATATATATATAATATATATATATATATACGATATATTAACAAATGGAAACTATATTTCTAAAACCATATTTATTTCATTATACATATTTCAAGGAGACCAAGTTAAATTATGGTGCGCTTTCATCAGATAAAATATAATATAGACCAGTTTTATAAATAAATATTGACATACCCTTAAAGAATGCAACCATTTCTGCTGGAAGCTCCCGATAGTCCGGGAGCTTCCAGCAGAAATGGTCGCATTCTTTAAGGGTATGTCAATATTTATTTATAAAACTGGTCTATATTATATTTTATCTGATGAAAGCGCACCATAATTTAACTTGGTCTCCTTGAAATATGTATAATGAAATAAATATGGTTTTAGAAATATAGTTTCCATTTGTTAATATATCGTATATATATATATATATATATGATGGCTGCCCCCTCGTTATCGAGTATGGCCATTGCACAATAAAAAAAAAAAAAAAAAAAAAAAAAAAAAAAAAAAAAATAAATAATAATAATAATAATAATAATAATAATAATAATAATAATAATAGCAATAATAATAATAACGACAACAACAATAATAATATACATATTCATATATATATACACACACACGCACGCACATAAGCATATCTACACACACACACACACACACACACAAACACACGATAGCAACTAACAGTGCTGCGATCGAATGTGGCTTTTTAGCCCAGCCAATGATCCAAAATGTCTTGCACAGAGTCGGCAACCAAAACATTTACTGGGAATAGTCGGCTGTGGTTGGAGTTCGTGTACTTTTGCATGTCGCTTGAGTCCTCCTGCTGATTTACATTCTCTACCACATGTTTGGCAAGCATGATGAGTAGCATCTCCAACAGCAGCCTGGTAGTCAACCACTGGTCTTACTTTATGACTGCGAAGATGACTTTCGAGTCCAGCTTTGCTTAGGCAGAGTCTCGCACAGACGCTGCATGTCAGAAACATAGGAGGACCCTCGCCGTCTGGAAGTGCAACAGCAATACCCTTCCTCACGTCCCGCTTTACTTTCTCGTGTGCGATTCGAGATGCCTCAAAGGCAACTTTTCCCTCATATACAGTCTTTCTCCATTTATTACGATCAGCAGCAATATTTTCCCATGTATCAGCAGAGATGTTAGCGTCTTTCAGAGAGGCCTTCAAGGAATCCTTATACCTCTTTTTTGGTTTATGTGGCGGTCGTTTTCCTTTAACCAACTCTCCATAGAAGAGTTGTTTTGGTATTCTAGAATCCTTCATCCTGGCAAGGTGACCACTCCAACGGAGTCGCTGCTTAAGCACAAGAGCTTCTATACTGTCACACATAGAGCTTTCCAAAATCTCGACATCACTGATGTGGTCCCTCCAGCGAACGCCATGTATCCGTCTGAGACACATCTGATGGAAACGCTCCAATTGCTTAAGGTGGCGTCGATATGTGACCCAGGTCTCGCAGGCATAAAGAAGACAAGAGAGTACACATGCCCTGTACACCTTTACCTTTGTCCTCCTGCATATGTCTCGCCGACCCCAGAGTCGCCTTTCTAGCTTTCCGAAAGCATCACTTGCTTTCCTAATCCTAAGTGAGATTTCACTGTCAAGGTTGCCGTATCGATTGACAGTGCTTCCCAGGTAGACAAACTGATCAACCACTCCAAGTCGTCTGCCATACACATAGATGTTTGGTTCAGTGTACTGCCTACCAGGTGCAGGTTGGTACATGACGACGGTTTTCTTGAGACTGACAGTCAAACCCAGGGCAGTGCAAGCGTCAGAAAATACATTCAAAATGTGCTGCATATCACTCTCTGTGTGCGCTACAAGATCGCAATCATCTGCATACAAGAGGTCTCTTATGACTGATGTAAATACTTTTGTCTTCGCAGCAAAGCGCCTGATGTTAAATATGCTGCCTGAGGTTCGATATCGGATGTAAACACCATGCTCGCAATTCCTGAATGCAATACAGAAAACCATTGCAAAGTATATGGCAAACAGGGTCGGTGCTGGAATATCCCCCTGTTTCACTCCATTTTTTACTGAGATAGGCTCCGACATGTTACCTCCGACATTAACCCAAGCCTTCATGTCGTCATGGAAAGACCTAACTAAAGCAAGGAACTTATCAGGGCAACCAAGTTTCTGGAGAACCTTCCATAATGCATCTCTGTTGACAGTATCGAAAGCCTTTGTCAGATCGACAAAAACCTGATACAGATCCAAGCCCTGTTCAATGCACTTCTCCTGGAGCTGTCTAGCTGAGAAGATCATATCAGTAGTGCCGCGTCCAACACGAAAACCAGATTGACTTTCAGGAAGGACACAATCTGCAATGTGTGTCAGCAGACGGTCCAGAAGCACCCTACATAAAACTTTCCCCACGACAGAAAGCAATGATATACCTCTGTAGTTCCCACAATCATTCCTGTTACCCTTTCCCTTGTACAAGACCACCATTACTGCATCTCTCCAGTCCTCAGGCACGGATTCATTAGCCCATATCCCTCCAAACAGAGAGTGAAGATGTTGCAGGAGTCTCTCACCACCATATTGTAGGAGCTCAGCATGTATGCCATCCATACCTGGAGATCTTCCACTGTTCAGCTTCGAAATAGCCACTGCAACCTCCACAAGTGTCGGAGGCTCTGCGAGAGCTACTTTCACAGGACTTTCCGGAATGAGATTGAGGAAATCTTCACTGACGACAGACGGCTGATTCAAAAGATCATCAAAGTGCTCCCGCCACCTTCGTAGAATTCCCTGTGAGTCACGAAGAAGTTCTTTGCCATCCCTGCTGCGAATCGGTGTCACCAGAGAAGAAGACGGTCCATAAACCTCACGCAAGAGACTGTACAACAGCTTTGTGTTATTGCAATCAGACGCAGTTTGTATCTCACCAGCCTTCTCACTCCACCACTGATCCTTCATCTGAGAAAGACTCCGCCTAACACGTGATTTTACATCCCTGAGCTCCTCATGCAACGTATTCCTCTCCTGTGGTCTTGCCGTCAAGTAGCGTGACAGAGCGCGCCTCTTATCAGCCAACAAGTCATCTATATGCACATCTTTCTCATTAAACCAGTCCTGATGTTTTCTCTGCACCAATCCCAGAACACGTCTGCCTACATCATAAACCGACTTTTTAAGGGTCGGCCAATCCTCACCAAGATCTGCAGCCTGCATCTCTTCTTCCAATGTCCTCTTCACATTTTTATCCTTAAGACGAGCAGCATTCAATCTTTTGGGCAGGGTAACACCAGGAGCCCGGATTTTACGTTTGGTGATTAGATTCACTTTTGCGCGTACCAGGCGGTGGTCCGTCCAGCACTCAGCTCCACGAAGAACACGAACACACCGCACATCCTGTCTGTCACGCATCCTGACTAGGACGTAGTCCAAAAGATGCCATTCCTTAGATGCAGGATGCATCCATGTGGTCTTGAATTTGTTCTTTTGTTGGAACATGGTGTTGGTAACACACAGATCCAGCTCCTCACACATCTGCAGCAAGAGCATACCATTGCTGTTACACTTTCCCACCCCATGCCTTCCGATTACATTCCATGTGTTAAAATCCCTACCCACTCTAGCATTAAAGTCACCAAGCACGATGACTTTGTCTGCCTGAGGGATATTTCTTAAAACACCTTTCAAGGCATGGTAAAAGGACAGTTTTTCTTCATCGACAGAATTCATAGTTGGAGCATACACACTCACCAGGGTAGCATATCTTCCCTTGTCCAGCGGAACTCTCATGGACATAAGACGCTCACTAATCCCCACTGGGAATTCTTCCAATTTATTCACCAGTACAGTCTTAACAGCAAATCCCACCCCAGCCTCTCTTCTGGTTCCTTCATCTCTTCCTTTCCAGAAGAATGTATATTCTCCACAAAATTCCGTAAGATGACCATCTCCAGCTAACCTCGTCTCAGACAAAGCCACGATGTCAAGATCGTAACGTCGAAGCTCCTTCGCAACAAGAGCGGTCCTTCGTTCAGGACGCTCCAAAGAATCCCTGTCAAGCAGCGTCCGTACGTTCCAGCAGCCAAGACTAAATGCCCTGTTTGGCTCTATTACAATGGCACGATGACGGGCGGGCCCAGGTTGTGATAACTTGGGGCCCCTGCCCTTATTGCCAATGATCTTTTTTGTTCCAGAACCCAAATTGGCAATTATCTCGTTTACATTGTTCTGGAACATCATTGAATTGGGGAAAAAAAAAAAAAAAAAAAAAAAAAAAAAAAAAAAAGTAATAATAATAGTAATAACAATAATAATAATAATAATAATACTACACTATTAATAATTATTAATGCACTCGTGCAATGCCTGTGCGTGACGAATATTTTTAAAGTGAGGAAAGACTGTGCACTGAACCAATCCCACTCTCTGAGCGACAGTAGCTATAACCCGAAAAGAAGAAAAGATCAACATCATCGGTAACTACTGAGCCGCAGGTTTTATATCGGAGTTAACCCAGTTTCCTGAGATGCCTTCTCCTAGAAGAATACCCTGACATGGGCTAGGGGTTCTTCACTCCCAGTGGTTTAACTGCGCGATCGGGCATCCAGCCCGATTATTTCTATGTCCCCGCGCAAAAAAAAAAAAAAAAAAAAAAAAAAAAAATTACTTATTGACACTTATACGTACGACATACACACACACGCATACATATGCGTGCACACAGCAACACTCACACACACAACAAACACACACACACGCTACTCTACTCACTTACACGCACACACACACATATATATATATATATTACCGTCATTACTGATACAAGATTACCAGATTATGTCAACTGTTGACTTTCAAGAGTTTGTATAGTTGAAGCCGATCGTATTACAGTCCAGTATTACTATAATTGCTTTACAGCATAGAGTTATGGCTCTCCACGGAGTCAACAAAAGAGAGTACCAGTGATGCGCTGGCCAGTCGCTGGATCCGTGCCAAAAGCAGAAAAATTATTATTAAAGTTGTTCTTAAGGCCAGGTCGCTGGTGATGGTGATGGCGACGGCGGTGGCGGTGGTGGTGGTGGCAGTTGATGTTGTTGTTCTGTTGTGTGTGTGTGTGTGTGTGTGTGTTTTGTTATTTTGAGTTTTTTTTTTTTTTTTTCCTTTCTTTTTTTTCTCCTTTTTTTTTTTTTTTTTTTTTTCCCCTTCCCTTTTCTTTTTTCTTTCCCCTTCCTTTTTTTATGTTTTGATGCCGCTGTTGTTGTTGTTGTTGTAATTGTTGTAAATGTTCATTTCAGTTCATTCTGAAGCTGTTGTTGCTGTAAACATTAGGGCCGGTGTTGTTGTTGTTGTAGATGTTGGGGTTGAAATCTGGTTGTTTGACTGAGTGATGTATATACACACATATACATACACACACATATATATATATACATTCATCAGAGAGTAGAGAGTTTGACAACAGGTCGATGACTTTAGTCTCGATAGGGTATGGTATGGTAATGACATGTGATGGTGGGGAGAGAGTGTAGACGTTATTGTGGTGGTGTGGACAGTGAGATGTATCTAGTTCATATATATATATATATGCATATATAAAGACACATACTTTTCATTAGTTTGACTATCCATGGTGAAAATTCCACAATCCACAAAGATATTTCATTTTCTAAGTGATGTGAAAATGTTCAAGTTAAGATGGTGGGAAGCGTTTTTCTCTCTTTTCTTCTCCACATCATTCTCTTAAAATTTTAAATCCATATTTAAATTTGTTGACAAGTATGAACGTGCTCTATTCGACTAATATGACCACAAACTTCAAAAATAGAAATCCTAACAAGAATTAATTTACTTTCAAGAGTTATTTCAGCAATAGTTCTTTCCACTTTGTCTATGGATTGGCACTATCGGTAGAGCCGGACACCATGCTTTGCAGCATAGAGTTACGGCCCTTTATGGTCTGAGTTCAAATCCCGCCGAGGTTAACTTTGCCTTTCATCCTTACGGGGTCGATAAAATAAAGTACCAGTAATGCACTGGAGTAATTGCTGGCCTAATGCCAAAAGTAGAAACAAGTATTACTAATAGTACATGACCCGTTGCTTTACGAACAGAATACTGTCTCATCATGTTTTCAGCAAACTGCTGAGCAGTGATGTTTGTGAATACATTACTGAGGTGCAACCGGTCCTAGCAGTGATACCTATACTAGTTCCGTCAACTTATTATATATATATATATATCAAATAATGGTAATTAACTACCATTATATGGATTGGCAGTATCGGTGGAGGGTCAGACACCATGCTTTCCAGCATAGTTACGTCCCTTTACGATCTGAGTTCAAATCCCGCCGAGGTTGACTTTGCCTTTCATCCTTACGAGGTCGATAAAATAAAGTACCAGTAATGCACTGGGATAATTGATGGCCTTGTGCCAAAAGTAGAAACAATTATATGATTAAGGGCGGTGAATTGGCAGTATCGGTAGAGGGTTGGACGCCATACTTTGATGCATAGAGTTACGGCCCTTGCCATTCTGAGTTCAAATCCCGCCGAGGTTAACTTTGCCTTTCATCCTTACGGGGTCGATAAAATAAAGTACCAGTAATGCACTGGGTAATTGCTGGCCTTGTGCCAAGAGTAGAAACAATTATATGATTAATGAATACTCCGTCACTCAATATCAGGGGTCCCTATGTTTTCATATATATATATATATATATATATATACGTTATTCCGGGTTGAGTTGGAGGTAACCACAGTAAGTAAGGTACACAATACATTGCAGAGTATAAAAGTTTTAATATAGATGAGATTCTACAGGACTAGAACTGTTTCATTCTTTAGAAATCATCAGGAATCCCTGAGATTCCTGATGATTTCTAAAGAATGAAACAGTTCTAGTCCTGTAGAATCTCATGTATATATATATATATATATATATATAGTAATAATTGTTTCTACTTTAGGCACAAGGCCAGCAATTACCCAGTGCATTACTGGTACTTTATTTTATCGACCCCGTAAGGATGAAATGCAAAGTCAACCTCGGCTATAGTAATAATAATAATAAAGCACCGATTCTTTGCTTAATCTTTAATCTGTTATTTTAATAAATATATATATATATATATATATATATATATAAGCAAGATGTATGGTAGGTCGTATGTGAATCGCGATGATCACGCCTGACCTACCAAATATGCGACGCCCAAATAGATGCCCCTCCCCATTCTCCCCCATTCACTTCCTTTGAGTTAGTTCTTCTTTATTATTAGTGGTTCTTTTTGAGTTAGTTCTTTATTAATAGGGATTTTTTGTATATTACCACGGTTGACTTAATGGGCTTGGAGAGTTGACTCCCTTGATGTCTGATCACTCGATAAGTTAGGGGTTGTGCCCCTTGAGCAGGGGTGAGTCTAGCTGGTCTACTTGCTGTCGGCTACTACCCGAGACTGGACACGGTCGAAGCCACAGGCCAGCGCGTGCGCGATAGCATGGAATATATATTTTCTGCTAGTCACCCCGTGTAATATGATACCCCAAGATTCCATGCATGAGATTCACCGAAGCATGCGCAGTCTTAACCGGGAGATGACATGCGAACTTGAAAATACCACAAGAGAGACCCTTTGGATAGCGTAGACGCCGGACCATACCCGCAAATATATACCCTGATCTTGAATATGCATGGCTGACGGAATATGGATAACACGACCACCATCTAAGCTGGAACCGACCCCTACAATAAACAAAGAGGGGACAGCACTTCGCATTTGACCAGTCGCGTGTGTGCTTGGAGTTCGTGAGAAGAGGTGATATTAGCGAGAGACGCAATATACCACCCCAGTTAAATCCACACTGGTTTTTTTACCAATATAGCATGTAAACCAATACATCCTATGCAGCGAGACCTTGGATTTAGAACCGGCAGGCTGATCTATCGCAAAAGCGTGCAACCCCCGAAACTAAAAGTTCGAACGGACCACACCTAGCAACCACTAGCTATTTGATCCACAGGTACATTTCCCAGAGAGTCCACACAGCTGATAGTGAATCCCAGTTGATTCGTGAACTCTGAACTTTTAAACAAGACCAACTGTGCCTGGAGCTATGCAGATGACTACATACGCACAATGGATATCGCACCCACAAGGTCACCTGTATTGTTCATCTTGCTGTATGTGTGTAAAGTATCCGTGCGTGGGATATCCCTGAGTACATTTTCTTGACTATCAATTGTTTATTGATTGTTTGTTAATTAGGCAGGAATACACCATTATGTCTTTGTTAATCCTATGTGTTGCTGTATGTGTGTAAAGTATCCGAGCGCGGGTTATCCCTGAGCTAATTTTGCTTGACTGTTAATTGTTTATTGATTATTTGTTAATTAGGCAGGAATATATTATTATGTCTTTGTTAATCCTGTATTAATAATGTTATAATAATTTTTTGATAGTACATTATTAGATTACTGAAGCTACCTTATACCTTCTTAAAAATACATTTTATAATTATTGTCTTTTTGCTTATGTATTTTCTTACTTATCATTTTCTTTAATCTTGCCCAACTTGATAAGCTCTTTGAATTGCTCCCTAATTAAATTACTTAAATTACTTAAATTACTTAAATTATGTTATCTATTATACCTAAGTTCTATCTGTTGAAGCAGCCCTTTGAAAATTCCTCGAATATCCCAAATCCCGTAATTTTTAACTTTTAATTCATAATTTTCCTCAATTCGTTTATATATATCCTTAAAGGCTCTCTAAAATCTTCGAAGGGTCTCTCGGGAGAGGTTCTTATTAAAAATATTAAAGGGGCCTTTTCTGGGGGATTTTTTGAAGGCTTTTTGAATTAACCTTTAATTGATTAGTTTCTTTCAACTTAGTAGGGATTATCAAAACTTCGTAAATTTTCTGAAATTTTTTAACGGGAAATTTCTTAACGTGATCTCTGGGGAAGAAAATTTTTTTCTTTCGAAAAAATTTTTTTTCTCTCGAAGGAATTTTTTAGGAAACTTTATATTTTTATTTTTTTATTTTTTTATTTTTTCAGTCTCTTAATCTCTTCTGGTTTGTTATGTTTATTGGGGCTTATAAGCTTTATGCACTTATTGAGGGATTTTTTAAGGTGCTTGTACGAGGCCCCAAGTCCTTTACTTTTAATGCGTAAATTATAAATTATCTAATTTTTAACCTTCATTCCCTGACTCTTAGGCCCTTTTCAAATTCTCTTAACTCCCCATAACCCATCCCTTTTACAACTCCGACAACTAATATAAAAGAGCCCCCTTAGAATATAGACCCCAAATATACAAGCGGAGCTGCTGATGTATACCACAATTTCAAACTGCTAATCTTGAGTGAAACGTTGATGTAAATAATGAACTTACAATCACATGTTATATGCCTTACAATCACATGTTATATGTGAACTTACATGTGAACTTACAATCACATGTTATATGGTCGAACGAAACGGCTGTCGGCAATAAACTTGTTATAATGTCATAATAGTTCCTTTGTTCTTTTTCATTAATATATATATATATATATATAATTGTTTCTACGTTAGGCACAAGGCCAGCAAATACCCAGTGCATTAATGAAATATATGGAGAATAAAAATGGCTGTGTGGTTGCTATTTAAGGTAATATATACACAGAAACAACATCTGAATATTTCTACAAAGAACATACCCGTACCAAGCAAGAAAACATACCTAAAACTCCTGATACAGAAAACAGACGCGTTCATTAAAAGGTTGCGTTGGCGTGCCTTTTATTTCGATAATCCGCGAAAAGCAGACAACAAACAGGATAAATTTGGATTTAAAACCTATAATAACCCCCCGTGGAACCCAGCATTGCTACCCTTCGAAAATGATGTCTTGGAACTCATTCGGAGTATCAAATTTCGGAATAGGAGCAATTCCTCCCAGCCAGACCTGAAGAATAGAATTCGTTCTATTAAGGATTCTAACGCCGTGCACGTCCATTCCGACAAAACTGGCAACCTATATCAAGTGGAACGCAGTACTTACCATCAACTACTACATAATGCTGTAACTAAGGATTACCGTAAAACTAATCGGTGCGTCATCAATGAAATCAACGATGCTGGGTTTAAAATCACATCTGATCTCAACATCCTGGACCGAACCGAACCTCTGGACCCTATTTCTCCCCACTTTACCCTGAAGGATCACAAATCCAATTTTCCGAACAACCCCTCTATTCGGCTTATTAACCCTACGAAGTCCGATTTAGGTAGACTTAGTAGAACGATTCTTGATAGAATTATACCTGAAATTAGAAGTTTGGCCCCTCTTGCACTGGAACAATTCTTTCGCGGTGATTGATTGGTTCAACGGCATATGTAACAAGGAACATTGCCGTGTTATCCAATTCGACATCAACAATTACTACTCCTCCATCACTTTACCACTTCTCCTTAGAGCTATAAATTTCGCTAAAACACTCACAGTGGTTAAGGATTTCGAAGTTGATGTCATCCTCAATGCCCGAAAGTCGGTGATTAATTTCGACGACTCTATTTGGATAAAAAAATCCAATAGTACCCCATTCGACGTGAGTATAGGCGCCAGTGACTCTGCGGAGGTTAGTGATCTTATTGGCCTTTTCCTTCTTTTCTCTATCAAGGACGAATTCCCCAACGCGGGCGGTGGTTTGTACCGTGACGATGGTCTTTTGACCATGACTAAGTGCGGACCTCGTGCTTGCGACAGGTTCAGAAAAGAACTCACAGCCTTCTTTAAAGGCTTCAACCTCTCTATACAGGTTGAGGCCAATCTCTCGGTCGTTAATTACCTTGACGTTACCCTCAATTTATTGAATGGGTTGTATTACCCGTATAGAAAGCCGAATGATACGCTTAATTACATAAGTAAGCATTCCAACCATCCTGCCAGCATAACCAAGAACCTGGTAAGAAACGTTTCGTTGAGGCTTTCCCGTCTTTCCACCAACGAGCGTATTTTCAACGACCATTCCACTTATTACAATGAAGCTCTTGCTCGAAGTGGATTTGTCGATAAGGTAGCATATACAGAGTACGAAAATAGACCTAGAAGAAATAGATCCCGTCGCATTTGTTGGTATAATCCACCATATAATATGGAGGTGGCCACACCATGAGCTAAGATCTTTCTTTCCCTTATTACGAAGCATTTTCCCCCTACACATAAATATAGTAACATTTTTAATAGAAATACTATTAAAATTTCTTACTCTACGACTCCTAACCTTGCACATAACATCACAGCTTCAAATTTAGCTAAACTACCTAGCCGTAGGAACACGTGCAACCCTGTAGTTAGTACTAACTGTAATTGTAGGAATCGGGCTGATTGCCCCCTATCTGGGAAATGCCTCTCTAGTAACATTGTCTACAAATGTAAGGTTGTAACACCCACGTCCCGTAGGGCTTACATAGGGTTAACCGCCAATAGTTTCAAGCAGTGTCTTTACATGCATACCCATTCTTTTCGTTACCCTCTAAGAAGGAATATGACGTCACTTTCAGCTTATATCTGGAGTCTAAAAGACAACCACACCCAATATAAGTTACACTGGGAGATCCTAGCTAGGGCTAGATCGTATAACGGAAATAAAAGACCATGTGACCTCTGCGCCGCTGAGGCCCTGGAAATACTCTACGCCGCAGACCACATCTTAAACAAAAAATCTGAGGCAATTTCGGCTTGTAAACATAAATTGCACAAAACTTTCCTGTATTACAGCCCCACGTTATACCCTAACGGATAGTACGATCTATACGTGGATATTTTACGTCTTGATGTGGGAGCTAAGTATATGTTTTGTTTATTCCTTTACTTATTTGCATAGGTAAGTATATACTACCCGTATGTTTTGTGAAGGTACATATACCTTCTCGTACGTATATTTGATTGCTATGGCGTATAATTTTTTATATATTCTGGTACATAGGGTTTGGCTATGTGTATACGGGAGTTTTTGCGTCTGTGTGATTATGTAGGTTCGTACGTATGGTGGGTGTGTGTATATGTGTACTTCTTGTTTTAGTTGACTTACGTCTCCGAACATTCGTGTATTTATATGTAGGTATGTGTGTGCGCTGGTTATATACGTATTTATTTATTTATATACGTTTATATAATTATTTATTTATTTGTATACACGCATACACACACACACATATTTATATGTGCGTGGTTTTGTATACCTATGGTAAGGTTTTGCGTATGCTTGTGTATGTACGTTTTTGTTTGCGTGTATGTATTTATTTATTACTTCTGTATTGTATTTATTTACTTTGTTCTTAACTCTGTAGCGGAGATTCATTTGGTCTCCTAGTTAGAATTTTAGTCTACAACTTCTGCTATACCATTTACGTGGTTTTGTCTTTGCGTGCTATTGTTCTCCACGCTCCACATATGACGTATTATCTTCGTTTTTTCGTTCATTGCCAGAGAACGTCTCTATGCACCACCTAAGAGAACATTAGTCTACGACCTCTTTTATACCATAAACGTGGTTCTGTCTTTGCGCGTAAATGTTTTTCACCGCTCCTATTTAATGACGTATTATTCGTTTTTTCCCGTACTTCGCCAGCGAACGTTTCCACGAACCAAAGTATCGTCTTCCTGTCTTCCTCCGGTTGCAACGTTTTTTGAAATATCCAGTTCTGCGTTTACAGATTGACTTTGTTAGTTTCAGAAGATCCCGTTAAGGGTGAAAGCAGCGATTCTTTGCTTAAACTTTAATCTGTTATTTTAATAAATATATATATATATATATATATATATATATATATATATATATATATATATATATATATATATATATATATATATATATATATATATATATATATATATCGTGACTTTCTGAACATTGCGGATTTAATACCTGCATTTGTGAAGCTATGTTGCACAGAAATATCGTCCAGGGCTTGAGATTTTTACTTTTATCTCTACCAAAACACAGCCACCGTATCTGCTATTAACTAAATATGTACACTCTGAACAGATGCATTATTGCAATTCGGCAGGTTCATTGAGTGAGCTAGGCGTTGACCGGGGACTTAATACCAGCGATCTTCGTTACATATAAATATATATGTGTGTGTGTGTGTGTGTGTGTGTGTGTGTGTGTGTGTGTGTGTGTGTGTGTGTGTGTGTGTGTGTGTGTGTGTGTGTGTGAGTGTGTATACATATATATATATATATTAGTAAAACACCTGTCGTTGCCAATGTTCAAAGTTAGCTATAAATGTGTCAGTATTGTACTTAATGGAGGCATATTTAGTTTGAGAAATTTCTATTAGATTTCTCTTGAAAAGTTATCTTTCTAGTAAGAAATTATTTTTATTCCAAAATGTTTATATAATTTCTGTGTCTTATGCACAATGCTACAGATACATGCTTGATATAAATTATAAATAACATATTTCATACTAGCTGAGGTACCCGGCCTCGTCCGGGTGAACAGTTAAGAGAAGACTGATAAAAGAGATAACGACTGTATTGGATGCGTTGTCTGGTATGAGGTGAGACCTTAATGGGAGTGTGTGTGGGAGAGATATAAAAAAACACAAGCATAAAACTTCCTTATTAGGCTGGGGGCAGTAAACTGCCGATTAAATGGTAGCATTAGCCTTGGATTTTAAATGTTGTGAAATAACCATAGTCAGTATGATCTTTTTCAGCTCCAAAGAACGTCATCTGAAACACAACAATATACCACAAAACATTGCTTCTGGAGTGTTTAACTTCGTTAGTACGGACTCTAAGTAGTATATGGATAAAAGCTGGAGGGTAGATTAATTTCAAATAGTATCAATTTTTCTTTGTTCTGTAAAATCAAAGACTGTAAAACGACTTTATAAAAGCTAACACAATATTGATAAACCTTCAACTGATACTTTTGTGGGACGTCACTCTCTCTCTCTCTCTCTCTATCTGAATATCTAACACTTTAATTGTATGTTTCTCTGTATAACAGCCTATTTCTCTCTTTCTGCCTCTTCCTCTGTGTCTCTCTCCCTCTTTAGATGTATGTGTATGTATGTGTGTGTGCGTGTCTCTCTCTGTGTGTGTGTGTGTGTGTGTGTGTGTGTGTGTGTGTGTGTGTGTGGTTTTCATGTGATTCAACCAATCAATAAACATATTTCTTTTATATCATATATATTTTTTAATGTTGTACATGCCATACACCTGATTCATGTTTATTAAATAAGAACACGCAATTAATGAAAATGAAAATATCTTTAATTAGTTTGAAATTATTGTCAAATATATCATTTCGATTCTTTTCTTAGGAGAATCGTTTTCTTAATTATTTGAAACTGGAGCTCCGAGGGGTAAACAATCTTTGGAAATATCATTGTTTAAAAATGACGAATCAAAGAAATTATAAAAAAAAGAAAAACAGACCCTTAAATATATTTTCCGTGCTATTTCTAACTTCACCTTTTCTCTATATACGTATATATGTATATATATATATATATATATATATATATATATATATATATATATATATATATATATATATGTATATATATATATATATATATATATATATATATAGAGAGAGAGAGAGAGAGAGAGAGGTGTGACACACGAGTTGTGATATATTAGTAAAAAGGAAAAGAAAATGCTGACAAATTTTTCCCAGTGAAAAATAGTTTAATTAGGAATAAGTATAAATTAGTAATAAGTATTGGTTAGTATTCAGTTTTAGTTTTAAGTCTTTACCGGTTGCGCATTTCTAATGCTTTTCAAAAATAATCTTGAGATAGAGCGCTCGTGATGTTTGCTCTAATCAGATTAAATGATTTTTTTATTAAAATGGTTTTTTTACAATGATTTTTTTAAATGATTTTTTTTAAATGATTTTTTTTTAAATGATTTTTTTTAAATGATTTTTTAAAATGACTTTTTTTAAATGATCTTTTACAATAATATTTTGAAATGAATTTTTTTTAAATGATTTTTTTTAAATGACTTTTTGAAATGATTCTTTTAAAGGATTTTTTAAAATAATTTTTTTATTAAAATGATTTTTTACAATGATTTTTAAAATAATTTTTCAAAATGATTTTTTTAAATGATTTTTTACAATGATTTTTTAAATTTTTAAAATGATTTTTTTTAATGATTTTTTTAAATGATTTTTTAAATCATTTTTTATAATCATTTTTTTAAATTATTTTTTTTTATGATTTTTTACAATGATTTTTTGAAATGATTTTTTAAATGATTTTTTTATTAAAATGATTTTTTACAATAATTTTTTTAAATGATTTTTTTAAATGAAGAAAGAGTTATGTCCGATACGTTGACACATTTATTTACTTCCTGCTTCCTTTTTCTTTATCTTCGTTCCCAAGCGTGAACCTAATAAGACTTCGTTCTTTTGCATCTCTGTGTTTGTCTCGTTTATTATTGCATAAATCAATACAAATATAGTAATAAAACAGTGTTTATAATTTGAATTCAGCACTTTAGTCTTTCACAAAACCTTTCAAGAAATAAAGCATGTTGTTGTTGTAGTTAAAACACTTCTGATGGTGTAACCGTGTGAATTTGAAAACGTCGAACTTTGTTGTTCCAGACGAACGTTTGAAGCCTTATTAATCGACTGGAACTGGATTTGAACCCAGAATTTCATGAGACAAAACTAAATGATGCAATGCATTTCGTCCGTCGCCCCCAACCAATTTTGACATCCACCACTTCAGTAATAATAACTTCTAATATAGATACAATGCCATAAATTTGAGGGAGAACGAGTTTAGTCAAATAAATATAACCAAATACATGACTGGTAGTCTATTTTATCGACCCCCGAAGGATTAAATGTTAAGTTAACCAGAACAGGATTTGAACTTAGAACATAAATAGTAGAAACGAATATCGAGACGAATTTTATCCAGCATTTTTGCCACACTGGTACCGTCACCATCATAATATAATAAAGGGAGGAGTGCGGGACTGTGTCCTGAATATATATTTTTTATTCCGTTAGTAAAATAAATTGGATTACTTTGAATAAATAATTGTTTCTACTTTTGGCACAAGGCCAGCAATTACCCAGTACATTACTGGTACTTTATTTTATCGACCCCGTAAGCATGAAAGCAAAGTTAACCTCGGCGGGATTTGAACTCAGAATGATAAGGGCCGTAACTCTATGCGTCAAAGCATTGCGTGAATAAATAATGAATGAATATTATATAATTTAGGTACTAAATTTCGTAGCTGTTGATTAAACATCAATATTCTTATATATAATGAGTGCTGATTTTAAGATTCACTTCTTTTAAAATGTTCAAATGTCAACACTTCCGGTTAGCGTCCATTATATCATAACACTTATTACATTGCTTATGTAGACGTTTATATATTTGCATCGTTATATAAGGTTTATATTTCTGTCGCTAATTTTCTTCTTTTTCGTTTTCATAACATTTTGCCGTAATGTAGTTTATATATAATATCGTCTTTTTTAAATGTATCATGGATTACTTTACTGATTACAGAAGAGAGTGCAAGACAGTCTCTCTTCAATTTCTATGCATATTGTCAATTACGATTTTATTTAACATATATCTACATGCATATATATTTGCATATAATATCAATATGCACACTACACATGCTAGCAGAAAAACCACCTAAAGGGTGGTTTTTCTGCTAGATATGGTAATAATTTCTAATTTAGGCATTGCTATACAATCTACTCTTCTCTCAATGTGATAAGGCTACCAAGTTTATTGTGATATTATGCAAAATGTCAAGGCTGTGAAGTACTGCTACAGATTCATCGGTAGGGGAAGCGACTGAGTCACATTGATTTTTCAGAATTGAGCCTTGTAACAACGAATTAGGACACAATGAAAGTGAGAGAGCTTCGTCAATATATGATGTGAGTCATTCTGGAAGACCTACCAGTTTTCATACCACAATAGTATTCCTCATATCAGCAAGTTCCCCTTGTAATTTAGCAACCATTGGGAGGAATAACAGTACTTCCCTTCGATAGCTGGAGACAGAATTTGCCTGTGATTAAGGATATCCCAAAGGCACTGACTGTACAGATTACACTGAAACTAATCGAGATTTAAAGCATGAGAGGGACCCTGGTACTTAACACTAACCAGTGTGCTATTGCGGCTAAAACAGCTGAAACTGTTACAGAAATGGGCAAATTAAATATGAATGTGTTCCATATTTATATCATTAACGCTACACAGACATAACATTACTGTGTGAGTAATTATGTATGTATGTATAAAAACATATATATTTATACATATATATATCTGTGTGTGTGTGTGTGTGTGTGTGTGTGTGTGTGTGTGTGTGTGTCTGTAAGTGTAGGGTATTTGACGAGTTATATATAAACATATATATGAATGTATATACACGTATATATGTGAGTATTTTTATACATACATACATATATGCATACATATATATATGCATACTTACATACATACATACATACATACATACATACATACATACATACATACATACATACATACATACATACATACATACATACATACATACAAACATACATATAACTGTATCTCTCGGGCGAAGATGTGAATGCCAGTTAATTAAAATGGAGGCGCCACCGATTTCTTTCCCTCCAAGCACTGTAATGAATTTAATAATGGGAATTTAGTAAACTATACAATATAATATAATATAATATAATATAATATAATATAATTATTTCTACTTTTGGCACAAGGCCAGCAATTATCCCAGTACATTACTGGTACTTTATTTTATCGACCCCGTAAGGATGAAAGGCAAAGTTAACCTCGGCGGGATTTGAACTCAGACCATAAAAAAATATAATATAATATATAATATAATATAATATAATATAATATATAATATAATATAATATAATATAATATAATATAATATAATATAATATAATATAATATAAATGTTTCTACTTTTGGCATGAGGCCAGCATTTAACCAGTACATTACTGGTACTTTATTTTATCGACTCCGTAAGGATGAAAAGCAAAGTTAACCTCGGCGCGATTTGAACTCAGAATGGCAAGGGCTGTGACTCTATGCGTCAAAGCATAGTGTCCGACCCTCTACCGATACTGCCAATCCACCATCGGTAGAGGGTCGGACACTATGCTTTTAGTCCTTGCCATTCTGAGTTCAAATCGCGCCGAGGTTAACTTAGCCTTTCATCCAATATTATATTATCTATATATATAAAACTGAGGATGTCTGTCTGTGTGTGTGTGAGTTTGAATCCCTAAAACTAGAGAAGCACCCAACCGACTGTTTTCAAACTTTACACGTGTAATACTTATGTTTCAGGGAATATTCTGAGCCAAAACAATTTCAAATTTTCAATGCCCTAGGGACCGCATTAGGCGATTTAGTGATCTCTCTATATAATTCTTAGTCTTTCTCTTTTTAGATAGATACACCGGTAGGATTTGAACTCGGATCACAGACGTTCTAATGAATCTGCCAATTTATCACCTTCACTATATTAATAAATAACCAAAATATTATTGATGTTTTATTAATCATGTCTAAATTGCATGTGGGGGGGGGGGGGGGGTTGAAAACGCGTGACTTAGTGGTTAGGGTGTTTGGCTCACGATCGTAAAGACACCTGGCGAATTAAATAATGAGTCTAAAACTAATAAGACTCGGTGTTAATGTATCTCTGTGTTTGGCGTGTTTATCTCGAATTATATATTTACCTTTCACCATTCCGTGGTGGATACGCGACTTGTGTTTCAGGAAATGAGGCGTAAAGTTCTGACTTCACTCGTGCTGCAAGGATACTTATGAAAAGCTTGTAAACGTGACTCAGTAAGCTGCTAGGACGATAATTCCCACAATAAAGTCTGCTATCTATGACTGGCAAGCGGCTCGGCGACCGTATCTGTATCAGTGAGCTGCTCAACATTACCAAACTTAGACCAATTACATCAATTGTCAAGTCAAGAGTACTCAAACTATACGGCCATATAAAAAGATCAACTCGTGGTGTGAGTAGGTTATGCCTGGAAGGAAGGTTGGCTGGTAAGAGAAGCAGAAGAGGCCGGCAGCCAAAACGATGGCTTGACAATGTCAATTCATGGACTGGAGTTGATCTTTGCTGCTTGAACTCTGCTGCTGGTGATCGAACTTTGTGGAGAAAGATATCACATGTTAATACGCAGTCTAAGTTCAGCGGAGTTCAGCGTCACGAGAGTACTAAAGTCAAAATAATCCACTATAAACTTCCTCCATCTAAAATTTGAGAACTTGAGCTTCTGTTAGAATACAGTATTACGAGGGTCGGCTAAAAAGTTCATATGCTGTCCATGAAGGAATGATGCTACAACTGTGAAATCTTGCTTGCATTAATTTCAACTTTTCTTATTAATAACAGCATTTTTTTCCAGGGACTAGGTTGATAAATAAACCTCATTTGGTCATTCCATGAGAGTATCTTGCTCAGCCTATCAAATTTTCAGCCAACCCTCGTATAATTAACTGGATTCATGGTGACTTACTTATCAGGAGGTCTAAAAACTGTGTCTTACGTCACCAAAAGTAAAAATCTATATCATATTAATTGTATAGCATTTGTTTTGTTTTTTTGTTTTTTTTTGTCCGTCTGTCACGCTATGATGTCTTGGTACTGATTATAAGAAGTTTTTTTTTATTAGTTAAAAAGCACAAAGCAACAGGAAACGTTATGTAGTCGTGTTTTGTTTCTGGTTTTGTTTGTTGTGGGTTTTTTTTCCCAAAACGCAATACATGCCAGTTATATCTGTATTACTGTCTCTTTAGATCTATCTCACGCTGTTGCCTTCTCTCTCTCTCTCTCTCACTCTCTCTCTCTTTCTCTCTCTCTCTATATATATATATATATATAGCGGCGATGAATTAGTTATTAATTCTGGCAATATTACACAAATATGACCTTCCCCAAGTATAACAATATATATATATATATTTATCTATTTTTTCTATGTATCTATTTACCTATTTATCTATCTATCACTCCATGGTGTGTGTGTGTGTGTGTGTGTCTGTGACTGTGTGTGTCTGTGTGACTTTGTGTATGTGTGTCTGTGTGTATGTGTGTGTGTCTGTGTATATATAGGTGTGTGTGTATGTGCGTGTTTGTGTGTATGAGTGTGTGTGTGTGTGTTATCTATTTATATCATCATTACTTAGGTTAATGATAATCAGTCGATGCAATAAATTAAGCTGTATAAACATAAATACACACACACACATATACACATACACACACATACACACATACACACATACACACATACACCAGGTATTACTGCAGTTTATTCACCACCACCACCACTCTGCTCCTATATGTGCATGCTTTAATGAAATTTTGCAGAAACACGTTTTCCATTATGACTATCTTGATAAAATTATATTTTTAAAAATACCTTCTTTTTTTTCTGTTAGACTTACACTGTTATCTATATTTCCGTTTGTTTATGTTTTCATTTATTGAATACCGATATATATTTGTAATACGCTACACGTAAACTTAGAAATTTCTTCACCATGCTTTTCAATTTCAATTTGAAAAAAGGTTTGTGATCCTTAAGGGTGAGGTAGGGCGGGAACTAAAGGTGAAGCAGTCTACATGATCGTCTGTCTTAAGAAGAGAGGATAGTTCCTTCGTTTACGTCTTCATATGTTTTAGCTTTGGTTTTTTGTGTGGGGTGGAGTGCGGTGTATATTGGTGATGGTGTTAATCGGGAGTCCGATGGTGGTGTTCGTTTTGTAGATCTTCTTTGTTTTGTCAGTGAGAGTATGAACATTTCTGAATTGTTTGAGAGATATAGTATAATTATTCAGCCCTGTACAAAGACGTTAGCCTAGCAATCTCAAGCCATATGAACGGCCACACTATGGATAAGCTCGGAAAATATCTTAGAAGTATCTTCAAATATTTCGGCCTAAACATCACAGTTACCACCAACTTCACCAAAATCGATTTTTTTTTTTTTACATCACTCAGGACCACAATACTGATATATGAAGCCCAATGAGGAAACGGTATATATACGTAGGCACTCTAACCACTCCCAGCCATATTAAGGAATCTTGTAAACGGGTTTAACTGGATAATCTCAAGCCTAACATCCGTTAGAGAGATCTTTGACAGGGCTGCACCGCATTACAACGGGACACTAGCGAGGAGTTAATTCATAGAAAAAAAATAGTATGCATGGAGGATACCCTGCCCATCTCTAAAACAGCGAGAAGAATAATAACAGGGTTGACTCCTCTATTCAATCTAGAGGTAACGATGAATATAGCTAAGGACTTCGTGTCCCTAATCAGAAAACACTTTTCAGATAGTTCTAAGTACCATAAGATATTCAGCTCAAATAGTATTAAGGGCAGCTACTCCTGTTTAGAAAACATTGCTTCAAATATTGCACGTTATAACAGAAAACAGTACAGACCACACAGGCTCCAACACACACACCCTACCAACTATCCTTTGGGAAGATACTGCCTCTCAAAGGCTGTAGTTTATAGAACCACCTCCAGATGATTTCCAGGGTAACTATATGGACTCAACAGCCAATGAGTTCAAAGGTATATTTACCCAGCACGCACATTCCAGTCCGAAACTAAATAAAGTTGTGTACCTTTAGTTCTTTAGTTTATTTTATTCGTTACGGACAACAGTATTTTGGGAGCTTATATTATAAATGAAAATGAAACAAAAGCGTGTGTAAATTTGATCAAATAATTGTTTCTACCTTTGGCACAAGGCCAGCAATCATCCCAGTGTATTACTGGTACTTTATTTTATCGACCCCGTAAGAATGAAAGGCAAAGTTAACCTCGACGGGATTTGAACTTAGATCTTCGCAACTCTTTGCTGCAAAGCATGGTATCCGACCCTCTACCTATACTGCCAATCGACCGTCCTTTCAAATAATGAGGTATAGAATACCGTAAAAAATGAATAATAAATATTTGTTTTAAAACGTAACCCAATTCTTGCAGTCATCTGTCTTCGTCTTTGACATGCTCTCCCAGAATTCTTTATTTAGCATAGCCCATCGCTTGTTTAAGAATCGTTTGTAGCCACTAATGGTATCTGACAATGCTAGTATAAATAATTGTTTCTACTTTAGGCACAAGGCCAGCAATCACCCAGTGCATTACTGGTACTTTATTTTATCGACCCCGTAAGGATGAAAGGCAAAGTCAACCTCGGCGGGATTTGAACTCAGTATAATGCTAGTATAAATAATGATTAAGTTCTACGTTTTTCATAAAACACTTCTTTACATTCGTGTGAAGTTTCTTCGTCATTTATTACTGTAGCTCTTACTTATGTAAATAAAAACTCCTCGTCACGATAGCATGATTAAATTTTCATAATTTATCATTTTTTCAATAAAATAACAATATTTACAGTGAACGGTGTTTCCGTTGTTTTGTTATTTGTCTTTCATCCTTTAGGTCATTGCCATTTATGTCAGCAGATGAAAATATAGTGAGATTGTTTTAACGACTCTACACTTGTATGTGAACTCACCTTCCTCACTATCTGATCTGAAATTAACAATGAACCCCATTATGTTTATCAAACATTTCTTTCTGTCTATATTTGTCGATTTCTTTCACCAAATGTAATATAATTAACGTGCTTATAAATTGATTTTTACCTGTAAGACACAATATCGAAACAGTTCTATCTGCAAATATTCTGACGCTAAATATTGTAGTAGAAACTGAATTCAATGTTGAAAACAAATATGATATATGCTATCATATTATGATAAAGGGGGGAGTCCGGGACTGTGTCCTGAATATATTTTTTATTTCGTTAATAAAATAAGTTGGATTACTTTGAATAAATAATGAATTAATTATTACATAATTTATGTACTAAATTTCGTAGCTCTTGATTAAACATAAATATTCTTATATATAATGATTGCTTATTTTAAGATTCACTTCTTTTAAAATGTTCAAGTGTCTACACTTCCGGTTAGCGTCCGGACGCTATATCACATCGCTTATATAAACGTTCATATATTTGCATCGCTATATAATGGTTTCTTATATAGGCACATGGCCAGCAATTTTGGGGGATGGGAAAGTCGATTAAATCGACCGCAGTGCGTGACTGATACTTTATTTTATCGACCCCGTAAGGATGAAAGGCAAAGTTAACCTCAGCGGGATTTAAACTCAGATCATAAAGGGCTGCATCGTTATATAATGTTTATATTTCTATCGCTAATTTTCTCCTTTTTCGTTTTCATAACATTTCACCGTAATGCAGTTTATATATAATATCCTCTTTTTTAAATGTATCATTAGATTACTTTACTGATTAAAAGAAGGCAGTGTGACACAGTCTCTCTCTTCAATTTCTGTGCATATTCTCAATTACTTGACGTATTATATCTACATGCATATATTTGCATATAATATCAATATGAACACTACACATGCTAGCAGAAACCACCCGAAGGGAGGTTTTTCTGCTAGTTTAATTAATATACTTAACATAAGAAATATAATAAATTTCCATCAAGAAGAAATTGAATACCAAATACGGAATGAGATCACAATGAGACAGAAATTGTAGCCCAATGTACGTGAAGTTTTTCATTAAGAAAGTAGTATAATTTAGGCTCTGATCGAACATGCAGGTGGCCAGGCGCTTTTGGATACAAAGAAACACACAAAATAGCTGAAATCAATTTTCCAATAAAAATTGAATCCTACTGAAGAACGGCTTGCTACTAACATCATCAGAAAATATATTGAAATTAACGAATTTAACCCTCTACTATTTTACTAATCGTTCTTCCCCTCAAATGTGTCTATCTTTCTCTGACAATTTCTATGTTTGCTTTCTCAATTCTTGCCAAATATAATATAATAAATTATAAGACTAATGGGTGAGATTGGGTAGGCGGAACTGTTTGGAATCCCCTCGGATGGACTATACCTATAATTCATAAGGCCCGCCTTATCACACACTGTGTCATGTTGGATCTCCTTAAGAATTGCGTTTAACGTTTACGTTCCTGTAGAAGGCTCAGCTAATTGCACGTGGTGGTCTATTTAATATTTACTTACATTTTCTATGTGGTAGTCAATTCAAAATGTTTGACAAAATTAATCTATTTCTCATCATTTCCATACAAAATTGTATTAAGCTTCGCAATTGGAATATATTTTTTGGAGATGGAAATTCTGTAATAATTTCAATTTTTATTTTTGTTTCAGAAATTACTCTGTTCCTAAATTGAATATACTTATGATTCCAAATTAATTATTCGCCAAGTAATTTAATGCATTTTTGAATTTTCCTTATATATTTCTGTGTGGAAGACCGAGCCAACCTCACCTCCATACGCTGGTCTCTGGGATCGCATTATTAACGAGACCGTAAATGAAAAAGTATGTTAATGAACAATAATTACATACATATATTCATACACACATAAACACATACATGTATGTCATGACTGTTCATCGCATATTTGCCGACCATTGACCATTGGACATAATGCGGTATGAAAACTAAACAGAAGATTCCTGTGTAAAACCAAATGCAATAATGTAGTTTAAAGTATCTACTATAATATATTATTTATGAATGACAAAACGAAAGGGAAAAGCAAAAGAAAAAAGAGAAGGGGGAAATAGGGAGGAGGCAAACTCTACACCAGTCATGGACAACCTGCGGCCCGCGGGCCGCATAAGGCCCGCGAAGCTTTCTGAATGGCTCACCTAAGTAACCTAAGTGAAATCTTTCTGATTTCTTTACCCCCAACTTTTCAGTCATAATTTATCTTTCTATCATTTTTTACGATCGAGGAAAAAAACGTGTACGAATTCTGAAGAAACAAATCAAAACAACCTGATTGCGGCCCACCTGATGATGAGCCATATCTCATGCGGCCCGCTTCACGAAAAAGGTTGCCCATGACTGCTCTACACCCTTGGCT
>OZ024740.1:62484414-62486914 GCA_964016885.1 Eledone cirrhosa | reverse complement strand
CAAATAATGGATTTAGTAATAGTGAGAGAGCCAATAATAACCTAATTAGTGAAGCCGATAATTTAGGCTGTCTGCCTATATTTAATGGTTTGGTAAATGATAATATAACTGAACATAGTAGATTTAATAGTAGTCACCACGAAAGAATGGACTGCAATTGTAGAGTCCCCGATTATTGCCCCCTTAGGAGACATTGTCTTAAAAATAACGTGGTATATAAATGTGAGGTCTTCACCAATAAAAACATATATAATTACATAGGAACCACTATTTTCTTGAAGGCGAGATTCTACTCGCACATCCATTCTTTTAAGAATGAGAAACTAAGAAACACTACCTCTCTAGCTAAATTGGTTTGGGACTTAAAAAGTAAAAATATAAAATGCATTCTTAAATGGGATATAGTTAACTTTGGGAGACATTAGTCTGTTTATTTAAACAAACTAAATAAAGATGGCGTAGGCATAAAATACAACAGGAGGAAACATAATAGCACCACTGACGATGTTGCAGATGTGCAACGAAAGAACTTTGTTAGACTATATATATGTGTTTGTGTCTATATTGTATCTGTATTTTTGACCGTTGGTCAGTCAATAGTAACATTGAGTACCGAATAAATTAAATTAACCGATATAAAAGACACAGAAGCGAAAACCAACCAAACAGTGAGTGTGTTCTGTTATTAATTCTGGCAGTATTATTACACAAATATGACCCTCCCCAAGTATAACAATATTTGTTTCGACACACGATTTCATATAAAAAACCTCGCAAAACTATATATATATATATATATATATATATATATATATATATATATATATATATATATAGTTAGGGAAACAGAAAATTGCTTATTGTAATCCAGTTCGTGGTTAAGATAGCCAGTTTCATGGACGGTTTCATCGTACGGTTAGGGGTAACTCCACAAGTTTGTAAACATCGCGTTCAATCTTGGAGTATAAAGAATAAAAGAGAAAACACAGGTAAGCATTAAAAAAAGGATTTTATCCAGGTATTTACGACCGTTTCATTGGTAAGTGCAACCTTATATCGCTATACTGCAAATAGCAGCCACTCAATAATAATTGTTGTTCACCTCCAAATTTTCAAAATAATGAATAAGTTACTCGTAAAAGGTTCTTAATATATAAAAAACATTTTTTTGGAATTGCATTTACTAGTATAGAGAGAGAGGAAGGGGGAGAATAATTAGGAAGTAGAGTGACAAACCGAGTTGTATAGAGAGAGAGAGGAAGGGGATAAGAATTAGGAAGTAGAGTGACAAACGGAGATGGAGGGAGGGGTAAAGGTGGAAGGATTCCTCGATCAGTTTAGATTCGTAGACTTGATGTCATCAATTTACAGTGTAGGGAGTTAAAGAGAATTAAATTGTTTATAATGGGAGGGATAGAGGGGGGGGGGGGATATAAATATATATATATAAATAAAAATAAAGAAGGGGGGGGGATAAAAAGAAAAGAAAAGGAAAGAAAAGATAGCAAAAAAGGGAGAAAAGAAAAGAAGAAACAAAAAAAGAAAAAGGAATGAAGTAGAAGGGATGGACATAGGCATTTGTTATTGTGGGTAATTAAAGGGGTTAGATTCAATAAAAGGGTAGAAAGTCTAAGTATATGCAGTTTGTCAGGTGGTAGTAAGAGGTTAAGGGTTCGATTTGTACTTGTAGTGCGAAAACTGTTCTTTGAGTCTATGGTTACAATAAATTGATCTTTCGATTTTATTGTTGAGTAACTTATTCTCCGAACTCAAAATGTGGAACAGTTCAAGGTCACATAACCGACAGCTTCTCATACCACTCCGATATGGGGGCGCGTTCGATAATTTTTTCCACTTCAGAGTGTATTGATGATTACTTTCCCTCAGTTGCCAGGTCTTGTTCGCAAGGGTAGTTACATAACGATGCTGGGAATGTTTCATTGCGTAACGGTACCAACGAGATTTAAATGTATTCCCAGTCGCTCCGATGTAATACCATTTCTGGTTGTCTGATTCCACTGTGCATTGGTAAACCAGGTTAGACTGCATACATTCATTATGTAATGGACAGATTTCAGGTAGGTGGCAATTACAATTCTTGTCATGGGCGACTTTGGCATTATTGGTGGGCTTCGATGCTCGTACAAGTGTGTTACGTTTTGTTTGCTTTCTAGTGGGTGGTTGTGTATTAGATATTCTGTTGTGGTCGATGGTAATTGTATTGTTATAGTTATAAATTTGTGTTCCGATGTTGTTACGTATCTTTTTAGCGTTAAGCATCTTAATGTGTGCTTCTATGTTTGGTGCAGTGGAGTAAGATAGTCTAATAGATTTAGTGTTAAGGATTTTGCTGTATCTATGTGAATCTGGAAAGTGCTTATTTATTATTCTAAAGAAGGTAGAGGGTAGGTTGGTGCTAATAGATGTGTTAAATATGGGATTATATATATATATATATATATATATAAACTCCTTTTATTCTGTGCATCATACTTAACTG
>OZ024740.1:62454414-62476914 GCA_964016885.1 Eledone cirrhosa | reverse complement strand
GCGAATCAATACTACCGCCCAACACCAGCAGCCTCGGACAGTAGGCCAATGAGGGGGAGAATATCGTGTTACAGAGAATGGTAATTCGCCTGGGTCAAGCCAAAGTCTATGCACTCACGGAAAGCATACAACATATTGGCGGGGGAGGGGCAGGAACATATCAAGTAGAGAAAAAGATTCCAATAAGAAATGTATATAAGTTGGAGTTAGGGTTAATTTTAGGAATTGAAGATTAAAACTGAGTGTTTCAGTAAGTAGAACAGTTACGTTAATGATTCCAATTATAGAGTTGTGTAAATCAGGGACATAATAAAACAAATAACACAATTTTAGTTAAGTTAAGCTCAGTTGCTGTCTGCTTCGGATTCTCCTCATATTTCAATGTTATATTATAATAAATTACGATAGTAGTAATAATAATAATATATACAAAATAATAATAATATACAAAAAGGTACTCAGGGTTGTTGTTGGCAAGATGGTTAATAATTTTGTGGGTGTTTACAAAGTCAGTTGCCAGGTGTCGGAGCTTCAATGTATGTAACGAACAATGTATTCTTATATTCTATATAGATTGTCTCCTGTTAAAATTTGATATGTTCTATTGTACATTGATATCATTAGATATGTATGTGTATAATATACACATAAATTACATATATATATATATACACTGTATATATATATATATATATATATATATATATATATATATATATATATATATATAGGTAATTCACTATTTTGTAATGATTAAATGCTCAGATATATTCTTAAAATATATAAAATTGCAAGTTTGAGGAATTATTACATAAAATATATCCAGTCTTTCTTCACCCTAGTCCGTAGAAAATAATTATATATATATATAATACATTCAAGTTATAGATGTCATGTTTGAGATAATCTTGAAAATGTGTCTTGTCTCCCAAAATCAGCTCAATGAAAAAATTCAAAGGATATATCTGAGCATTTAAACATTATAAAATAGTGAATTACCTATATATATATATATATATATATATATATATATATATATATATATATATATATATATATATATATATATGTGTGTGTAATTTATGTGTATATTATACACATAAATATCTAATGATATCAATGTACAATAAAACATATCAAATTTTAACAGGAGACAATCTATATAGAATATAAGAATACATTATTCGTTACATACATTGAAGCTCCGACGCCTGGCAACTGACTTTGTAAACACCCACAAAATTATTAACCATCTTGCCAACAACAACCCTGAGTACCTTTTTGATTTCCATGTGTCTAACACACGTGGACATGCCCACAAAGTCAGAAAACAGCACAGCTCCCATGACTTTCGGAAACATTTTTTCACGCTCAGAGTTGCTGCAGCATGGAACTGTAGCGGAGTTGCGTCCCTTTGTGACGGCCGCGACCTCCAGTGGCAGATCCATGTACTAAATGGAGTTGCGTCCCCCTGGGGACTATATATTTAAGAACATCAACGCATTAGACCTCTCACTTCCTACGCCGCAACAAGATGAACACTTCAGACCTTGTCAAGAGATGACTCCTCTCGCAATTCCTGCGCCGGCAGCCTAAAGAAACACTTGAACCTTTCCAAGAGAAGATTTCTGTTCTTCTCTACACACTCCAGTCTGGGAGTTGTGACCAACTGACCATCAACATGTGGTAAAAATTATTTCTATTAATTTATTTGACTTCTGTGAAGTAAAACCATGTCACAACACTCACCTGCATTTATTGTCATTCTTAATAATATATATATACTGATACTAACATTCTAAATTGGTGACCTGACGTTTTTAAAAAAAAAAAAAAAAAAAAAAAAAGAATGGGAAACGGTACCATGTGTATATAAAAAAAAAAGAGAAAGAAGAAAATATTTAATACAGAACAACACGCTTCATTCCGATCTGGATGTATTTTACTGATTTCAGCATCTTTATCTATAACGTTTTACAATCAAACTCCTCATATGTGGAAAGCAAACATTCCATTTATTTACACACAAACACAAAACAACAATTGTATGAATGTTTTTTCTCCTTTGCTTCTTTTCTCTGGCTAAAATGTTTGAGGATAACAAGATGGCGAATTTCTTCTCCGTCAATAGTGTTTTTGGCGCGAAATAGTCCGCCATGTTGGTTTTAGTTTTAAATTCCCTGCCTATACCTTGTTAATGACATCGCTCGGTTAGTGGCTCCTTTACATGTTGTCTCGGAAGCATTCTTTTTCCTGTCCAGTTGTTTAACAGAGAAAAACAAGCGATTTTTTTTTCCTTTTCCCTTGTGTAGGGGACATTTTTCCAAACGGAAACGATTTTCTGCAGATTACCTACGGTATACCAATGGCATCTCATTCTGTTCTACCTACGTACACGGGCGACGT
The DNA here is from genome assembly GCA_964016885.1 of Eledone cirrhosa. Lineage (NCBI taxonomy): Eukaryota > Metazoa > Mollusca > Cephalopoda > Octopoda > Eledonidae > Eledone > Eledone cirrhosa. The sequence goes on along the minus strand of OZ024740.1, from coordinate 62,474,508 downwards.
AAGGTTATGGTTCGCCCATCTCGAAGCATTTTTCGAGGCCAACAGAATTGACGAAGCACAACAACGTCCTCTGGTCCTTAGTGCAATTCCGCCGGCATTTATCCCAGCAATTAAGGACCTGGTGTTAGAGACACCCACCGACGCGACGTACAAGTCCCTGAAGGCTGAAATACTCAGCCGGACTGCACAGTCCGCAGAAAAAAAGATTTAGGGCTCTGGAGCATATCGGTGATGGCACCCCATCGAACCTCCTAAGGAGAATGAAGGACCTAACGGAGGGGTCGGTAGCGGAAACTGCCATGCTGAAGCAGTTGTTCGTCTCGCGCCTACCGACCAACGTACAGGCAATTTTGGCCCCCATTAGGGATACTTGCACGGTGGATCAGCTTGTCGCCTCCACGGACAAAGTTTTCGAAGTTACGGGTGCTGGAGGCAGCGAAGCCCTTGCCGCTGTTTCCCAACCAGCTCAGGCCACACTTGGCCATGCCATCTGCGCGGCAGCTCCTACAGAGAGCTCAGCTTTTATGGCAATGCAGAGGGCCATTCAGGAACTCACCCTGGAGCTCCAGAAGATGAAGGTCTGGTGTGGTACCCGTTCGCGCCCCGCAGCCGCGGGAGATCTCAATCTTTTAGACGCCGCTCCAAGTCACCAGCTCATCTTTATGCTGGTACCATGAGCGATTTGCCGAGAGCGCGAACCACTTCGTGCAACCTTGCTCGTTTCCTAAGTCGGGAAACGCCAAAGAGGTCCGCTGATGGGGGCAGTTGACCTCAACATAAAGCCACCATCCGTCATTTCTTCATTAAGGACCTTATGTTGGGAAGACGTTTCCTCGTGGATACAGGAGCCTCCTGTAGTATTTGGCCGGTCCATTGCCTGAAAGATACCCTCGTAGAGTCATCCGTTACTCTGCAGGCCGTTAATCACTCGTCTATAAAGACGTATGGACAAATCTCGCTTCCTCTCAAATTCCTAAATCTTCGTAGGGATTTTAAGTGGATTTTTACGGTTGCCGATTTGCCATACCCTATCTTAGAAGCGGATTTCCTCCACAACTTCTCTTTGACTGTGGACGTCCGTGGCCGGAAAGCCAATGCTCCAACAGTCAGCCCCATATTCTTCATCGCTGCCGCTGGAGACGCCTACCATTCGTTAAGTTCTTTCCCGGAGCTCACCGATGGAAATTTTCGAGCCACTGAGCCAACACACTCAACTGAACATTTCATTTCCACCACCGGTTCTCCAGTGTTTTCGAGTCCACGCCGCTTACCGGCGGACAAATTAAAGGCAGCACGGTCCGAGTTCGACCATATGCTGCAGCTGGGCATTATTCGCCCATCTACGAGTCCTTGGGCTTCACCGTTACACATGGTGCCCAAGATGTCCGGCGACTGGAGACCCACTGGTGATTATAGGAGGTTAAATGCTATGACCGTCCCGGATAGGTTTTCCATACCCCATCTCCAGGATTTCGCATCTTCATGGCAGGGGTGTAAGATTTTCTCAAAAATAGATTTAGTGCGAGCCTACCACCAAATGCCTTTCGGACTCAGGAACGCCGCTAGCACTTTTCAGCGGTTCATAGACGAAGTCACTCGTGGTCTGGACTTCATTTATGCTTACATAGACGATATTCTCGCCCCTAGTTCCTCTCCGGAAGAGCATATGCGCCACATGCATCTCTTATTTCGGCGACTTCAGGATTACCGCGTTCGTGTGAATCTCGCAAAGTGTGTTTTCGGTTCTAAATTTTTTAGGCCACCTCATCGACGCCGAAGGTATTAGGCCGCTCCCTCAGCGAGTCCAAGCCATACAGGATTTACCTCCGCCTACTACACTTCACCAGTTGCGTCACTTTTTAGGCCTAATCAATTTCTATAGGCGTTTCGTTCCTCATTGTGCTAATTTGCTATCTTCCCTTACTGACATTTTGAAAAATCGTCGTAAGAAGAATGAGGATATTTCCTTGACACAATGACAGCTTCAAGACTTCCAGACTGCCAAGACAGCAGTCGCTAGTTCATCTTTGCTAGCCCACCGGTACCAGAGGCCAAGCTTTCGCTTTGTGTTGATGCATCTGATACCACTGTGGGAGCAGTTTTACAGCAGTCCTACGCTGAAAACCAACAACCTTTGGCATTTTTCTCAAGGAAGCTGAAACCAGCAGAAACGCGTTACAGCACGTTTGGGCGGGAATTATTAGCCAAATATCTGTCGGTGAAACATTTCTCTCATATTCTTGAGGAGAGAAATTTTACTGTTTTAACCGACCACAAACCTCTGACCTTCGCTTTGAGGGCTAAAGCCGACAGATATTCGCCCAGAGAGACAAGGCACCTGTATTACGTTTCGCTATTTACAAATGATATCCAGCACATTGCTGGCTCGCATAACATAGCTGCAGACGCATTGTCACGTTTGCCAATCAGCTCCATCTCGTCATCCCAGAAGATCGACTTAGGTCGTTTAGCTGCAGACCAACCTGCACTCCAATCGTTGGATACTCTTTCTGCCGAATTTGCGACTTGCATCTTCAAATATCTGCCCTTGTCGACCACCGACAGGCAGATTCTATGTAATTTATCTACGGATTCACCACGACCATTTGTTCTTGAGACTCACCTTCGAATTGTGTTCCTTGCTTTGCACAGCATTTCTCACCCAGGAATTTCTGCCACAGTAAAGCTTATAACGGCTAGATTTTTCTGGCTCAATATGAGGCGAGAAATTACTGTCTGGTGCCGTTCCTGCACACAGTGTCAGAGATCTAAAATCCACAGACACATCCGGACTCCACTTGGTACTTTCAGTACTCCAGATTCTCGGTTTCAACACATCCACATTGATATCGTTGGACCTTGGCCATTCAGTAGTGGATATTCGTACCTCTTGACCTGTATCGATCGTTTTTCGCGATGGCCTGAAGCCATCCCCTTAAAAGATATTACTGTTGAGACTGTAGCGCGTGCCCTGGTATCAGGGTGGATTACCCGCTTTGGGGGTACCAACTACAGTCACCACAGACCGTGGTAGACAATTTGAGTCTCATCTCTTCTCTGAGCTCACAAAGATCATTGGTGCTCAACAGATTCGGACCACAGCTTATCATCCTGCTTCAAACGGAATGGTGGAACGATTCCACCGCCAATTAAAGACCGCTCTTCGCGCCTATCCAGACTCTCAACGTTGGAGCGAGTACCTTCCTATTGTGTTGTTAGGAATTCGGTCATCAATAAAGGAGAACCTTGGGTTCTCCCCGGCTGAATTACTGTATGGTGCTCCTCTAGCGTTGCCTGGGCAAATTCTTGCCCCTGTTGATCTTGCTTTCCAGGACCCTGTTTCCTACGTATCTCGTTTGCGCTCCTATTTTCAGGACTTACCGACCATGAATACTAGGAAACAAACTATTAAAGCTGCAGTCCCGAGGGATATTGCCTCGTGGACACATGTATTCGTCAGAAACGATGCGGTTACTCCACCCCTCACACAACCGCACTCTGGACCCTACCGTGTGTTAGCACGTACTGAAAAACATTTCACTGTAGACATTAAGGGGTCCAGAGAGACAATTTCGGTGGATAGACTAAAAAGGGCATACAATGACGCTCATACACCTGAGCCACAAATACCCATTCTTTCTCTATTGTGCATATACCTGCTCCTTCTGCCCCACCTTCACCTACATACAAGACCACGACCCGTTCCGGTCGAAGAGTCCACTGGCCCAAAAAACTCTGCCAAACTGTTTTCATGTGAACTGGCCACTGGCGCCTTTTTTGTTTTTCTCTTTATTGTATTACTGTGTACACATGTACCTTTTCGTTACTATTTCATGCCTGATTTATACATGTACCTTTTTGTTACTATTTCATGCCCGATTTATACATGTACCTTTTCGTTACTATTTCATGCCTGATTTATACATGTACCTTTTTGTTACTATTTCATGCCCGATTTATACATGTACCTTTTCGTTACTATTTCATGCCTGATTTATACATGTACCTTTGCGTTAATATTTCATGCCTGTGCTGGGAGCCCATGCTTGTGGGTTCGCTACAGTTACCTTCAGGCTTTTCGCCTATCGTCTGGAGGAGGGTACTGTAGCGGAGTTGCATCCCTTTGTGACGGCCGCGACCCCCAGTGGCAGATCCATGTACTAAATAGAGTTGCGTCCCCCTGGGGACTATATATATTAAGAACATCAACGCATTAGACCTCTCACTTCCTACGCCGCAACAAGATGAACACTTCAGACCTTGTCAAGAGATGACTCCTCTCGCAATTCCTGCGCCGGCAACTGACCATCAACATGTGGTAAAATTTATTTCTATTAATTTATTTGACTTCTGTGAAGTAAAACCATGTCACAACACTCACCTGCATTTATTGTCATTTTTAATAATATTTATATACTGATACTAACATTCTAAAGAAAAAACTACCTGTATCAGTTGTTTGTTGTCGAGACACTGCATCCTTTAAAACCTCCATGCTTCCCTAGATTCGCCAACACTACACCTAATGTTCCCCCTCCATACACATACACACATGTATATCATGACTCATACACTATTCACTTCCCTGACATTTGTATATTATTCTATGTACTATACATGCACCTTTGACGAGTTGTAGTGCACCTGAGCACCGTACACAATAATTTCATTATTATTATTATTATTATTATTATTATTATTGTTCTTTAAGTCTCAGTCATTGATGTTATTTAACTGGAAAGTTTGTTGAAATGAATATCAAGCCACTAGCTGCAGCCTCAGATATTCAGGACGTATCGGAGGGTTCTTGCTGTTCCCAGCAAGCATGCCTTTTGAAGTGTTCCAAAAAGCGGGGCGGGACCAATTTTCTTTAACCATCCTTGGGATAGTACCTAGTGCGCCTATGACAATCGGGACCACTTTGACCTCATGGCAGTTCCAAATCCTTTTTACCTCCCACTTCAAGTCCTGGTATCGGTTAATTTTCTCCCTCTCCTTCTCTTGCACTCTCGTGTCGAATGGGCAGGCTACATCCACATTATTATTATTATTATTATTATTATTGAATGCTATGGTTGACGGAGGCTCGGCTCTGTAAGGTATTGTAAATTTTGAACGCTTTAACAATTGTAAATTGTTTAAAACTTAGACCAACTTGTAGACAAAAACACCCTCCTCCTCGTGAGAGGGGTCTTTCTGCCCGTTATTTGGCCTTTCGTGGTTAAATAACTGCTTATTGGGGTTTTGTACCCAATATTTATTTTTAACAAAAAAACAACATGGCTACGAAAAAGAATTTGCATAGGTCACTCCCACTCATTCCGTCTTCTTTTTCCTCAATCGTCACTACAGCAGAGAGAAGATTGTCTCTCTCCCTCCCTTCTTTAAATGTGTCTCTCTCCCTCCCTTCTCTTTCGCAAGCGACGAAAGAAAATAAAAGTCTCGTGCAAAGCGTGCAAGGTTTCTCCACGACGACGACGACAGCGACGAAACAGGTGTGCGGGAAATACGAAAACCCAGTTCATTCGTCTGACGTCAGGAATAATAGCAGTAGCAGCCGTAATAACAACAGCAACAGTGACAATGAAAACAACAGTAGCAGCCGCAACAGCATCACCAGCAGCATAAACAACAACAGCATTAGCAGCAGCAACACCAACAACAACCACAGCAACAGCGGCGGAGGCAGTAGTCGTAGTACCTGCAGCAACAACAAAAGTACCAGCAGCTCTGACGACAACAACAACAGCAGAGAAAAACCAATCTCATTTGCAGGTATTGCGAAAAATTTGGAAACAATCCTCATAACAAATGAGGAATTAGAGGAAGCGAAGAAGATGGTGACAAAGAACGGACACCGAGCAATCTGCAAGGCAGCGAAAAATTTTTTCGAAACCCAAGAGCACTGTACGGTCACGTACCGTACAGTAAGTACAAAATCCCGTAGGGTGGAAAGAGCCACAGAGGCCCAAATACAAAAAGCCTTGGGGTCTGTGTGGCAGCGGAAAACGCACATCACCCGAGGCAAAAAATATGCCACCGTAGACGTACTTTTTGCCACACCCCAGGAGGCAAAGGCCCAATCAGTAGTGACCCTAAGGAGCGAGGAAATGGTGTTGGTGCCCTCCTACTGTGGGCAAAAAATTGTGAGGGTCAAACTGACCCACGTCCCCCCCCGGAATGACCCCTTCTTGGCTGGCCGCGTCTGTCCTCGTCGGAATCGAGGACAAAACAACTGTACTGCAAGTACAGAAAAAAGTAAGAGAAGATTGGGTCGGCTCCTCCATTGAGATGCTAATCCAAACCAACCAGGAGTGCATCGAAGCTATCCCGGATGTGATAGACTTCGATAACGGCACTCAACTTCCCATAAGTGTTGAGGGCAAACGCCCGAAATGCTTTCGCTGTGGATCGAAGACTCACCTCAGGGCCTTCTGCAACGAGAAGACCCTGAGAAAGGAGAAAACCCCCCTCCTTCCGAATCCGGCTCCACGGCTACCAGCAACAGGACAAGCGGCAACCAGGAACGATAGGCCCGTGGCACCCATACCCACTCCACGGAAATCAAAAACAGCAGCAGCAGTGGAAATACTAACAACAACAACAGCAATACCAAATGCAGCTGCAACAGAGACTCCAGTGCAAACATCACCAACAACAACAAGTGAAAGAGTGGAGTTGGTACCCCTCCCCGACCTCACAGAATCAGACATGGAGTGTGAGGTGGGAGAGAGATGGCAAAAGGTCGTAAGAAGGCACAAACGCAGAAGCAGCGCATCGTCGCCTTTGAAAAGTGAGGAAAGAAATGAGAAAAGGGTAAAGTCTACTGCAAAGAGACCCACAGCAGCAACAACACCAACACCATCACCACCCACACTAGCGCCACCATCACCACCGGCGACAACCCCACCGGCAACAACACCTTCAACACCACCACCACAAGCACCAACATCGCAAACACAACAACAAAACACACACACCCAGCAACAACGACAAGAAAATAGCAGAACCACACCCCACCCCCAGAAAAACAAATGCACGGCAATAAATACACACAACAAGAAACTAATGACTTACATAATTGAACACACAGACATTTCACAACAGGACTACATAATACCAGCACCAATCAAAACGCCAACTAACATAAGACTGCTAAAAATAGCACAGAAACAATACACAAATATTAAAACGAAATTCCCCAACGCAGTTGGTGATTTCAGGGACCTAGGAGGAACCATCAATCGAAGAGTATACTCAGACATTCTCTTAGAAGAGCCGACGACCAGCCGAAGGGACGATTCAACGGTCCCTTCACCAGACGATCAAGTGAAAAGGGATGTAAAAACCATCCCTCCTCTACCAAAAGTACGGTAAGTGGTCTTTCCCATCTTTTCCACTCTATTTTAAACATGACCTCACTCAGAATAGGCAGCATAAATGCGCGTGGCTTGGGGTCGTCATGGAAGCAGGGTCACCTGCTCAACGACCTCAGGTCACTAAACATAGATGTAGTGGCCATCAGCGAGACCAGAATCTCCGAAGCACGGGCCTTCGCACCGATCTTCGGCGGCTACGATGTGTACGCATCTCCCAGCCGTCCTGGATCCGGTGGAGGAGTTGCTGTACTTTTTCGGAGAGGTTTGGATCTCGCCATACGGGCCATCTTCCTGGACCCAGAGGGTAAGCTGGTGGTGCTGGACGTGACCAGCGGAGACGGGCAAGCTTTCAGGCTAGTGGCCGTCTATGCCCCGACAGGAGCAGGGCGGCCTGATTTCTTCCGGCGTCTGGAGACCTTTCTTGGAACGTCGCGCTCTTTAGTGTTAGTGGGCGACTGGAACGGGATCTTAGATGCACGCTGGGACTGTGTGGGATTAGCGGATAGGGGTGGAGGGTGCAAGAGCCTCACCAACCTGCTCAGGCGTTTTGAACTGTCTGACAGGTACCGATTGGATTTCCCGAATGTGCCAATGTGGACTTGGACAAACCGCATAGGGTCATCCAGATCATATCTAGATAGAGTATTTTGTAGGGAAATAGATAGGTCTAGCATAGGCTGTCCACAATTCAAGATAGTCAGCTACACGGACCACAAATTCGTGATCTGTGTGCTTGACTTAGATAGGCTTCATAGACGAGGACCCGGCTACTGGAAGCTAAACGCGTCCTTACCAGCGCGCAAGGCCTACAGAGACCGAATTAGCGAACTAGTTAAGCGGGCGTTGACGGGGGCCATCGTCAACAACAAGTGGTGGTTTGCTCTGAAAAGAGCGATTAGAATAGAATCGATTAGATTTAGTAAGGCTTTAGCAATAGAGAAAAATAGAGCAGAGGGAGAACTAGTTACAAAATTAGACGAGGCGCTTAGCAAAGGCATTGCGACCGACGTGCTTGCGGCGAAATTGGCCCTTGACCAATTCTTCAATGCAAAGCACGAAGGCTGCGTTGTCAGAGCAAGGGTGCGTGCTCTCAGACACGAGGGGACGAAAGCCGTTCAATGGGCCCGAGTGGCGGAGGCGCGTCGTGGCAACAAAGCCACGATCCGGTCTTTGGTGGACCACGACGGGCGCATGCTACTCGATCCCGGGAAAATGTGTGAAGCTTTTCAGCGACACTTCGCTCAGCTGTTCGGGGGCAGCGGTGGGCCGGGTAGAGGGATGGACTTTAGTGTCTACCTCGACGGACTGCCGCGGCTCTCGGCCACTGAGGCGAAGTGTTGCGAAAAGCAGATAACAGCCGCTGAAGTAAGGGAGGCAATGACTGGCTGCACAAGGGGTAAATCGCCTGGTTTGGATGGTCTGCCCTATGAACTTTACGTACAAATGCCAAACTTGTTCGGAGGCCTCTTGGCGGACGTCTACTGCAACTGGCAACAGAACGGGAGAATTCCCAGTTCTGTGAGCCGAGGAGCGGTGGCACTGCTGAGAAAGGATCCGAACAAGGGGGATAACATAGACAATTTCCGGCCCATAACTCTGCTAAACACAGAGTTTAAGATTTTGGCCAAGGTGCTAGCAAAGAGGTTGGCGCTTGTCGTTGGTGGTCTGGTGGGAGAGGCGCAGACATGCGCCATTCCCGACAGATCCATCCACGACAACCTCCACCTCATGCGATACATCGTAGAGAGGGTAGCTAGGGAACCTGGCACGGGTGGGTCCTTGATCAATTTAGATCAGTCGAAAGCTTTCGATAGGGTCGACCATCGTTACCTAGCGGCAGTCCTGAGGGCGGCTGGCTTTGGGCCCGTCTTCAGAGGCTGGATCGCTGCCATGCACAGCGACATCTGCTCTGTGGTGAGAGTGAACGGTCACCTGTCGGAACCGTTCAACATCATGCGCTCGGTCCGCCAAGGATGTCCCCTCTCGTCCCTCTTGTACGTATTGACTCTCGAGCCATTACTGCACAAACTGGAGACGTTGAGGGGAGTCCCGCGCGAACTAGGATGCGGAAGATCAGTGTCAGCATATGCGGACGATGTCACCGTAGTGGTGTCGAGCGCCAAACACATCGAGGCGATCGGCACTACACTAAGAGAATACGAAGCGGTGACAGGAGCAATGATCAACCAGGAAAAGTCAGTGGGCCTGCAGCTCGGCACCTGGAGAGGCAGGTCCATGCCGTCCAACAGCGTCGTCGGACGCTGGACGGACGGACCGGTTAAATTGCTAGGGGTCTGGTTCGGTCCGGACCTCCAGACGGACAAAAACTGGGACGAGGTGACGAGCAGGGTGGCTTCTCTCACCCAGAAATGGGCGGAGAAGAAGCTATCCCTGAAAGGTCGAGCGGAGGTGGCTAACGCGTACATCGCGTCCGTCATCTGCTACCGCCTGACCGTCGTACCTTGTCCTAAGCCTCGCCTGACTGTGCTGGAGCGTTTGCTCTTTCGCTTTTTGTGGAAGGGACGCGCTCCGATGGTCAGGCGGTCCATCTGTTGTCAACACCCGCTACGTGGAGGGCTGGGCATGCCGTGGCTGATGATGCGCAGGCACGCGCTCAGGCTACGACATCTCCACCTCTTCCTCGACGGTGATCAGGTGTGGTCGCCGTTTGCTAGACGCGTGTTTCCCCAGCTCGTTTCCTTGACGGAGCTGCAGTCCTGGGTCAAGCGAAGACCGAGAGGGAGCGCCTGGAGACTGGAATGTCTTCAGGCGCTCACAGCCCTCGACCAATCGGGCAATGTGATCGGTGGAAACTCCACCTCGGCGTTCTATAGAGGATTAGTGGAGGGGAAGAGCGACGACGTACTTGGGGAAACTCTAGGCGTCGACGAAAATCAACTAGCCAATCTCTTCGGAAGAACTTTCGGGCCAGGGCCTATGGACAACTTCCAGAAATCTCTGGCCTGGCAGTGCTACCGAGGAGCCTTGCCAGTTCGGGATAAACTCTACAGGCATGGAGGTGCCGTCAGCCGGGCATGTCCGAGATGCGCGCAGGGCGACGAAACCGTCCTGCACGCACTCGTCCAGTGTCCGAAAATTGCTGACTTGTGGGTTTATGTCGAACACCTGCTGTCGCGTTTAGGACGGATCCGGCTATCATCTGAGTCCATCGTGAGGATTGCCCCGCCCTCCTCCTTTAGCCGGGAAGGGCAGGCAGTTTTTATCTGCCTGGTGGCCATGGCGAAAGAGATAGTATGGTGGACACGTTTGAAAGGGCTTAAGACGAGCACTTACCTCTTCGGTGATGCTCTGATTGACTTTTTCAAATTTCATTTGAAAAGGAAAATCAGAGTAGAGAGGGAAGTGCTCTCTTCCCAGCATTTTGTTGAAAGATGGGTGAGAGAAGCAAGAATGGCCCGAGTGAATGGGCCTACTCTGAGCATATATCTGTAAATTAAAGGTGGAAAACTGGGAGAGGGCACTTGCCTTGGTGGTCAGGGTCATTGTGGCTTTTTACTGGGCTTTCTCCACAAATGTCCCTCCGAAGTCTCCCCCCTATTGGGGAATTTTTCATTGTTATTTTCATTGTTATTTTTGTTACATCCTCTGTTTTTTTTTTTTTACACGCAGAAATGCCCATTTGTACCGTCCTGCATTGTCCTGCACTGTCCTTAATGTCTACTTTATGTAAACCCTTGTGGTTAATAAAGAAATCATTATTATTATTATTATTATTATTATTATTATTATTATTATTATTATTATTATTGGCGACCTACGTAGTAAATCGTATCATCGTGAGCTCCGCAAAGGTTTATTATTTTCAGTTATTTAAAATTGCCATTTATGGAAAATTTTTATTGTTAACTATATATAAGTGCACATAAATTGATTTCTGAAAAGGACACTCAAAAATATTGGGGCCTTGAGCCCAAAATTTAAACTTTTTATAATTATCAAACAAAAATTTTTTCTTTGAAAAATAATGGATGACTCAGATTCACTCCTTCCTCACAATCCAACACCTCACACCGACACCACCATTGTAAACATTGCTACGTTTCCCAGCACTGGAATTGTAAGCAGTAGCAATATTTTTAATTTGTCTCAGGCAGACGTTCATTTCCCGCCATTACCAATGACTGCAGGTGTTAAAGCCGCCACCACCACCACCACCACCACTACAGCGACAACAGAAACAAAAGAAAAAAAAAATTAACTCATGATATCGAAATGAATTCAACCAAAATGAACTATTCCACACGGGACACCACTGACGCCACCACCACCACAACTGAAACTAAAATTAACAATAGCAAAAATAACGATAATAACAACAGCAACAATGAAATTAAGAAAACTACCCTGAGTTTTGCCAAAGTAGCAAAAACGTGCGAAGCGATTCAGGTAACTCAGGAAGAATTAGATGAAGCCAATGGAATGGTAAAGAAAGATGGGTACAGGGTCAGCCTCACCCCCCCCACCCCCACCACCCCCACACACACACACCTAATAAAATGGAATAACGTCGCCTATGCACCGTGTCTTATCGGACAATAAACATAAAATCGCGCCGAGTGGAACGGGCATCTGAGTCCCAAATCCAAAAAGCTTTGGGACATGTGTGGCCAAAAAAACCCACATCAGACGTAGGCAGAAATATGGAACCGTGGACGTGTTCTTTGAAACACCACAGGAGGCCAGAGAACACTCCATGGCCCCATTAAGAAGTGACGACCTCACACTCATCCCAAGCTATTGTGGACAGAGACTTGTAAAGATCAGGGTGACCCACGTTCCACCGGCCAGCGAAATTCCCTGGCTAATGGCTGCCGTCCTCGCCGGCATCGAGGCCAGCACCAAAATAATAGAAATAGCAAAAGAAAAGCAGGAGAACTAGTCCGGATATGGGATGGAGCTCCTGATCCAAGCGGACCATAAAAGCATTGAAGAGATCCCAGAGGTAATAGACCTCACTGACGGCAGCCACCTCACCGTAATCGTCGAGGGCAGAAGACCTAGGTGTGTCGTTTGTGGTGAAGGAACCCACCTAAGGGCTTTCTGCCCTCAGGCTAAAAGGTTGAGGCCACCTCTCTTACCCACCCCAGTGACTCAATCATCAACACCACCAGCAGCAGAAATAGCAGCAACAACTGTAGCAGCAACAACAGAAGCAACTGTAACAGCAACAACCCCAGCAACAGTAGCAAAACCAACACCACCACCACCCAACGCCCCAGAACTAGCACCAGCGCCTACACCATCCACCACGACACAACCAAAACCAACGCCTGTGGAGGATTTTCCACTCCCCGGCTTATCGCAACTGGAGATAGATTGTGACGACGAGGAGTGGGAAATGGTATCAGGAAAAGAGAAAAAAAAAAGAAACCAAAAAAGAAAAAATTCTCATCCTTCCCCCTCAAAAAACAAAATACAGAGGGAAACAAATAAATTATCGAACAAGAAAGTTAAGACAGATATGCCACCATCCACACCAGCATCACCAACCCCATCACCACAAACACCAACACCATCACCATCATTAACCCCAACACCACCATCACCAACACCACAAAAGTCACCAAAAAGCGTAATAGAAACAAACCCACAACAAACGCAAACAAAACAAAACAACCAAAACGATACACACTACACAGCATTAAATTTGAACAACAACCAATTATTACACTACATGCAACACAACACCAGCATCACAGAAAAAGACTACACAACAACCCAAAAGTTCACACCACCTCCACACATACAAATCACTCGCATCACACAGAAAATGTACACGACACTAAAACAAAAATTCCCCAAAGACATCGGAGACTTCCGACAAACACTCTCCAGGAGGATTTATAAGGATATCCTTCTGGAGAAGGCCACAAGCAGTGAAAAGGATGGACAAACCATCCTTCCTCTACGAGAAGTACGGTAAGTGGTCTTTCCCATCTTTTCCACTCCATTTCAACATGACCTCACTCAGAATAGGCAGCATAAATGCGCGTGGCTTGGGGTCGTCATGGAAGCAGGGCCACCTGCTCAACGACCTCAGGTCACTAAACATAGATGTAGTGGCCATCAGCGAGACCAGAATCTCCGAAGCACGGGCCTTCGCACCGATCTTCGGCGGCTACGATGTGTACGCATCTCCCAGCCGTCCTGGATCGGGGGGAAGGAGTTGCTGTGCTTTTTCGGAGAGGTTTGGATCTCGCCATACGGGCCATCTTCCTGGACTCAGAAGGTAAGTTGGTGGTGCTAGACGTGACCAGCGGAGACGGGCAAGCTTTCAGGCTAGTGGCCGTCTATGCCCCGACAGGAGCAGGGCGGCCTGATTTCTTCCAGCGTCTGGAGACCTTTCTTGGAACGTCCCGCTCTTTAGTGTTAGTGGGCGACTGGAACGGGATCTTAGATGCACGCTGGGACTGTGTGGGATTAGCGGATAGGGGAGGAGGGTGCAAGAGCCTCACCAACCTGCTCAGGCATTTTGAACTGTCTGACAGATACCGTTGGATTTCCCGAATGTGCCACTGTGGACTTGGACAAATCGCGTATGGTCATCCAGATCATATCTAGATAGAGTATTTTGTAGAGAAATAGATAGATCTAGCATAGGCTGTCCACAATTCAAGATAGTCAGCTACACGGACCACAAATTCGTGATCTGTGTACTTGACTTAGATAGGCTTCATAGACGAGGACCCGGCTACTGGAAGCTAAACGCGTCCTTACCAGCGCGCAAGGCCTACAGAGACCACATTAGCGAACTAGTTAAGCGGGCGTTGACGGGGGCCATCGTCAACAACAAGTGGTGGTTTGCTCAGAAAAGAGCAATTAGAATAGAGTCCATTAGGTTTAGTAAGGCTTTAGCAATAGAGAAAAATAGAGCAGAGGGAGAATTAGTTAGAAAATTAGACGAGGCGCTTACCAAAGGCATCGCTACCGACGTGCTTGCGGCGAAATTGGCCCTTGACCAATTCTTCAATGCAAAACACGAAGGCTGCGTTGTCAGAGCTAGGGTGCATGCTCTCAGACACGAGGGGACGAAAGCCGTTCAATGGGCCCGAGTGACGGAGGCGCATCGTGGAAACAAAGCCACGATCCGGTCTTTGATGGACCACGACGGGCGCATGCTACTCAATCCCGGGCAAATGTGTGAAGCTTTTCAGCGACACTTCGCTCAGTTGTTCGGTGGCAGCGGCGGGCCGGATCGAGGGATGGACTTTAGCGTCTACCTCGACGGACTGCCGCGGCTCTCGGCCACTGAGGCGGAGTGTTGCGAAAAGCCGATAACAGCCGCTGAAGTACGGGAGGCAATGATTAGCTGCACAATGGGTAAATCGCCTGGTTTGGATGGTCTGCCCTATGAACTTTACGTACAGATGCCAGACTTGTTCAGAGGCCTCTTGGCGGACGTCTACTGCAACTGGCAACAGAACGGGAGAATTCCCAGCTCTGTGAGCCGAGGAGCGGTGGCACTGCTGAGAAAGGATCCGAACAAGGGGGATAGCATAGATAATTTTAGGCCCATAACTCTGCTAAACACAGAGTTCAAGATTTTGGCCAAGGTGCTATCAAAGAGGTTGGCGCTTGTCGTTGGTGGTCTGGTGGGAGAGGCGCAGACATGCGCCATTCCCGACAGATCCATCCACGACAACCTCCACCTCATGCGATACATCGTAGAGAGGGTAGCTAGGGAACCTGGCACGGTGGGGGCCTTGATCAATTTAGATCAGTCGAAAGCTTTCGATAGGGTCGACCATCGTTACCTAGCGGCAGTCCTGGGGGCGGCTGGCTTTGGGCCCGTCTTCAGAGGCTGGATGGCTGCCATGCACAGCGACATCTGCTCTGTGGTGAGAGTGAACGGTCACCTTTCGGAACCGTTCAACATCATGCGCTCGGTCCGCCAAGGATGTCCCCTCTCGTCCCTCTTGTATGTATTGACTCTCGAGCCATTACTGCACAAACTGGAGACGTTGAGTGGGGGGGGTCCCGCGCAAACTAGGATGCGGAAGATCGGTGTCAGCATATGCGGACGATGTCACCGTAGTGGTGTCGAACGCCAAACACATCGAGGCGATTGGCACTTCACTAAGAGAATACGAAGCGGTGACAGGAGCAATGATCAACCAGGAAAAGTCAGTGGGCCTGCAGCTCGGCACCTGGAGAGGCAGGTCCATGCCGTCCAACAGCGTCGTCGGGCGCTGGACGGACGGACCAGTTAAATTGCTCGGGATCTGGTTCGGTCCGGACCTCCAGACGGACAAACACTGGGACGAAGTGACGAGCAGAGTGGCTTCTCTCACCCAGAAATGGGCCGAGAGGAAGCTATCCCTGAAAGGTCGAGCGGAGGTGGCTAACGCGTATATCGCGTCCGTCATCTACTACCGCCTGACCGTCGTACCTTGTCCTAAGCCCCGCCTGACTGCGCTGGAGCGTTTGCTCTTTCGCTTCTTGTGGAAGGGACGCGCTCCGATGGTCAGGCGGTCCATTTGCTGTCAACACCCGCTACGTGGAGGGCTGGGCATGCCGTGGCTGATGATGCGCAGACACGCGCTCAGGCTACGACATCTCCACCTCTTCCTCGACGGTGATCAGGTGTGGTCGCCGTTTGCAAGACACGTTTTTCCCCAGCTCGTCTCCTTGACGGAGCTGCAGTCCTGGGTCAAGCGAAGACCGAGAGGGAGCGCTTGGAGACTGGAATGTCTTCAGGCGCTCACAGCCCTCGACCAATCGGGCAATGTGATCGGTGGAAACTCCACCTTGGCGTTCTATAGGGGATTAGTGGAGGGGAAGAGCGACGACGTACTTGGAGAAACTCTAGGCGTCGACGAAAATCAACTAGCCAATCTCTTCGGAAGGACTTTCGGGCCGGGGCCTATGGACAACTTCCAGAAATCCCTGGCCTGGCAGTGCTACCGAGGAGCTTTGCCTGTTCGGGATAAACTCTACAGGCATGGAGGTGCCGTCAGCCGGGCATGTCCGAGATGCGCGCAGGGCGACGAAACCGTCCTGCACGCACTCGTCCAGTGTCCGAAAATTGCTGACTTGTGGGTTTATGTCGAACACCTGCTGTCACGTGTAGGACTGATCCAGCTATCAGCTGAGTCCATCGTGAGGATTGCCCCGCCCCCTTCCTTTAGCCTGGAAGGGCAGGCAGTTTTTATCTGTCTGGTGGCCATGGCGAAAGAGATAGTATGGTGGACACGTTTGAAAGAGCTGAAGACGAGCACTTACCTCTTCGGTGATGCCCTGATTAACTTTTTCAAATTTCATTTGAAAAGGAAAATCAGGGTAGAGAGGGAAGTGCTCTCTTCCCAGCATTTTGTTGAAAGATGGGTGAGAGAAGCAAGTATGGCCCGAATGAATGGGCCTTCTCTGAGTATGTGTCTGTAAATTAAAGGTGGAAAACTGGGAGAGGGCACTTGCCCTGGTGGTCAGGGCCACTGTGGTCTTTTAATGGGCTTTCTCCACAAATGTCCCTTGGAAGTCTCCCCCCTATTGGGGAATTTTTCTTTGTTATTTTATTTCAACCTCTGTTTTTTTACACGCAGAAATGCCCATTTATACCGTCCTGTATTGTCCTGTACTGTCCTTAATGTCTACTTTATGTGAACCCTTGTGGTTAATAAAGAAAACATTATTATTATTATTATTATTATTATTATTATTATTATTATTATAGTATCGTATAGTATCGTATATATATCATAGTATCGTATATATATTATTATAGTATTATTATTGTTGTTATTCCTTGAATCTCAGTCATTGATGTTGGTTAACTGGAAAGTCCGTTGGATTGAATATCAAGCCACTACCTGCAGCCTCAGATATTCAGGACGTATCGGAGGGTTCTTGCTGTTCCAAGCAAGCATGCCTTTTGAAGCGTTCCAAAAAGCGTGAAGGGGCCGATTTTCTTTAACCATCCCTGGAAACTTTTGGAGATAGTCCCCAGTGCGCCTATGACAATCGGGATCACTTTGACTTCATGGCAGTTCCAAATCCTTTTCACCTCCCACTTTAGGTCCTGGTATCGGTTAATTTTCTCCCTCTCCTTCTCTTGCACTCTCGTGTCGAATGGGCAGGCCACATCCACAATCAGACACGATCTTTTTTCTTTGTCCACAACCACCAGGTCAGGTCTATTGTGTTCCAGTTTTTTGTCCGTCTGTATCCTAAAATCCCACAGCACCTTCACCTGATTTTTCTCCATCACCGCCTCTGGCCTATGCTCATACCATTTCTCAGAATGTGGTAAATTGTTTACTTTGCACAGGTGCCAGTGGATCACCCTGCCCATCACATCGTGTTTCCAGCCCTTATAGTGGGTCTGGGCTAGGTGTTTACACTCGGACACAATGTGAGCCACAGTCTCCTCTCTCTCTCCACAGATCCTGCACAGTGGGCTAGCCTCCTCCTTGTAAATATGGTGCTTCAACCACTTCGTTTTGAGGGCCTGCTCCTGCGCAGCCATTAGCATTCCTTCTGTAGCCTTTTTGAGGTCTCCTCTTCTCAACCAGTTCCATGTCTGTGGATCTCTAAATTCAGTTTTCTCAAAGAAGGTACTATGAAGGGATTTTCCCTTAAGGCTGCTCTTCCTCCTTGATGTTATTTCCTCCTTGGACATCCCCTGGCCTACTGTCCCCTCCTTCAGTACAGTTCTGAGCATTGGCTCCTTACTATAGGTCACGTATTTGTATAGGTTGTTTTTCTCCATCCGAACACAGTCCTCTATGCTGATAAGACCTCTTCCACCCTCAGATCTCCTTAGGTAGAGTCTATCGACATCACTCCTCTTGTGGAACATGTTGTAGATAGTCAATAGCTTCCTAGTCTTCCTATCCATTTCTTTTTGTTCAGCAACATTCCATCTCAGAATTCCCGCACTGTACCTAATAATAGACACAGCTCGGGAATTTACTGCGCTTATGGCATTTCTGCTGTTCAGATGTGACTTCAATACGCTCCTTACTCTCCGAATGTATTCAGTTCTTAACAATTCCTTCATTTTTTTGTTCTTTATGCCATCAGCCTCCAGAACGCCCAAATACTTGTATCCTTCCTCAGAGTCAATTTCCTTTATCATCTCACCTGTTGGTATCTGGATCCCGTTACTTCTGCTCAACCTACCCCTCCTCATCACAATGACTCCACATTTACCAATACCAAACTGCATACATATATCACTGCTGAAAATACGGACAGTGTCAACAAGCACATCCAACTCCTTCTCACTTTTCCCGAAGAGCTTAAGATCGTCCATGAAGAGGAGGTGATTGATGGTAAGCTCTCCCCTTCCCAACTTGTATCCTGCTCTCACTTTTCGCAGCATAATGGTCAAGGGCATCAGGGCAAGGACAAACAACAGAGGGGACAGGCTATCTCCCTGGAAGATACCTCTCTTGATCTTCACGCTTCCCAAGGATACTCCAGTTGATGTCAACTCTGTCTCCCAGGACCCCATACTCCTGCCCAGCAACTGTCTGATGTTATCTGCCACCCTGAAGATCTCCAGGCTTTTGGTGATCCAAGAATGAGGCACCATGTCAAATGCCTTTCTGTAGTCTATCCATCCCATGGCAAGATCAGTGTGTCTCCTCCTGCAATTCCCCATTACCATCTTATCAACAAGTAACTGGTCCTTTGTACCACGTGACTTCTTTCGGCATCCTTTCTGTTCGTCCGGTAACAAGTTGTTTGTGTGGAGGTGATGGTAGATTTCCTCAGACACAATGCTCGTCAACAGTTTCCACATTACGGACAGACATGTGATAGGTCTATAGTTGGTAACATCATTACCCTTGATTCGGTCTTTCATTATCAGAACTGTGGTACCTTTTGTCAACCACTCTGGCACCTCACCCGACACCAAGCAGTCATTGAACATGGCCGTCAGCTTCGGGTGGAGGGATGTTAAATGTTTAATCCAATACCCCTGCACACCATCTGGGCCCTGTGATTTCCAGTTGGTTAGTTTTTTGGCCTGCCCCTTAAGAGTTTCAACTGTGATACTCAAATCAGTTTGTTGTTGTGCCTGCTCACCGATCTCCCTCTGTACTGTCTCAATCCACCCTGCCTGGACATTATGTCTAACATCCTGCTCCCATATTCCTCTCCAGAATGTTTTAGTTTGCTCCGCCCCAGGGATCAAGTCGTTGCCTCTTTCTTTCCCCTCAAGCTGTCCAAACAGCATCTTCTGGTTGTTGTCGAACATGCGGTTCTGTTTATACTGACTGACTCTGTTCTCGTATCGCCTGATTTTTGCACTCTTTGCTACAATGCGTTGCTTCAGTTCCTCTATGATAATATTTAGCTTTTTCCTCCTAGTTTTGTATTTTATTTCCAGTCTATTTTTAGTGCCTATGTTTTTTAGTGTCCCATTCAGTAGTGACTCAAGCTTTCCTATGTCATTTCTCATTTCCCCGATTTGCCCACTCAGTCGCTTCTTCCACCACGGCTCTGCTCTTTCTTGTCTGTTGTTTCCTCTCGCTTTTATACCAAGTAGTTTCCTCACCGTATTTGCTGTTGCTTTGAGGATATTGTTGCACTGGTGAAGGCTCCTCGCCTCAAGGTATGGGATGACTTTGTTTACCTTAGCTGTTGTTTCTTTTAACTTTTTCCTGTCTACAAATCTTAGATTCATAGGTCTCCCACTATCATTGTTCAATTCATCTACCACTAAATTTAGGATGTCAACCGAATCTTG
>OZ024740.1:62369414-62446914 GCA_964016885.1 Eledone cirrhosa | reverse complement strand
ATTTATCGACGTAAAGGGCTGTATAAAGATGGAGTGTTGATGTGGGAGTAACGTTATGTGCATGGACTGTCCGACGTGAAGGGCTGTATAAAGATGGAGTGTTGATGTGGGAGTAAGCTTATGTGCATGAACTGACCGACGTAAAGAGCTGTATAAAGATGGGGTGTTGATGTGGGAGTAAGGTTATGTGCATGGACTGACCGACGTAAAGGGCTGTATAAAGATGGAGTGTTGATGTGGGAGTAAGGTTATGTGAATGGACTGACCGACGTAAAGGGATGTATAAAGATGGAGTGTTGATGTGGGAGTAATCTTATGTGCATTAACTGACCGACGTAAAGAGATGTATAAAGATGGAGAGTTGATGTGGGAGTAAGGTTATGTGCATGGAGTGACCGACATAAAGGGCTGTATAAAGATGGAGTGTTGATGTTGGAGTAAGGTTATGTGCATGAACTGACCGACGTAAAGGGGTGTATAAAGATGGAGTGTTGATGTGGGAGTAAGTGTATGTGGATGGACTGACCGACGTAAAGGGCTGTATAAAGATGGAGTGTTGATGTGGGAGTAAGCTTATTTGGATGGACTGACCGACGTAAAGGGTTGTATAAAGATGGAGTGTTGATGTGGGAGTAAGGTTATGTGCATGGACTGACCGACGTAAAGGGATGTATAAAGATGGAGTGTTGATGTGGGAGTAAGCTTATTTGGATGGACTGACCGACGTAAAGGGTTGTATAAAGATGGAGTGTTGATGTGGGAGTAAGGTTATGTGCATGGACTGACCGACGTAAAGGGATGTATAAAGATGGAGTGTTGATGTGGGAGTAAGCTTATGTGCATGGACTGACCGACGTATAGGGCTGTATAAAGATGGAGTGTTGCTGTGGGAGTAAGGTTATGTGCATGGACTGACCGACGTAAAGGGGTGTATAAAGATGGAGACTTGATCTGGGAGTAAGCTTATGTGGATGGACTGACCGACGTAAAGGGCTGTATAAAGATGGAGTGTTGATGTGGGAATAAGCTTATGTGGATGAACTGACCGACGTAAAGGGCTGTATAAAGATGGAGTGTTGATGTGGGAGTAAGGTTATGTGCATGAACTGACCGACGTAAAGGGCTGTATAAATATGGAGTGTTGATGTGGGAGTAAGTTTATGTGCATGAACTGACCGACGTATAGGGCTGTATAAAGATGGAGTGTTGATGTGGGAGTAAGGTTATGTGCATGAACTGACCGACGTAAAGGGGTGTATAAAGATGGAGTGTTGATGTGGGAGTAAGCTTATGTGCATGGATTGACCGACGTAAAGGGCTGTATAAAGATGGAGTGTTGATGTGGGAGTAAGCTTATGTGCATGGACTGACCGACGTAAAGGGCTGTATAAAGATGAAGTGTTGATGTGGGAGTAAGGTTATGTGCATGGACTGACCGACGTAAAGGGCTGTATAAAGATGGAGTGTTGATGTGGGAGTAAGGTTATGTGCATGGACTGTCCGACGTAAAGGGCTGTATAAAGATGGAGTGTTGATGTGGGAGTAAGATTATGTGCATGGACTGACCGACGTAAAGGGCTGTATAAAGATGGAGTGTTGATGTGGGAGTAAGCTCATGTGCATGGACTGACCGACGTAAAAGGCTGTATAAGGATGGAGTGTTGATGTGGGAGTAAGGTTATGTGCATGGATTTATCGACGTAAAGGGCTGTATAAAGATGGAGTGTTGATGTGGGAGTAACGTTATGTGCATAGACTGACCGACGTAAAGGGGTGTATAAAGATGGAGTGTTGATGTGGGAGTAAGATTATGTGAATGGACGGACCGACGTAAAGGGCTGTATAAAGATGAAGTGTTGATGTGGGAGTAAGGTTATGTGCATGGACTGTCCGACGTGAAGGGCTGTATAAAGATGGAGAGTTGATGTGGGAGTAAGGTTATGTGCATGGACTGTCCGACGTAAAGGGCTGTATAAAGATGGAGTGTTGATGTGGGAGTAAGATTATGTGCATGGACTGACCGACGTAAAGGGCTGTATAAAGATCGAGTGTTGATGTGGAAGTAAGCTCATGTGCATGGACTGACCGACGTAAAAGGCTGTATAAGGATGGAGTGTTGATGTGGGAGTAAGGTTATGTGCATGAATTTATCGACGTAAAGGGCTGTATAAAGATGGAGTGTTGATGTGGGAGTAACGTTATGTGCATAGACTGACCGACGTAAAGGGGTGTATAAAGATGGAGTGTTGATGTGGGAGCAAGATTATGTGAATGGACGGACCGACGTAAAGGGCTGTATAAAGATGAAGTGTTGATGTGGGAGTAAGGTTATGTGCATGGACTGTCCGACGTGAAGGGCTGTATAAAAATGGAGAGTTGATGTGGGAGTAAGCTTATGTGCATGGACTGTCCGACGTAAAGGGCTGTATAAAGATGGAGTGTTGATGTGGGAGTAAGATTATGTGCATGAACTGACCGACGTATAGGGCTGTATAAAGATGGAGTGTTGATGTGGGAGTAAGATTATGTGAATGGACGGACCGACGTAAAGGGCTGTATAAAGATGGAGTGTTGATGTGGGAGTAAGCTTATGTGCATGGATTGACCAACGTAAAGGGCTGTATAAAAATGGAGTGTTGATGTGGGAGTAAGCTTATGTGCATGGACTGACCGACGTAAAGGGCTGTATAAAGATGAAGTGTTGATGTGGGAGTAAGGTTATGTGCATGGACTGTCCGACGTGAAGGGCTGTATAAAGATGGAGAGTTGATGTGGGAGTAAGGTTATGTGCATAGACTGACCGACGTAAAGGGGTGTATAAAGATGGAGTGTTGATGTGGGAGTAAGGTTATGTGCATGGACTGACCGACGTAAAGGGCTGTATAAAGATGGAGTGTTGATGTGGGAGTAAGGTTATGTGCATGGACTGTCCGACGTGAAGGGCTGTATAAAGATGGAGTATTGATGTGGGAGTAAGGTTATGTGCATGGACTGTCCGACGTAAAGGGCTGTATAAAGATGGAGTGTTGATGTGGGAGTAAGCTTATGTGCATAGACTGACCGACGTAAAGGGGTGTATAAAGATGGAGTCTTGATGTGGGAGTAAGATTATGTGAATGGACGGACCGACGTAAAGGGCTGTATAAAGATGGAGTGTTGATGTGTGAGTAAGCTTATGTGCATGAACTGACCGACGTAAAGGGCTGTATAAAATGGAGTGTTGATGTGGGAGAAAGGTTATGTGGATGGACTGACCGACGTAAAGGGCTGTATAAAGATGGAGTGTTGATGTGTGAGTAAGCTTATGTGCATGAACCGACCGACGTAAGGGGCTGTATAAAGATGGAGTGTTGATGTGGGAGTAAGCTTATGTGCATGAACTGACCGACGTAAAGGGCTGTATAAAGATGGAGACTTGATGTGGGAGTAAGCTTATGTGCATGGACTAACCGACGTAAAGGGCTGTATAAAGATGGAGTGTTGATATGTGAGTAAGCTTATGTGCATGAACTGACCGACGTAAAGGGCTGTATAAAGATGGAGTGTTGATGTGGGAGTAAGTTTATGTGCATGAACTGACCGACGTAAAGGGCTGTATAAAGATGGAGTGTTGATGTGGGAGTAAACTTATGTGCATGAACTGACCCACGTAAAGGGCTGTATAAAGATGGAGTGTTGATGTGTGAGTAAGATTATGTGCATGGCCTGACCGACGTAAAGGGCTGTATAAAGATGGAGTGTTGATGTGGGAGTAAGTTTATGTGCATGAACTGACCCACGTAAAGGGCTGTATAAAGATGGAGTGTTGATGTGGGAGTAAACTTATGTGCATGAACTGACCGACGTAAAGGGGTGTATAAAGATGGAGTGTTGATGTGTGAGTAAGCCTATGTGGATGGACTGACCGACGTAAAGGGGTTTATAAAGGTGGAGTGTTGATGTGGGAGTAAACTTATGTGTATGAACTGACCGACGTATAGGGCTTTATGAAGATGGAGTGTTGATGTGGGAGTAAGGTTATGTGCATGGACTGACCGACGTAAAGGGCTGTATAAAGATGGAGTGTTGATGTGGGAGTAAGGTTATGCGCATGGACTGACCGACGTAAAGGGCTGTATAAAGATGGAGTGTTGATGTGGGAGTAAGGTTATGTGCATGAACTGATCGACGTAAAGGGCTGTATAAAGATGGAGTGTTGATGTGGGAGTAAGGTTATGCGCATGGACTGACCGACGTAAAGGGCTGTATAAAGATGGAGTGTTGATGTGGGAGTAAGGCTATGTGGATGGACTGACCGACATAAAGGGGTGTATAAAGATGGAGTGTTGATGTGGGAGTAAGGTTATGTGGATGGACTGACCGACGTAAAGGGCTGTATAAAGATGGAGTTTTGATGTGTGAGTAAGCTTATGTGCATGAACTGACCGACGTAAAGGGCTGTATAAAGATGGAGTGTTGATGTGGGAGTAAGGTTATGTACATGAACTGACCGACGTAAAGGGCTGTATAAAGATGGAGTGTTGATGTGGGAGTAAGGTTATGTGCATGAACTGACCGACGTAAAGGGCTGTATAAAGATGCAGTGTTGATGTGGGAGTAAGCCTATGTGGATGGACTGACCGAGGTAAAGGGGTGTATAAAGATGGAGTGTTGATGTGGGAGTAAGGTTATGTACATGAACTGACCGACGTAAAGGGCTGTATAAAGATGGAGTGTTGATGTGGGAGTAAGGTTATGTGCATGGACTGACCGACGTAAAGGGCTGTATAAAGATGCAGTGTTGATGTGGGAGTAAGCCTATGTGGATGGACTGACCGACGTAAAGGGGTGTATAAAGATGGAGTGTTGATGTGGGAGTAAGCTTATGTGTTACAACTGACCGACGTATAGGGCTGTATAAAGATGGAGACTTGATGTGGGAGTAAGGTTATGTGCATGAACTGACCGACGTAAAGGGCTGTATACAGATGGAGTGTTGATGTGGGAGTAAGGTTATGTGCATGAACTGACCGACGTAAAGGGCTGTATAAAGATGGAGTGTTGATGTGGGAGTAAGGTTATGTGCATGAACTGACCGACGTAAAGGGCTGTATAAAGATGGAGTGTTGATGTGGGAGTAAGGTTATGTGCATGAACTGAACGACGTAAAGGGCTGTATACAGATGGAGTGTTGATGTGGGAGTAAGGTTATGTGCATGAACTGACCGACGTAAAGGGCTGTATAAAGATGGAGTGTTGATGTGGGAGTAAGGTTATGTGCATGAACTGACCGACGTAAAGGGCTGTATAAAGATGGAGTGTTGATGTGGGAATAAGCTTATGTGCATGAACTGACCGACGTAAAGGGCTGTATAAAGATGGAGTGTTGATGTGGGAGTAAGCTTATGTGCATGAACTGAACGACGTAA
The DNA here is from genome assembly GCA_964016885.1 of Eledone cirrhosa. Classification (NCBI taxonomy): domain Eukaryota; kingdom Metazoa; phylum Mollusca; class Cephalopoda; order Octopoda; family Eledonidae; genus Eledone; species Eledone cirrhosa. Next base: position 62,441,506 of record OZ024740.1, on the reverse strand, counting down.
AGGGCTGTATACAGATGGAGTGTTGATGTGGGAGTAAGGTTATGTGCATGAACTGACCGACGTAAAGGGCTGTATAAAGATGGAGTGTTGATGTGGGAGTAAGGTTATGTGCATGAACTGACCGACGTAAAGGGCTGTATAAAGATGGAGTGTTGATGTGGGAATAAGCTTATGTGCATGAACTGACCGACGTAAAGGGCTGTATAAAGATGGAGTGTTGATGTGGGAATAAGCTTATGTGCATGAACTGACCGACGTAAAGGGCTGTATAAAGATGGAGTGTTGATGTGGGAGTAAGCTTATGTGCATGAACTGACCGGCCTAAAGGGCTGTATAAAGATGGAGTGTTGATGTGGGAGTAAGCTTATGTGCATGAACTGACCGACGTAAAGGGCTGTATAAAGATGGAGTGTTGATGTGGGAGTAAGGTTATGTGCATGAACTGACAGACCTAAAGGGCTGTATAAAGATGGAGTGTTGATGTGGGAGTAAGATTATGTGCATGGACTGACCGACGTAAAGGGCTGTATAAAGATGGAGTGTTGATGTGGGAGTAAGTTTATGTGCATGAACTGACCGACGTAAAGGGCTGTATAAAGATGGAGTGTTGATGTGGGAGTAAGCCTATGTGGAAGGACTGACCGACGTAAAGGGCTGTATAAAGATGGAGTGTTGATGTGGGAGTAAGCTTATGTGCATGAACTGACCGACATAAAGGGCTGTATAAATATGGAGTGTTGATGTGGGAGTAAGGTTATGTGAATGGACTGACCGACGTAAAGGGATGTATAAAGATGGAGTGTTGATGTGGGAGTAAGCCTATGTGGATGGACTGACCGACGTAAAGGGGTGTATAAAGATGGAGTGTTGATGTGGGAGTAAGCCTATGTGGATGGACTGACCGACGTAAAGGGGTGTATAAAGATGGAGTGTTGATGTGGGAGTAAGCTTATGTGCATGAACTGACCGACGTAAAGGGCTGTATAAAGATGGAGTGTTGATGTGGGAGTAAGGTTATGTGCATGAACTGACCGACCTAAAGGGCTGTATAAAGATGGAGTGTTGATGTGGGAGTAAGATTATGTGCATGGACTGACCGACGTAAAGGGCTGTATAAAGATGGAGTGTTGATGTGGGAGTAAGGTTATGTGCATGAACTGACCGACGTAAAGGGCTGTATAAAGATGGAGTGTTGATGTGGGAGTAAGCCTATGTGGATGGACTGACCGACGTAAAGGCGTGTATAAAGATGGAGTGTTGATGTGGGAGTAAGCTTATGTGCATGAACTGACCGACATAAAGGGCTGTATAAATATGGAGTGTTGATGTGGGAGTAAGCCTATGTGGATGGACTGACCGACGTAAAGGGGTGTATAAAGATGGAGTGTTGATGTGGGAGTAAGCTTATGTGCATGAACTGACCGACGTAAAGGGCTGTATAAAGATGGAGTGTTGATGTGGGAGTAAGCTTATGTGCATGAACTGACCGACGTAAAGGGCTGTATAAAGATGGAGTGTTGATGTGGGAGTAAGGTTATGTGCATGGACTGACCGACGTAAAGGGATGTATAAAGATGGAGTGTTGATGTGGGAGTAAGCCTATGTGGATGGACTGACCGACATAAAGGGGTGTATAAAGATGGAGTGTTGATGTGGGAGTAAGCTTATGTGCATGAACTGACCGACGTATACGGCTTTTTAAAGATGGAGTGTTGATGTGGGAGTAAGCCTATGTGGAAGGTCTGACCGACGTAAAGGGGTGTATAAAGATGGTGTGTTGATGTGGGAGTAAGCTTATGTGCATGAACTGACCGACGTAAAGGGCTGTATAAATATGGAGTGTTGATGTGGGAGTAAGTTTATGTGCATGAACTGACCGACGTAACGGGCTGTATAAAGATGGAGTGTTGATGTGGGAGTAAGCTTATGTGCATGGACTGACCGACGTAAAGGGCTGTATACAGATGGAGTGTTGATGTGGGAGTAAGGTTATGTGCATGAACTGACCGACGTAAAGGGCTGTATAAAGATGGAGTGTTGATGTGGGAGTAAGGTTATGTGCATGAACTGACCGACGTAAAGGGCTGTATAAAGATGGAGTGTTGATGTGGGAGTAAGGTTATGTGCATGAACTGAACGACGTAAAGGGCTGTATACAGATGGAGTGTTGATGTGGGAGTAAGGTTATGTGCATGAACTGACCGACGTAAAGGGCTGTATAAAGATGGAGTGTTGATGTGGGAGTAAGGTTATGTGCATGAACTGACCGACGTAAAGGGCTGTATAAAGATGGAGTGTTGATGTGGGAATAAGCTTATGTGCATGAACTGACCGACGTAAAGGGCTGTATAAAGATGGAGTGTTGATGTGGGAGTAAGCTTATGTGCATGAACTGAACGACGTAAAGGGCTGTATACAGATGGAGTGTTGATGTGGGAGTAAGGTTATGTGCATGAACTGACCGACGTAAAGGGCTGTATAAAGATGGAGTGTTGATGTGGGAGTAAGGTTATGTGCATGAACTGACCGACGTAAAGGGCTGTATAAAGATGGAGTGTTGATGTGGGAATAAGCTTATGTGCATGAACTGACCGACGTAAAGGGCTGTATAAAGATGGAGTGTTGATGTGGGAGTAAGCTTATGTGCATGAACTGACCGACGTAAAGGGCTGTATAAAGATGGAGTGTTGATGTGGGAGTAAGGTTATGTGCATGAACTGACCGACGTAAAGGGCTGTATAAAGATGGAGTGTTGATGTGGGAATAAGCTTATGTGCATGAACTGACCGACGTAAAGGGCTGTATAAAGATGGAGTGTTGATGTGGGAATAAGCTTATGTGCATGAACTGACCGACGTAAAGGGCTGTATAAAGATGGAGTGTTGATGTGGGAGTAAGCTTATGTGCATGAACTGACCGGCCTAAAGGGCTGTATAAAGATGGAGTGTTGATGTGGGAGTAAGCTTATGTGCATGAACTGACCGACGTAAAGGGCTGTATAAAGATGGAGTGTTGATGTGGGAGTAAGGTTATGTGCATGAACTGACAGACCTAAAGGGCTGTATAAAGATGGAGTGTTGATGTGGGAGTAAGATTATGTGCATGGACTGACCGACGTAAAGGGCTGTATAAAGATGGAGTGTTGATGTGGGAGTAAGTTTATGTGCATGAACTGACCGACGTAAAGGGCTGTATAAAGATGGAGTGTTGATGTGGGAGTAAGCCTATGTGGAAGGACTGACCGACGTAAAGGGCTGTATAAAGATGGAGTGTTGATGTGGGAGTAAGCTTATGTGCATGAACTGACCGACATAAAGGGCTGTATAAATATGGAGTGTTGATGTGGGAGTAAGGTTATGTGAATGGACTGACCGACGTAAAGGGATGTATAAAGATGGAGTGTTGATGTGGGAGTAAGCCTATGTGGATGGACTGACCGACGTAAAGGGGTGTATAAAGATGGAGTGTTGATGTGGGAGTAAGCCTATGTGGATGGACTGACCGACGTAAAGGGGTGTATAAAGATGGAGTGTTGATGTGGGAGTAAGCTTATGTGCATGAACTGACCGACGTAAAGGGCTGTATAAAGATGGAGTGTTGATGTGGGAGTAAGGTTATGTGCATGAACTGACCGACCTAAAGGGCTGTATAAAGATGGAGTGTTGATGTGGGAGTAAGATTATGTGCATGGACTGACCGACGTAAAGGGCTGTATAAAGATGGAGTGTTGATGTGGGAGTAAGGTTATGTGCATGAACTGACCGACGTAAAGGGCTGTATAAAGATGGAGTGTTGATGTGGGAGTAAGCCTATGTGGATGGACTGACCGACGTAAAGGCGTGTATAAAGATGGAGTGTTGATGTGGGAGTAAGCTTATGTGCATGAACTGACCGACATAAAGGGCTGTATAAATATGGAGTGTTGATGTGGGAGTAAGCCTATGTGGATGGACTGACCGACGTAAAGGGGTGTATAAAGATGGAGTGTTGATGTGGGAGTAAGCTTATGTGCATGAACTGACCGACGTAAAGGGCTGTATAAAGATGGAGTGTTGATGTGGGAGTAAGCTTATGTGCATGAACTGACCGACGTAAAGGGCTGTATAAAGATGGAGTGTTGATGTGGGAGTAAGGTTATGTGCATGGACTGACCGACGTAAAGGGATGTATAAAGATGGAGTGTTGATGTGGGAGTAAGCCTATGTGGATGGACTGACCGACATAAAGGGGTGTATAAAGATGGAGTGTTGATGTGGGAGTAAGCTTATGTGCATGAACTGACCGACGTATACGGCTTTTTAAAGATGGAGTGTTGATGTGGGAGTAAGCCTATGTGGAAGGTCTGACCGACGTAAAGGGGTGTATAAAGATGGTGTGTTGATGTGGGAGTAAGCTTATGTGCATGAACTGACCGACGTAAAGGGCTGTATAAATATGGAGTGTTGATGTGGGAGTAAGTTTATGTGCATGAACTGACCGACGTAACGGGCTGTATAAAGATGGAGTGTTGATGTGGGAGTAAGCTTATGTGCATGGACTGACCGACGTAAAGGGCTGTATAAAGATGTATATGAATTTCTACACATACGTACATAAACACACACATAGCAACAGCCGAGGGGTGTTGTGTAAGAAAGGGGAGGTAGTGAAAATTGCAGTAGCTTGCATATTTCATTACACGGTATGGTCGTAAGAGAAGAAGAAGAAGAAGAAGAAGAAGAAGAAGAAGAAGAAGAAGAAGAAGAAGAAGAAGAAGAAGAAGAAGAAGAAGAAGAAGAAGAAGAAGAAGAAGAAGAAGAAGAAGAAGAAGAAGAAGAAGAAGAAATTATAAACCGTACGCAGTCCCGCGCTTATTACTTTATTATAGTTTAGATATAAACATTCATAAAAAGCAGTTTCTCTCGTAGAGCGGGAATTTTGGTATTTTCCTCTAAAAACATTGGAGGCAAGCCAAGTTGATTTTATCACAGATGATAGGGAGGTTAATGCGCTGGAATAGACAAACAACACCTGATATCTAATAAAGTAAACCACCAACGATGACAAAAAAGGTCGTTATAGCTGCCCTGATCCCAGAAACGTCTTGAGTCCCACAGGCTAAAAGTTATAATTTATCTATAAATTACGGTGTTTCAGTTAGTTGTTTATTCTCTAAGAATGCAATGAAATTCCTCTGCGGCATCCAAGATGAGAGAAGGAACGAAAAGGTTGCTGAGAATGTGAGACATATAGAAATCAAGCCCCCACCTCGTGTCTCTGCTACTAGCTATTCATTGATTTTTTTTAATTTGTTATCAATGTTTCTTATAACCTTAAAAGCTCATACATCTGTTTGTACCAGCTGCTTTGTTCAGTAGTAATTCTTGTTACCAATGTGCAACATTGAAATCTACCATACTTTTGACCTATATCTGTTCTTCTTTATAGAGTTATTTAGACTGGAAGATGTTTTCTTTTTCAATTCTCTTAACCAAGGAAATATTTTGATTTAATGCCTATTTGGTCTTGACTAAATTTTTCTTACGCTCTGCCTATTTATGTGTCTTCATGTAACATATTACTTTTGGCTGCTGTAGATAATAATAATAAGTACTACTACTACTACTCGAGTCAATGGATCAGTGTGTGTGTGTGTGTGTGTGTGTGTGCGTGTATGTGTGTGTGTGTGCGTGCGTAAAACTGGTTAGTAAAGAAATGTAAATATTTCTATAAACTGATAAGTTTACGAAAAGCCATCAGAATTCCTAGTTACTATAAAATAGCGAAGTCGAGTACATTACCTTAGGAGGCGGAATAAATTGCCTCTGTTCAACTTTTTTGCGTCTTCGGGAATAGATGCAAACTTAAAGAAACAAATAAGTGACTAAATCATGGTGGTGCCCCAGTGTGGCCACAGTCTGAAATCAGTAAAAGAATATATATATATATATATATATATATATATATATATATATATGTAATGGCTGACTGAACACACAGGTGCTTTTTCTCCAAAAATAATTTTCCGCTACTTCCTCTTTTTACTCTCTATCTTGTGATGAAGGTCTAGTGACCGAAACGCTAAGACTATATCAAACGTGCTTCCTCTGGTTTCTTTCCTAACCCACCTTTCAGCCCGTAATCTCAGCGACCTTCTTGTGCATAATTACTTCTCTCCCTCTCCGAGCAAACATCTGCCTCAACAATCGTTATAACGCCAACTATACCTCTCCCACCACCTCCACTGCCCCTACACTTTAAGATGTACACGTATGCGTGCATGTATGCACGTACACATATACACGCCCTCAAGCATCAACCACCACAGAGATACAACCCTCATTGGCTCTCGCTTGAGGGTGCATGCGGTTGTATTTACGTGACACCCAGTTCCGGTGCTGGGAGGCCGTTGGTGTTGAACGTTTCCAACATTTACTACGCCAACCCCCCCCCCCCCCTACGTGTGTGCGCGCGCGGCGCATGTGTGTGTGTGCGCGTTTGTATGCATGTGTGTGTATGTGTGTCTGTGTGTGTGTGTGTGTGCGCGCGCGCGCATGTGTGTGTGTATGTGTGTGTGCGTGTATGTGTGTGTGTGCATGTGTGCGTGTGTGTGTCCATATGTGCGTGTGTGTGTCTGTGTGTGTGTGCGCGCGCATGTGTGTGTGCATGCGTGTGTGTGTGTACACGCAGAATTTTACATACATACGTATATCTCCCTGCCTTGGTCAACTCGCGTGCGCTCATTGGCACTCTACATTCTCTTAGCAGCTAGTTTTCTTACAGTCTAAAACACACCCAATCACCTCTTTCAGCAGACAAACAAACTAACACACAGACACATACTTCTACTCAAAATATACAAGGATTATTTCCCTTTCAAAACCTCTCTACTATTTAAGATACTCACTGATCAGCATTTCCACAAAATGACTGGTTGAAGACACGTGCTTTTTCTCTAAATTCTTTTTCTTTCCGTTCCCTCCTCTTCTTCCTCTCTACTTTTCCATTTCTTCTTTTATTTCGCATTTATCTTCAGATGAAGGACTATTACCCAAAACGTTAAGACCCTTTTCCTACTATATTAAGCATTATAGTACAATCAATAAAAATATCAGTTTAATGCTTGATATAGAAGGAAAAGTGTCTTAACGTTTTGGGCGGTAATTCATCATCAGAAGATAGAATGAGAAGTAAAAGAAGAAATAAAAAGATAGAGGAGAGTGGGAAGACGAAGAAACGGAAAAAATTTAGGGATGGGAAGAAAAAAAACATATATATATATAGCGGTAGAACACTGGAAGGTAATATCCGTAGTGGTAGAGCACCTTCTTGACTTAGTTGCTAACATTTCCGTTTGCAATCACCCTAACACCTTTCAAACTAAACTTAGAAATGATATTAAGAAATTTAGGTCTTCTAATAACACTTTCGTTCTTTCCGACAAAACCAATAATGTTTACGAAGTCGACAACACCACTTACAGTCACTTGGCCCATAACGCTATTACTTCCAAATATGGCCTACCACGACATTAATACAGAAGGCAAAGAACTTGCCGCCGGCCTTAAGGTAGATAAGAAGCTACAATCTCTAGCTAAGCGGGAGGCGTTCCTCACCCTGAAAGATCACAAGGTAGACTTTACTTCTAACCCCACATGTAGACTACTAAACCCGACACGCACAGATATGGGACTAGTCAGCAAGGCTATACTTAGAAACATAGTTAAGACCATTAGGATAAAGTCCAACCTGTCCCAGTAGGAGAACAGCGACTCCGTAATTAAGTGGTTCAACTCCTTCAAATCCAAAAAAGTGAAGGTTCAGACAGTTTGACATTGTAGATTTTTACCCGTCGATCTCAGAGACCCTGTTAAACAAAGCGTTGGAGTTTGCTACCATTTACACTACCGTCCATGTTTTAGACAGGGAAATCATCGCTCACTGCCAGAAAACTCTCCTCTTCAACAACGGAGTAGCCTGGGCAAAGAAGTCAACAACTTCAGAACTATTCGACATCAGTGCTGATGTATGCGACTTGGTTGGCCTATTTATTTTAGACATATTACGTGTTAGATTCCCAGACTTCCACACGGGAATAAACCGCGACGATGGACTGACCTTATCGAGCCATAAAAGTGGTCACGACCTCGACCGGTTTAAAAAAGACTTAGCTTCTACCTTCAATGAGTTAGGTCTTAGGATAACAATAGCTACCAACCTCTCTAGCGTAGATTTCTTAGACATTAATTTATACCTTTGCACACACACCTACAGACCCTTCCATAAGCTAAACGAAAAATTCAATTACAAGGACTCATGCCACCCTCCTGCTGTTTTTAGGAACTTCGTAAATAATATCAGTTCTAGAATCTCTAACCTCTCCTCTAATAAGGCTATATTTGACAGAGCGGCACCCTACTATTACACGGCGTTATCTAACTAGTTACGTCCCTTTACGGTCTGAGTTCAAATCCCGCCGAGGTTAACTTTGCCTTTCATCCTTATGGGGTCGATAAAATAAAGTACCAGTAATGTACTGGGTAATTGCTGGCCTTGTGCCAAAAGTAGAAACAGTTATCTAACAGCGGCTTCTCGCAACCAATTACTTACTCCCCCACTAACAACAACAGCAATAAGAAAAGAAATCGTAACAATAGACAAACTATCTGGTTCTCTCCTCCCTTCTCACTCAACGTTAAAACCAATGTAGGCAAAAGATTTCTAGCCCTCTTAGACACTTTCCCATAGGTCACAAATACCGCTCCATCTTTAACAGACACAAAGTAAAACTAGGATACTCCTGCGCTAAGAACATGAAGGCCCACATCACCAACAGCCCTAAGAGCAACACCCCACCAAGGCGTTCTTGCCGAAAGCCCGAAGCTTGTCCCCTTCAACAGCAATGCAACACACCCGCTGTAGTTTATGAAGCTGTGGTCACTTCCAACCGACCAAACCAACCACAGGTCAAATCCTATGTGGGTATGGCGGAGGGCCGATTTAAGGAACGCTTCCTGAACGACCAGTCGATCTTTAGGTATCCGGACAAACGTTCATCCACGAAACTTGCGAGCCACGTATGGTCCCTCAAGGACTCAAGTATAGACTACTCCATTCAATGGAAAGCCATCACTAAGTCCAAGCCATACGCAAGGGGAAATCCGTCGTGTGGACTATGTATTGATGAACGAATAAATATTCTAAAGAGATTACGCAATAGCGATTGCCTAAACTCAAGAAATGAATTCTTCACACGTTGTCCACACGTCTGGAAACACCTCTTACATAACTACAAAGCTCCGGATTGAATTATAACAACATCCTTATTTTCTTATCAACTTGAAACTTTCGTACTTTCACAGTTATCTCCCTTACATCTCTCGCACGCAATTTAGTATTGTCTGGGTGAAGTGACCGTTTCTGCGCATGCGCGTTCATACGGTTGTACTTCCTGTTCCGTATAACCATGTCCATTACGAGCTGTGGATCCGCTAAGGTGAAACAATTGTTCTCGGAATGGTGAACTAACTGTTGTGTAACCACTTCTATATATATATATATACGAATATAAATTTAGCGAGAATCGCATTTCGGCGGGTAGAAATTAGCGAAATGCAACTTCCATATTGTGCAGACAAGCGCTCCATGAATATGAAGAAGATGATACCAGAGCTATAAACATAAGTTAAAATGGTCATACACGCTGAGACGATGGTTATGAAGCCATTAACCACCATAGCCAAAAAAGTGAACAAGCTAAACGGGTCAAACAAAATGAGATATGATTGAAATATTTACCCGGACCCCCGGGGAAGAGGGAATACTCCGAAATTGGGTTTCTGCAACACCTAAATCAATAATACTGTCTGCTTATAAAAAATAAGCTTTTGATATAATGATCGAACAAGGCATCGCTTTCTCAACAGGTTTTTGTTCTTCTTGCCCCAGAATCTCGCAGGTTATCAAAGCACATGTGAGATTCTAAGGGGAGAAAACCCCTATTTGGTCAGTGGATTCAGCATGTGTAGTTATTGAAAAAATTTTCAAAAACCGCACAAGACGAATTAAGCTCTCGACCGAGTTGTTTTTTAAATAAACTTAAGCGATTAATCAGTCAATAGAATTAACTAAAAAGCCAAGAAAAATTAACTTGTTAATCGCTTGAATTGGAAGATTAATACAAATATAAATTTAGCGAGAATTGCATTTCGGCAGGTAAAAATTAGCGAAACGCAACTTCAATATTGTGCAGACAAGCGCTCCATGGATATGAAGAAGATACCAGAGCTATAAACATAAGTTAAAATGGTCATACACGCTGAGACGATGGTTAAGAAGCCATTAACCACCAGAGCCAAAAAAGCGAACATGCTAAACAGGTCAAACAAAATAAGATATGATTGAAATATTAACCCAGACCCCGGGGAAGATGGAATACTCCGAAATTGGGTTTCTGCAACACCTAAATCAATAATACTGTCTGCTTATAAAAAATAAGCTTTTGCTATAATGATCGAACAAGGCATCGCTTTCTCGACAGGTTTTTGTTCTTCTTGCGCCAGAATCTCGCAGGTTATGAAAGCACATGTGAGATTCTAAGGGGAGAAAACGAATTGAGCTCCCTTAATATGTATATATATATATATATATATATATATATATATAATCAAGGTTTAGCAAATAAGAAAAAGTTTCAAAATAAATTTTTTAAAATTAACTTTACTTACTATAGTTACCTTTACCGAATCGGTTTCGAATCTCAAAAATACGGCCTTCGTTGCAAAGAAAGATTCTCGTCAGAAGGATCTTTTCATTCGAAGAATATAAAATTCTCGAATTCAAATTACGAACTGGCGCTATTCAAAATTGTTCCCGAGATGAGAGTAAATGAAGTGGAATCAATTTTTTCAAGGGCCGAGTGTAAAGATAGAGGCAGAGGCAGGGAGGTCAGTCGGCTACCGCTATAACTAGCAGCAGCATTGAACCACATTGAGTGGTTCATTGAGCAGCATTGAACCACATTGGCATTTGGTTGGACAATACATGTGTGCCTTAGCGCCTTGTGCGTGTAGGAACACATATTCTATTATTATTATTATTATATATATATTTATATATATATGTGTGTGTGTGTGTGTGTGTGTGTGTGTGTGTGTGTGTGTGTGTGTGTGTGTGTGTGTGTGTGTGTGTATATAAATATATATATATATATATATATGTATATGTATATATATATGTCTATATATATATATATATAAGTATGTATACGTACATACACATATGTATACAGACGTACAGTAGTATGTATATATACATACATGCACACATATATATATGTACGTATGGATTCCCCAAACATTTATTATAACTCGGTGTGTTTGTAAACAAACTTCCCGTATTAAGCCGAAGTGTCTATCAACCACCGTTGCTCGTTTGTTCAACACTGACAAAGGAACGCTGTACTAGTTTCAAGCTTGTTAGCTATCGTCAACAACGTATACCTTCCTGCCAGATAGTTGAACGTCCGAAAGTATATACTTTCCTTATGCATATTAACGGCTGAGTAGCCCAATTTGCATATCGAGTGGGTTAATCGGCCGGGTGCACCGAAAACGATAAACGGAAAAAATGAAACAAAATTTCATTTCCCACTCTTAGTATGGTTGTTACTTAAATATAAGTATGTATACGTACATACACATATGTATACAGACGTACAGTAGTATGTATATATATATACATACATGCACACATATATATATGTACGTATGGATTCACCAAACTTTTATTATAATGCTCGGTGTGTTTGTAAACAAACTTCCCGTATTAAGCCGTAGTGTCTAGCAACCACCGTTGCTCGTTTGTTCAACACTGACAAAGGAACGCTGTACAAGCTTGAAACTAGTACAGCGTTTCTTTATCGGTGTTGAAAAAACGAGCAACGATGGTTGCTATACACTACGGCTTAATACGGGATGTTTGTTTACAAACACACCGAGCATTATAATAAATGTTCAGTGAATCCATACGTACATCTATATATGTGTGCATATATGTATATATATATACATACTACTGTACGTCTGTATACATATATGTATGTACGTGTACATACTTATATTTAAGTAACAACCATACTAAGAGTGGGAAATGAAATTTCGTTTTATTTTTTCCGTTTATCGTTTTCGATGCACCCGGCCGATTAACCCACGCGATATGCAAATTGGGCTACTCAGCCGTTAATATGCATAAGGAAAGTATATACTTTCGGACGTTCAACTATCTGGTAGGAAGGTATACGTTGCTGACGATAGCTAACAAGCTTGAAACTAGTACAGCGTTCCTTTGTCAGTGTTGAACAAACGAGCAACGGTGGTTGCTAGACACTACGGCTTAATACGGGAAGTTTGTTTACAAACACACCGAGCATTATAATAAATGTTTGGTGAATCCATACGTACATATATATATATGTGTGCATGTATGTATATATATATACATACTACTGTACGTCTGTATACATATGTGAATGTACGTGTACATACTTATATTTAGGTAACAGTCGTACTAAGAGTGGGAAATGAAATTTCGTTTCATTTTTTCCGTTTATCGTTTTCGGTGCACCCGGCCGATTAACCCACTCGATATGCAAATTGGGCTACTCAGCCGTTAATATGCATAGGGAAAGTATATACTTTCGGACGTTCAACTATCTGGCAGGAAGGTATACGTTGCTGACGATAGCTAACAAGCTTGAAACTAGTACAGCGTTCCTTTGTCAGTGTTGAACAAACGAGCAACGGTGGTTGATAGACACTACGGCTTAATACGGGATGTTTGTTTACAAACACACCGAGCATTATAATAAATGTTCGGTGAATCCATACGTACATATATATATATGTGTGCATGTATGTATATATATATATACATACTACCGTATGTCTGTATACATATGTGTATGTACGTATACATACTTATATTTAAGTAACAGCCGTACTAAGAGTGGGAAATGAAATTTCGTTTCATTTTTTCCGTTTATATATATATGTGTGTGTGTGTGTGTGTGCGTGCGCGCGTGTGTGTGTGTGTACACACATATATATATATATATATAAACGGAAAAATGAAACGAAATTTCATTTCCCACTCTTAGTACGGCTGTTACTTAAATATAAGTATGTATACGTACATACACATATGTATACAGACGTACGATAGTATGTATATATATATATATGTGTGTGTGTGTGTGTGTGTGTATATGCGTGTGTACACACATATATATATATAGATATATATAGATAGATAAATAGATAGATAGATATATAGATAGATAGATAGATAGATAGATAGATAGATAGATAGATAGATAGATATAGATATACACACATATATATATATATAATGTGGGTAATATCAAATATTATCCAATTACAAGTATGAGAATAGTTCAATGTAAAATAACAAGTATACTACAGAGCCGAAATACTTTATAAACACCAATCAAAGAGTGTTTAGAACATTTAATCACTTACGATCGTTTCATCCTAGCACAAGGCTGAGTCATCGGAGTATACAATAAAGGTTGAAACACAAATATAATATCAGAAGTTTGTCACAAGAACGTTATGAGGATACATAATATGGGAAGTAAGCATAAGTATCAACATTTATATCAGAAAAGATAGCAAAAGCAGAAGAAGCAAATGAAAAATATGAGCATATAAATGCAATAAAATAAAATTAGGAGCAGCTAAAAGCGTTAAAAATTCTAAAAACATACTGGTATAGAGAGGTTAAGTATAGTGCAAGACATATATCATAATTAGTAAATAAACATATATCATAAGCATTACAAAAGTTTATAAATTTAATAAGAGCAGGTGTGCAGTTCAAATATAAATTTAAAAATATAAAAAATACATCTCCAAAATATATTTTTAATAATGGATATAAAAAGTTTGACTGCGTCATTCAGTTATAAAGATAAACTATTATTTTTCAAACCATTCAAAGGTAATAATTGTTTCTACTTTCGGCACAAGGCCAGCATTTACCCAGTACATTACTGGTATTTTATTTTATCGACCTCGTAAGGATGAAAGGCAAAGTTAACCTTGGCGGGATTTGAACTCAGAATGGCAAGGGCCGTAACTCTTACATTAGTCTATATATACTATTGTATTTTCATGGTAAACACTTTACTTACATAATATCTCACATAACATTTACATTACTCTATATATACTATTGCATTTTTGTGGTACAGATTTTACTACATAATTATCTCACATAATATCTAATCCATGAGTTTTTGATATTAATTATTTTGAGATGAATAGCTTAACCCTTTATATACTATATATACTATTGTAAAGATTTTACTACATAATTCACATAATATTGAATCTATGAGATTTTGATGTTATTTATTTTTAGAACAAAATCTTAACATCAGTATGAGCAGCCAGGTACAACCAGTTTGAACAGAAAGAGGTGAGAGTATTCTGGCCGGATATGGCCAGTTTAAATGTTAAAGGGTTAAAAAACATTATACATGACAAAAAGAGTACCTTACTAGAAATCCAATATGTTATAAAATAAAAAGGATTGTCTGGCGTGACAATATGTAAACTAAATGACTAATTCTAGTTTTTTCTTAAATCAACAGAGACAACAGAAAATTACTAATTTTTCCAACCTCCCTCCCGCCTATTTCAAGCCCCTGTTTATTCCTAGCCCCTAGCCCCACCCTATTATTTGGGACCTGAGAGTATGGTGACGTGTAGGCGCCACGGTAAAAAAAACACCCAACATTCACTCTAAATGAGGTTGGTGTTAGGAAGGGCATCCAGCTGTAGAAATCAAGCCAAAATAAGTCCCGTATGAGCAAGACAAGGTCACCCGACCTGGTATTGCCCACAACAGTACAACCCGTCTAACCCATGCTAGCGTGGAGACATCGATGTAAAACGGTGATGCTGATGATGATGATGATGATGATGATGATGATGATGATGATGATGATGATGATACATTACAATCAAATGTTGAATGAAATCAGGAAAGAAAACAAACGTACGACAACTGGAACAAAGAGAACCGAGAGTGCACTCTTCTGCACATGTGTGCAATGTGTAACTGGTGTTGTGCAATGTTTGATTAGCATTGTGCACATGTGTGCAATGTGTACTTGGCGTATATATTCATTCAGTAGAGCTTGATTCGTTAATTTCAGTGATGCGGCGGTTGCTTTGGTCATTGAATGAGGCCTCAATGGAAGTGAGGATAGAATTAATAGCCTCTGGCAGACTTAGATTAGCGAGAGACATACAACTGTTCTCTTGAAATTCATACTGCCAAGTCTCCAAGTAAATTTTATCTGAAATATATATATAATATATACAATATACACACTGACACAAACACATATTATTGTGTTTGCATGCAGTTACCAGTTCGTCTAGAAACATCACCAATAACCTGGTTAAAAACATCTACCTCCACATATCTCGCTTGTCAGCTAATAAGCAGATATTCGAGGAACATGCGCCTTATTACAACCAGGCCCTCAAGCGGAGTGGCTTCCGGGAGGAAATATCCTATTATCCAGCTTCCATTAGCGGAACCAGCAGGCGACACCGCCGCTCACGCAACGTAACGTGGTTCAATCCTCCCCACAATGCCGAGGTGACAACACCTATCGGGAAAATCTTCTTTAGGCTCATCGAAAAACACTTCCCACTACAACACCGCTACCACAACATGATCAACAAAAACACCATCAAACTCTCCTATAGCACCACACCTAACTTTGCACAAAACATCGTCTCCTCTAACAACAAAAAACTCAACCCCTATGGAAGAAATAACCTAGATAGCAGTGGAGAGCCGACTAGGGGTGCAATTGTCCTGATGGATCCCTTTGCCCCCTCGACAACAGATGTAGAGATCGTAATGTGATCTACCAGTCCAACGTGAGGACGGACACCTCCAACAAAGCTTATATAGGATTAACCGCTTGTGACTTCAAGACCCGGCTCTACCAACACAGACATACTTTCCGAAACCCGGCCCGGCGTCCGGCCACTACACTTTCGGGCCACATCTAGGACCTCAAAGATAATAATATAACCTACAATTTCACTTGGAGCTTACTGTCCAGAGCCAACTCTTACACGGGAGGGCGCCGTCCGTGTAACTTATGCTCGGAGGAAACATTACAAATGTTGTTTTCGACGGACCAACTCCTAAACAAGAAAGACGAACTGGTAACTGCATGCAAACACAGATTGCGTAGGACTTACCTTGCCCTCAAACCCCATAATGACCCGGAGGGGGGATAGACAAAGGATGAAACACCCCACTTGCCGACTTTGTAAGGGGTAACCCCTGCTTACAAAGGTAGACGTAACTTTTTTATATATTCTTTTTTATATATTTTTTATCGTTTTCTCTATATTTCCTTCTTCCCCCCCCCCATCCCTTCCTAGTCCTTCCACCCCAAATCTCCTTATTTGTCGTCGTTCTTTTCACCTTCTCGCCCACCCCGATGCAGCCCTTCGGTCCTCTGTAGCCTCAGTACCCCCCGCCCTTATTTTATGATAGAATTGGCCGATTTTTATAGCACATGTGCTAGACCCCAGATACTTGCTTTTCTTCTCTGGTTGCTGCCCCATTTCCGTGATTTCTAGATTTCTTAGTGGTATTTCTCCTTTAGTTTCTTGTATACTAGTTGGGTTTTTTTTGGGGGGGGGGGGGGATTCTGAATTCATATTTCGTATTAGTCTTTCATATATATTGTACGAGTATTTATGTAGATTTATTAGAATTTATGTATTGTAGCAGTATTTATATATATTGTATTAGTTTTTTTTATATATATTGTATGAGTATTTATGTAGATTGTATTAGAATTTATACATTGTAGCAGTACTTTTATATATATTGTATTAGTATTCATGTTTCGGGATTCTGAATTAATATTTCGTATTAGTTTCGGGATTCTGAATTAATATTTCGTATTAGTTTTTTTTAGTACGTTGGTCCTCAACTTATTAACCTGTTATTGTAAGATAGCATTGGCTGATTACTACTAACTATCGTAGTGGTGGTAGACCCCCTGTAATGATGGCCTCATAAAATTCTTTCACTACAATCTCGTATTTAGTATTCCTTCCCACCTATTACACTTTTCTATAGCTTAGCAGTACCAGTGAGAGATTTGATGATTGTGGAAGGGGAGTAGTAACCAAAATTGTTTTTTATATTTTTTATATTTTTTTATATTTTTTATATATTTCCTCATTTTTATAATGGCTTTTTTGTTTACTCCCTTTAGATTTACTTATTGTTTCAACTTCCCCCGTCCCCTTCTCTAGTATACTGTTCTCGACCTTCTATACATTATCCTTAGAATCTGCTGAATTTTTCACTTTCAACGCTTGACTGGGTTTCCTCCACTCCCTCTCCATCTTTCTTCTACTGGCAAGTTCAGCTACCCCTACCTTCCACAAATGCCATGATAGAATTATATGTCTTAACAACAAACTTTTGACCAATCCTTGTGACAATCACTTTTACCATATATGGAATTACCCCCTGAGAAGTTCGGCTATTCATTTACCAGGCTAAAAAATTTTATTTAGTCCAGAATTAGCCGTCGAAACGGCTTGAGCTCAGCCGTCGGGGTCCTACTTGTTCCTATATATATATATATATATATATATATATATATATATATATATATATATATATATATATATATGTGTGTGTGTGTGTGTGTGTATGTATGTATATATATATATATATCTTAGTCTTAGTCTTAGATTCTTCCGCGCCGTTCGGCGCATCGAGCAGTAATAATTCACCAACGGTCACGATCAGCGGCAACTTTTTCGAGACCGTGCCAGGTGAAGTTGGCTGCCATCAGGTCCTTCCGGAACGTTCGTCGCCAGGTGATCCTTGGGCAACCCCGCCTCCGTTTACCGCCAGGCGGAGTCCAGTTCATCGCTGTTTTCGAATGCCGTTCATTTGGCAGACGCAGAAAGTGGCCAGCCAGACGGCACCGACGCTCCGTGACCTCTCTCTGTAGCGGCCACGACTCGGCTCTCCGCAGGATCTCCTCGTTTCGCACTCGGTCGCACCAGGACACACGAAGGATCTTTCGCGAGCACCGCTGGTGGAAAGCGTTCAGCCGTCTTTCTATTTTTGCTGTACTCTTCCAGGTCTCGCTCGCATAAAGTACTGTCGACAGCACGATGCTCTTGTACAGGCAGAGCTTGGTCTTGGTGCTAATGCATGAAGACGACTAGACTGGGCACAGCCGCTGGAAAACTGCGGCTCCTTTGCCGATCCGACAGTTGATGTGGAGCTCCGCGTCGCCGCTGCTTGTCAGGATGCTGCCCAGATAGGTGAAGTGATCGACTTCCTCGAGGTCCTGTTGATTGACTCTGATCACTGGACCTGTGTTGCTGGCCGTTCTCATGACCTTGGTCTTTTTGGTGTTGATTCTCAGGCCGATCTTTTCCGCACTCTCTTGTAGGGATGTTGTTAGGGCCTGCAGATCTGCACTGTTTTCAGCGATAAAAGCGATATCGTCGGCGAATGCCAGGTCCCTCAGCCTCGACTGCCCTCTCCATGGGATTCCTCGACCGGGTCCTTCATCCACTCGCCTTAGTCGAATCGGCTGCCAGCAGGGACAGCAGTGGAGAGAGAATGCAACCCTGTCTGACTCCGGAGACAATGTCAAAGAACTCAGTCCGCACGAAGCAGCTGGAGTTTTCATACAGGGGCCCAAAACATACACATCCACACATACAATAACATCCATATCTACACATGCATGCATACATACCTACCTAGTTGATGTTGTGTAAATTCCAATGAGAGAGTCTTGTGTCTATGTTAGAAACCGACTCTCTCTCTATTGGTAAAACTTTGTGAAATTATAAAACCAGAACATACATACATACATACATACATACATACATACATACATACATACATACATACATACATACATACATAGGCTTTACAGTTAGCTAAAGTCCCACAACCATTGGTAGCTGCTGTTGAACGCCTGACCAAGAACTGGTACAACAATTTGATCCTTAGAGGTGAGAAGGAGCAAGTTAAGACTGATAAGATACATTACCAGAAGAGCATCTTTCAGGGTGATAGCTTGTCAGTGCTACTCTTCGTTCTCTCACTGAATCCACTATCTTACCTACTCAGGAAACAAGGTGGACAAAGAAGTGGGCCCAGAAGTATCTCCCATCTTTTCTTTGTTGATGACCTGAAGTTGTATGGGCCAAATATCAATGACATCAAGAAACAATTGGACCTCATTACACAATTTTCAGCCGACATCAAAATGAAATTTGGTGAGTCCAAGTGTGCATATTTGGCAGTAAAACGTGGAAGAGCTGTGCCCTCCTCTAGAAATCTAGAGATGAACGGCCTGACAATACAACCTCTACAGTCAGGTGACAACTACAGATATCTTGGACAGGATGAGAATGTCAGATATGATGGACCCATAAATAAGGAGAGAACCAGAACTGAATACCTCAGAAGAGTAAAGAAAATATGGTCATCAGAACTGTCAGCGTACAACAAATACATTGCCCACAATACTTATGCTGTGCCAATTCTAACGCCAACATTTGGCCTGCTGAACTGGTCATTGCAAGAACTAAGTGAGATGGATGTTAGAACTCGAAAACTTCTCAGTGTTACTGAGAACTTTAACATCAATGGTGATGTGGATAGGCTATACTTCTCACGCAAGGAAGGTGGCCGGGGTCTAAAATCAATATTAACAACATATGAGACCCGGATAGTAACACTGAAGCAACACCTTCAACAGAGGAAAAAGGTTGGCAACCATCTTGCCCAGGTTTGTGAGCATGAAAAAAAAAATATCATTAGAATAGCGACTGATCTGGAGGAGAGATATGGAATAAAGCCTGATATAAATCTCTCACCCAGAGAAATCGGAAGATCCTATTCATTGTTCAAACAAGATTTAAAAAATTGACCAATTTACAGAAAAAGTTGTGCATGGATACTTGAGACGTAAAACACAGACCATAAAGGGGATAAACCACTCAAAAAGCCTGGCATGGAGTTCCGACAAGTTTATGACATCACACCTTGAGGGATATCTCTATGCAATACAGGAACAACAACTCCCTACCAAATATCTGCTGCACAAAAGAGGAGGGCCAGCAGCTGACAATAAATGTAGGCTATGTAAAACAAAGATCGAGGATGTAAGCCACATTGTTGCCGGCTGCGAAAGAATGTCATCTCGCTACTACCTCCCCATGAGACACGATGGGATAGCTAGAACCATCTAGAACGCACTTCGGAAAACAAAGTTAACAAACGAGGAAGAATATATTGAGACAGATGGCACTAAGGAATACTGGTAGAACCTGAAAAAAAAAACTGCCACCAAATTAAAGCACAACCGGCCTGATATTTTTTGTTTGGGACCACACATTGAAAACGTGTTCTGTTGTGGAGATCAGCTGCCCACTTGATGTAAACGTTGTCAGAAAAATACAGGAGGAGGACATCTACGGACCATTGATGAGGAGTTTACAAATCCAGTATCCAAGATACACCTTTAGCTTCATACCCATCATTATTGGAGCTACGGGTTATATACCAACCCGTTTGGACCAAAGTATGACTGAACTTGGATTTGCGGACAAAGAGCGCAGCTCCCTAATTCATAGTCTACAAATGGCTGCGATAGCTGGCACCTTCAAAATTTGCAAAACATTCTTGCGATTCAAGGGATGACAATTTCTTTTCTTTTACAACCTTGCCACCAGGAAGGTGGCCGGTCAAAAAAATGTACTCGAAATTAAGAGAAAGAGATAACATACATACATACATACATACATACATACATACATACATACATACATACATACATACATACATACATACATACATACATACATACATGATGGCTGCTCCCTCGTTATTGTGTATGGCCATTGCACGATATAACATTATTATTAATTATCAATTAATGCTATCGAGCAATGCCTGTGCGTGAAGATTTTTTTTTAAGTGAGGAAAGACTGTGCACTGAGCCAATCCCACTCTCTGAGCGACAGTAGCTATAACCCGAAAATAAGAAAAGATCAACATCATCGGTAACTACTGAGCCGCAGGTTTTATGTCGGAGTTATCCCAGTTTCCTGAGCTGCCTTCTAGAAGAATGCCCTGACAAAGGTTAGGGGTTCTTCACTCACAGTGGTTTAACCGCGCGATTGGGTAACCAGCCCGATTATTTCTATGTCGCCGCGTATATACATACACATGAATGCGTGTACACATATACATATATACATATATATACACACATACACATGCATACACGTATATACATATTTACACATTTTTGGGATACATACATACTTTGATTTTAATAATTAGCTGTGCAGCTACAATGATAATATCATTAAAAAACACGTGAGAGTAGTATAGTAAACAGACAAATGCGTGGACAATTGAGCGTAGTTGTTCTGTCCTAATTTACTTGATAAATAATTTGATATAATAATCAATAAGATCCTTACCTTTAAAAATTCGAATTTTAAAGTCGTGCGCAGCCCAAATTGAAAAAAGAAAAGAATAGCGTATAGTGATACATTAAATACTCCTAGACCATGTGGGATGCCATCCTGTGCGACGTGGCCACGAAAAGTCTAGCGCACCAGCCCGACCAGCACAACCTCGCATGTTTTCGCTTGGCCTCGCAACCCCACAGCAGTGCCTGGCTCAATGTCTTAGCCTCCTTTTTGACCAGCACGCAGCTAGATAATGATAGCCTACAAATCGGAGTTTCCCTGAGGTTCGAATTCCGGATCTGCGAGCCACACAAATGTCGCTGTGGTTCCACCTGTTGTCCTGTCGCTACAGTGCCGGTCGCCTCCCACACCATGCTGCTTTCAACGAGGTCATAAAGCATGGCTTGGATGCTGCAGGCTTCCCCTCCCAGCACGATCGGGTGGGGCTGGACCGAGGGGACGGAAAAAGACCAGACGGTATGATTAACTTCCCGTTCCGCGATGGTAAACCACTCATCTGGTATGCCACATACAGTGACACTTCTTCTGCCTCTACCCCAGGCTCTGCTGCTCTTCGGGCCGGGGAGGGTAAACTCTCTAAATATCGGTGGCCCTTCGACAGGTTTGCGGTGGAGCCCATGGCAGTAGAGACTTCTTGTGTCCTTGGTCTTAGGGTCACCTCCCTGCTCACCACCATCAGCACACATTTGACTACCTACAGGTGTGAGGCTCGCGAGCTGGAATGGCTCTTCCAGCATGTCTCCCTCACATTCCTCCGGGTAAACGCTTTCTCTGTTCTGTCCTCCGGGGTCGCGGGGCGGCCAGTGCGTGAGCCCCATTTACTCATAATAGTAGATGGGGAAAGCGGGAGAGACGGAGACAGTGACATTGGGAATTTGGTCCCTTTGTGTTAGGACCTGGTGTATATGTATATATTTATTTATCACACCACATGTTACATACACATCGCTCATTCATTATTTATGGGTACAAATTGACTGGTACTTTATTTTGTCAACCTTGATCAAATAAATCTATGATAAAAAGAAATATTCCAACCATGAAAAATGTTGCTAGTTATTTCACCCGAATCTGCTACATTTAGCTCAATCTAGCAACCGTGTTCCGTGCATATTGTCACTTTCCTCAATTAAGATATTCCTCGAATCGCAACACTAAATGAAACTTCTTCTTCTTCTTCTTCTGAGAAGTAGCGGCTCTACTTCGAGTGACTCTCTGATCTCCGGGTTACGGAAAGATCCTTCGTTACTCCAAAGATCCTTCGGAGCAATACCATTTCCTCCGCTTCTATTCGCGATCGTATTCAAGGGTTGGCACGAAAGCCAAATTAAAGACAGTGAGTTTGGCTTTTACACCTACCTCCCTTCTTCTGAAACATGATTTATTTATTACTCCTAATGTCTATTTAGCTCATAATATAAGTTTGCTTTGTTTTTTATTTTATTGTTGTTGTTTTTTGTTTGTTTGTTGTTTTTTAATATTGCAATGTTTCAGGGAACATGAGAATATGGCTTTTCACTTGGAAATTTCCTCTCCAATGATGTATTTTGAAAAACCAGCAGTCGTCTATATCATGCCAGTCTCACCAATAACGTTTAATGGAAAGGCAAAGGCCAACACAGCTTAACTCTGTCATCACCATTGTTGGGTTTTTTTTTCTTGTTTTGTATTTTTTTTTTTTTGGGGGGGGGGGGGGGTCAGTTGTGTGGGTTGAAGCTACGTGAAATAAAGTTTCTTGCTCAACGACACAATGCGCCACTCCTTCCATGGAACAAACTCACAGGCATTAAATCGTGAGACCAACACACTAATCACTAACCCACACATGTCCTATAGTATAGATGCTATAAACATTTGAATAAACGAACCCATGTTTAGATATGTTCTGCTAAATAATTACAGAATGTTAAGAGTTAAGAAACATCCTTTTTATAATTTCAGATATTTATATTTTTTCTTTCTTTTTAGTTTTAATCTTTCTTAATGTTTTTGTTATTATTGTTTTGTTTTTGTTTTTCAGTTTATGGAACAAGACCAAATGAAACGATAATTTGATTTGTAATTCAAAATATCTAACATCTCGAATTTGTATGAAAGTAAAATCCTTTCCCCCTGCATGCTGTTTTAATTTGCCTTACTTTGATCTATAATCAGATATACTGCGAAACTTGTATATGTAAATACTGGTAAGTTTATCGAAATAACAAATGTATATTGAATGAAATGCTTTGATAAATTGTGCATGTACTCACAAGAATTGGCTTTGTATCTATGTGTGTATATATGCATGTGTGTGTGTATGTATGTATGTGTGTGTGTATGTACGTATGTGTGTATGAATGTGTGTGTATGTATATGTATGTATGTATTATGTATGAATGTGTAGCGGTTGTCTCCCTTGTTGTGACTCACAACCCCAATAGATTAACAACATCTAGACGGGAAGTAGAACTCTTTCTGTAACTTCCGGCAGAGCCCTATAAAAGGAATAGCCTTCGGCTCTCTCCCTCTCATTTGCCCTTCCGGCGCCTGGCCTTAGCCAGGCGTCTCGCGTTTGCCTGGCAATCAAAACGGTAACTACTAACTTTGCTTCATTCTTTCGTTTATTCATTGACATGTCAACTATACTGTTAAATTGTTGATTAAATATTATACACACAAACCATGTCTCCTTGTTACATTCATACAACCCAGTATCTTCGCTATATTGGTAACCCTGACGTGATACGAACACGCAGCCGTCCATCGCTATAAGTGGTCACCCCGAAAAAAGAAAAAAATAGCATAATCTGGTGTTGTGTGAGTAACATTACGAATACACAGCAAATTTATTGACAAACTATGAAAATACTCAAAGAAACGAACACACCTCGCACATGTGAAATTTTCGCACAGACAGACTTTTTCTCTCACGCATCAACTAACTGTCGCATTTCACGATATATATATATGTTTCTCGTTTCTTACAACGAACACTTTCAAAACAAAAAAGAAATTTGATATTTTTTAAAAAACATTTCAACAGGAACATTTATTTTCGATGAACCCTTGCCTTTTTTTTCATCGTTTTCTTCATCGTTCAAGTTTTTTTTTTTTTTCAAAAGTTCACACCAATAATTATGCCGAGTGAAGCCTTTCTTTTTCATCATTGTCACTTTCACACTTGCACTATCATTTTCTCGCGCGTTAGAAATATTATTTTTTCAACCTAACTTATCCTTGTATTGGCACGTGTAGGCTGCACAAATTCTCAACTCACAGAGATAGCCGCACGCCAGAGATAACGTTTCTCGCCAAGGATTCTTCAGCCTTAAGCTATATTCTCCTATTTGCCGGTTTAAAAATTTACCACGTAAATTTGCCGTTGAAAACTGCGCATTTATTCAGAATGCTTATTTCTTTGGTCGCTGGCCTCTTGACCCTTCCAGGTCAACGCATTCTCAACATCGACCATCAACTTCGGCTGCTATTTCTGGCACTTTGCACAACTCATTTTTTCCGGAAAAAATTTTTTTTTTACTGTGAATTTAAACACCGAATACGCTCACTCAGCGAGACATCAACAGCAACACAGCTTCACCAACAACCAAAACCAGCAGAACAAGCCAGAGAATTTATTTTTGCAGCACTCTTCCTGTGAGAAAATCCATTCGGAGGTTCGAAATTTCACGTTATACCACAGAACAGAAACCACCTGCATTCATTCTCTGGAACACACTTTCTTTCCTGCTGTCATATGATTGCACACCTGTGAACTATATTTTGTACATTTGAACTTTGAGCCCTTCTCTTACTTTATTACATTGTATCTTTGGGTGATGGATAGATAGATGTCCAGTCGTTCTCTGGCCAAGAGCGGTTGGCTACCTTGATATCTATCATTGATTTTTGCAAACATTCTTTTGTCGTAATTTTCATGCCTGTTACAACATTCTCGCCAACTATTTCATTCGATTTTTATATTCTAAAATTCTGGCGGGAGGTTATGTAGCGGTTGTCTCCCTTGTTGTGACTCACAACCCCAATAGATTAACAACATCTAGACGGGAAGTAGAACCCTTTCTGTAACTTCCGGCAGAGCCCTATAAAACGAATAGCCTTCGGCTCTCTCCCTCTCATTTGCCCTTCCGGCGCCTGGCCTTCGCAAGGCGTCTCGCGTTTGCCTGGCAATCAAAACGGTAACTACTAACTTTGCTTCATTCTTTCGTTTATTCATTGACATGTCAACTATACTGTTAAATTGTTGATTAAATATTATACACACAAACCATGTCTCCTTGTTACATTCATACAACCCAGTATCCTCGCTATATCCTCGCTATAAATGTATGTGTGTTTGTATGTATGTATGTATGAATATGTGTGTGTGGATATGTATGTATGTATGAATGTATGTATGTGTGGATATGTATGTATGTTCGACTGGTTCTATTTCATAAATTTCCACCAATAGAGAGAGAGCCGGTTTTTAACATAGAAGCAAGTCTCGTTTAATGGAATTTAGACAATATCAACTAAAATGATGTGTACACGTGCATATGTTTCTATATCTATACACGTGTATATGCAGTTATTACATACAGAATTTCTAAAATGTTTTACATATTTTTACAGTTCCATTAACGGACTGTACTTGCAACTTCCAAACTAGCCCTGCCCTTTCTGGTTCTGTGAAGCCCAGATTCTCAAGATTTGTACTGAAGCAGTCTCTAACATATTCCAGAGCCCCAAAGATCACAGATACAAATCTAAAGATATAGTCAGAGTAGTGTATCTGTAGATTCCTCATTAGTTCAGCATAAATATCCTCCTTTTCACTAATCTTTAGCATTATATTGATATCTGCTGGGCAGCTGATTTCCACTACTGTTCATGTTCTCTGTCCCATATCACTATGCCTGGTCTTTTATGTTTGCATTTTAGTGGGATTTTGATTGGAACATTTCACCAGTACTCTTTCATATATATGCATATGTCCTCCACATCACTGTAACTTTTTATTTGTTTATTCTCAGGGTTATCCTTTCTACGGATTACATTTTATAGTGTTTGGGCTATTTCATCTTGCCTCGTAGGTAGATAGTACCGTGATGACATCTTTGGACGGCTGTTTATGACATGGATGACATCTTCGATGGTTATTCTACACAGTCTGCATCTGTTGTCACATCTATGTGTTTTGCCTGCATCCCTATCTCTTTTGTGCAATAAATATTTCGTTGTTACTTCCTGTTCATGGGTTGCAGAAGCATACCTTCAAAGTGAGAGCTAATATACTGTTTGTTTGATTACTTTGATTATCTATATTACTCTCACTCTGGAGCTTCCTGGCAACATAGCTATGCCTGATTTTTTGCTGATAAGCATGCAGTTTTTCATCCATGGATTTGTTGCAGTATTGCTGCCTCATATAGGCAAACTTGTTCTATAGATGGGCTTCTATGCTTGGTGATTCGAAGATGTTGTCGGAGAGTTACGATACGACACTCAAATGCTGTTTGGATTGATGTCAAGCCTCTCCCTTCCTGTTTCCGTTTCAGGTAGAGGCGCTCTCTGACAATGTTGGCGTGGTTCCGGTTAGAACTTTTCGGGTTTTAACATCAATGGCATGGATCTCATCTAGCGTCCAGTAAACTAGTCCTAATGTTGGTGTTAGCACATGTACATCAAACATATTATAGGCTGCTGATTTATTGTATGCAGAGAGTTCAGAAGACCATATTTTTCTTATTCAGATGTTATATTCCCTGATTACTCGTTCCTTGTCACAAATTCCATCATAGGATATATTTTCATCTGTCCCTAACAATATGTAGCAGTCCTCGTCAGATACCGCTCAGTCAGGCCAGTGATAGAGATGTTGCTAAATTGACTTGTAGCTTTTCCTCGCTTTACAATCATATGAGAACATTTATCTTGATTGAGCTCCATTCCTATATCTTCTGAGAACGTCGTAACCTGGTCGTGATTTTTTTTTTTTGGGGGGGGGGGGGGGGTTTATCCCATTTATATTCTTGGCATAAAGTTTCAGGTCATCCACAAAGAAGCTATGTCTTAGGATTGTATT
The DNA here is from genome assembly GCA_964016885.1 of Eledone cirrhosa. Taxonomy (NCBI): domain Eukaryota; kingdom Metazoa; phylum Mollusca; class Cephalopoda; order Octopoda; family Eledonidae; genus Eledone; species Eledone cirrhosa. Next base: position 62,413,843 of record OZ024740.1, on the reverse strand, counting down.
TCTGGCCTCCTGTGAACCAATTACATATCCTTCACATTTCCACAGCATAAAGGACAAAGGGTTTACTGACAGTATAAATAGCATTACGGAGAGACTGTCTCCTTGAAATATACCCCTGCTATATTTTATTTTATCAAAAAAAATAAAGTCCTCCTTCTTTGTTTTTAACTTCGGGATAGAGGCCCAAGAAGATAGGTTCTCTATGACTCTAATAATGGTATCAGGGACTATAGCAAGTCGAAGGGCCTCTAGCATCCAAGGGTGGAGAACAGAATCGAAGGGTCTCCTATAATCCAGCCAGACAGAAACCAAGATCCTCCTATGTCGCCGGACCTCTGACATCGTGGTTTTGTTAATTAGGAGTTGCTCAGCACACACCCAAACTCTTTTTTTTTCTCAGCTGTTTGCTTATCTGTGATGATATAGTGTGATGAAAGTACTCTGAGAAACTATATTTATATCTATATTTTTAACGGTTGGTTAATCAATGATAAACATTGATTGCCAGCTGAATTAATTATAGCAATATAAAACATACTGAAGCGAAAACCAATCCAAACTAAACAGTGAATGTGTTTTACTATATATTTCTGGCAATACTATAACAACATGACCCCCTACCCCCAAATATAACAATAATCATAATTTGTTTATTTAATTAATTGAGATTTTGTTTAGATTTCCCTGCTCTTAGTTTTAGAACTCTCTTATACGATCAAGAATCTCCCCGGAAGTAACTATTACAATTTGAGAGACTGAATGAGTTGGCGTTAAACCCAACGAAACTTACGTCTCTCCTTATGCCGCTGTTGTAACTGATTATATATACAGCAAGGAAAGAAGGGCACCATTTTATTCAAATTAATTGTATTAGTCATTCAAAAAAGATTTTTTGCATACTTTATAATATAATCTTTGTGTGTTTAAGGCCTCAAAAGGACTTAATCTGATCCTGACTGGATACATTTTATTTTGGTACCAGCATTACCACGTGACAGAGTATATTGGATGCATTTTATTGTGGCACCAGTGGTATATGTGGGAGGAGGGTGTGTAGGTGGGGGTGAAAGAGACAGAGAAAGAAAGTGTGTGTGTGTTTGTGTGTATGTTCATCGTATATAATATGCCATGTTTGCCAAATGGTTTTGGTAGTTGCGTATGCGAAACAGCCATGCTATTTGGAGAAAGCTTGCTGTAATTGGCATGAGATAGGTTTAGTGCGGAAATAAAGAAAATTTATGTTGTGATTGGGTTGTTACTTGTATTATCTAAGTGAAGGCACCTGGCGTGTTCGGCTTACGATCGTAAGCTTGTGAGTTCAAATCTGGCAGTGCGTTGTGTCTTTAATCAAGACACTTTATTTCTCGTTACTTCGGTCCACTTAGTTGGCAAAAATGAGTTATATCTGTAAATCAAAGAGACAGCGTTTTCGCTCGCTGTTTCACACCGAATCTCCCTGAGAATTGCGTTAAGGGTACACGTTTCTGTGGAATACTCAGTCACGTACACGTTAATTTCATGAACAGGCTGTTTCGTTGTTCAAACAATTGGAACACTTGTCAGAACTGGCACTACTCTAACACACACATAGTTGTGTATCTGAACTATTTGAAAACCAGCGTGTTTGAGAGGATGAGGCAGCTGTCGGGGGTCAGCAGTTGTTCAACACTTAGTTTATATTTCTATATCAAATATAAGCTTATTGTTAAGTCGTTTTTTTTTTTTATGAACTTCAAGCAAAGCCTTAGTAGTTCTGTTAGTTGAATGAACCCAGACATGTCTGTGACACGTAATTGAGCAGGAAGGATAGGTTATGTGTCAGTGGTACTGATAGCAGAGTTGGTGTCATTGTTGTGATAAAAAGAATTAATCAGTGATTGATGTAAATGGAATTGGTTTATTAGAATTTGAGTGAGGCATTCATTTATCATAGGCAAATTATAACATTAGTCAATCTTCTTTGAATCAACCAGAATATCAGTTATACATCGCTGGTCGTAATGGATAAAAACTGAACCGACCAAACTATCAGAATTTTTATACAACTCTTATTACAAGAGATCCAGTGAAAAAACAGATGTCTTCATATAACCCTGGTCATAATAGATCGACCAGACAATGAGATGTCTTGATACACCGAGGCTCACAATTGATCAACCAGACTTTCAGATACCCTTATACATTGCTGGTCACAATGCGCTTCCATTCTTCCCTTGATTGTACCCTTCTCTTCCATATCGACTGAATCATTTGATCATGTCGGCTTTCCATTCTCCATTGTCCTGAAATATTTTTGATTAGTCTTTAATCTCTTGGATTCCACTCAGCAATTACTCGGGTCCACATGTTGTCTGTAAACTTTGTTATATGTGAGACCCAGCAAAACTAGTTCTTCCGGTATTCTGTAATAAAATAAGTACCAGACTTGAAAACATATGTACTGGGGTGAATATCGTCTTTTTCTTCGCTCGCCTATTCCTGGGAGGGTGGTAGGGGCAGATTCCTCAGACACGCCATCCATAGGGTCCTATCAGAAACAACCGTTCCAAAACGAGACCATCCGAGCTCAGAAATATTATCCCATCTTCCTGGTGGTTGACCTGTAGATCATCTGTCGGTTGTCTTTGCTCGTAAAATCTGCCCAGCTATTCTTTCCATAGAAATGTTTTCAGTGACAAATGTATGAACACTGAATTATTATTATTATAGGGCGAGGTTAACTTTGCCTTTCATCCCTACGGGGTCGATAAAATAAAGTACCAGTAATACACTGGGTAATTGCTGGCCTTGTGCCAAAAGTAGAGACAATTATTATAGGGCGGTGAGGTCGGTGGATTGGCAGAATCGGTAGAGCGTCGGACACCATGCATTACGGCATAGAGTTACAGCCCTTTACGTTCTGGGTTCAAATCCCGCCGAGGTTAGCTTTGCCTTTTATCCTTACGGGGTCGATAATATAAAGTACCAGTAATGCACTGGTATCGATTTAAGCGACTTGCCCCTCCCCCAAAAATTGTTGGCCTTGTGCCTAAAGTAGAAACAATTATTATCATTCGCCCACATATTTCTGAGAGGATTGTGGAGGGAGAGTCCATCCAGCAGGTCCTATCAGAAGCAACCATCTATAAATAATCCGGCTGGATCCCCAAACAACTCCAACCGAGCTCATTGATGTTATCCAACCATCCTGCTCGTGATCTACCTTTTGATCTGGTTGACTTTACTCGTAAAATTTGTCGAACGATTCTGTTCTTAGACATTCTAAAACCATGCCCGTAGTAGCGGAGCTGTGGTCTTTCAATTCGGAGAAGCTCTACCTAGAGCGACTCTCTGATCCCCGATCTATATACCGTATCAAGTAATATTATCCTAAAGACCTTTGAGAGAAACCCCATCTCAGCCGCTTGTATTCGCGACCATTTCACAAGATTCACGACCATAGGTAAGGTAGGCACAAACATCGAATTGAAGATAATGAGTTTGGCTTTAGCACCTAGCTCCTTTCTTCTTACTGCGCCATCTCCAGCAATTCTTGCATTTAATTCAGGCTTCTAGCGTCGTGAAAACGGCCCTGAGATATTTGAACTTCTCCACCTACTTTTGTGGAGCTCCACTTAAATTTAGAGTGTACTGTGCAATCTTTCTTGAGAAGACGAATGTCATTCTTTGCAGCATTCGGCAAGAAACCTATCCAGAATGTTGAGCAGTCGTATAACATAATGGAGGAACGTACGGGGTCGATGAAATAAAGCACCAGTAATGCACTGGGGTTGATATAATCGACTTTCCCTCCCCAAAAATTGCTGGCCTTGTGCCTAAAGTAGAAACAATTATTATTATTATTATTATTATATAGAGAGAGAGAGAGGGGGCGGGGGAGGGTTACTCCACAACAAACCATAGTCGAGATCAAGTGTTTCACGCAAAGAATTTTTCAACTCGTGTATGGTTATAGTGAGAATGCGCCAGATGTCGGTAGTTGAATGACAAGAGAGACAACTCAATTAGACTGTTGTTGGAGTTAGTGGCGAGGGGGGGGGGGTCTGTAGTTTCTAGTCTTTTGTTGGGAGCAGAAAGCTTTCAAGAGGCCATTCTCACCACACAGGTAGCAACAAGAACTTTTGCCCTCAATCATAACATGCAACTCCACTCCACCTTGTAAGCAAATAAAGTATGGGATCTTATCGATCTTGTCTGGTTTGATGTGGAAAAACACTTCCACTGATCCCTAACCACTTTTCCTGCCAGGTTCTCTTCACTATGAGGAGGATGTCACTTCCCACCAGGAACATGCAGACCAGGATCCACCAGATATTGAACTCTGGCAGGATTCCTGTAATACTGACCTTCACAGTCCTTGTCTCCAAATACGCTGGTTACAGAATGTATTGTTATCCGATAGGAGACCACTGACTGTTTTACAGCCAAGACTTCACTTTTAAAGAGCACTGAAATAGTTCCAAATTACCTGGCTCTAGCAATGTGTTTCATGTCCAGCAAGTAATCTCTCTACCTCTTGTGTGGGAGCTGCCTCCAGCCGTCTGATTGTTACCAAAGTTTTTGCCGGTTGCTGCCAACACGTCGAGAAGGACAGCTACGTCGAGCAAATTTTTGTCTAATCTGACAAGTTTGGCTACTTGTGCCAAACACGAGTCTTTGTCTATTAAGTCTATATTAAATATTTCTGTAGCTTTTGCAGCAACTATTTTATTGTTGTTGATGATGTTGTTATTGTTACTTTTGTTTTTATGTTTGCATTGTATTTTTGTAGTTGTGGTGGTAGTGGTGGTGTTGCTAGTGGCAGGGGTGACGGTGGTTCTAGTGGCAGGGGTGACGGTGGTTCTAGTACTGTTGTTTCTGGTCTTGTAGTGGGTCGTCAAGTATGAAATTTGTAGAAAAAAAAAGACAAATTTCTACAAATTTCATACTTGACGACCCAATACCTATGTTAGAAATATTAATAACTAGCAGTGGTACCCGGCGTTGCACGGGATAAGGTATTTTGGAACGTGGAAAGATTGCATACCTGGACAATATGTAAAGAAAATAAGCTGAATATTCTGATGGCTGGATAATCTTTAAGATTTTCCTCGATGAAGCAGGGAAAATGCAGGTTTTCACCTAATGCGGGCCCTAGGGGGTCAAGAAAATGGATTTTTTTTTTATGCGCATAATATGCCTTGAAATTTCGGGAAAATCGGCTAGACGTAACGCCTCAAAAAAGCCCTGAAAAAATGAAGTTTTTCACCTAATGCGTTGGATTTTCTTTGCTCATGGTATGAAGAAGAGACTGACTAATACATAGTTACAATTTCAAGGAAATCAGTCTGACGTAACGACTCAAAAAAAAAACCCCTAAAAACCTGAAAAAACGCAGTTTTTCACCTAATGCGGGCCCTAGGGGATTAAAAAGTTGAATTTGTATGTGCATAACACTCCATGAAATATAAGTAATACACATGTAAAGTTTGAAAAAAGTCGGTTGGGTACTTCTCGAGTTTTAGGGATTCAAACTCAGACATACGCATACACACACACAGACAGACATCCTCAGGGAAGTGACGTAATGCAGACAGACATACAGACAGATATTATAAGGGCGCGACGTTATATGTATGTATCTATCTAAAAAGAGAAAGACTAAGAATTATAGATAGAGATCGCCTAATGCGATCCCTAGGGCAAATTGAAAATTTGAAATTTGTTTTGCTCAGAACTTTCCCTGAAACATGTGTAAAGTTTGAAAATAGTCGGTTGGGTGGTTCTCGAGTTTTAGGGATTCAAACTCACACACACACAGACAGACATCCTCAGTTTTATATATATAGACTAGCAGAAAACCGCCCACGGTTGGTTTTCTGCTAGTCTATATATCTAAAACAGAGAATGTATGTCTGTCTGTCAGCTCACTAAAACTTGAGAACCATCCAACCGATTGTTTTCAAACTTTAGACATGTAATACTTATGGTCCTGTGAGTGTTTTGAGCAAAAATTATTTCAATTTTTCAATGCCCTAGGCGATTTAACGTTCTCTCTATATAATTCTTAGTCTTTCTTTTTAGATAGATACATAGATATAACGTTGCGCCCTTATAATATCTGTCTGGCTGTCTGCATTACGTCATTATGACGCACTCAGTGTGTGTGTGTATATATATATGTATCGTAATCCAGACAGCAAGACATAGCTTTCCTTCCCCTCTTCCAGCGTCTCTCTCTCCCTCCCGCTATCCCCCTCTCGTAGTCTGTCTCTTTCTTTCACTCTCGCTCTCTCTCTACGCTCGTGTTTCCACTGTCGGACAGACAGACAGAGAAATTGCTGGTTATATATTATAAGGAGATAATGGTTTCTGATTTAGGCACAAGGCCAGCAATTTTGGGAGAGGGGAATGTCGATTAAATCGGCCCTAGTGTGTGACTGGTATTTTATTTTATTGGCCTCGTAAGGATGAAAAGCAAACTAACCTAGGCAGGATTTGAACTCGGAACATAAAGGACCGGAACTTTATGCCATGAAACAGGGTGTCCGACGCTCTACTGACACCACCCTTTTTTATTAATTAATAATTGTTTCTACTTTTGGCACAAGGCCAGCAATTACCCCAGTGCATTACTGGTACTATATTTTATTGACTCCGTATGGATGAAAGGCAAAGTTTACCTACAGGATTCGAATTCAGACCGTAAAGGGGCATAACTCTATGCTGCAAAGCATGGTGTCCGACCCTCTACCAATACTGCCAATCCACCGCCCTAATTATTAATTAATAATAATGATAATTAATGTTATTCCTAACATATATAAAAAGCCAGAAATTGAGGAAGGGGTGTAAGTTGATTGAATTAATGGCAGTCATTAAATGGTATTTTATTTATTGACACCAGAAAAATTTGAATTCAAAATGCAGAGAACGGGAACCAATACTGCAAGGCATTTTATCCAACACTATCAATGACGATGATACATGACTGGTATTTTATCTTATCTTATGGATGAAAAACAATGTGACTTCTGCAGAATTTGAAATCATATGAAAGGCCATTACTGAGTTCAAATTTTGCTAGGTTCAACTATGTCTTTTATCCTTTCAGGGTTGATATATCAAAGTACCAGTCAAGTACTGAGGTTGATTTGATTGATTTACCCCTCTCCTAAAAAAAAAAAAAACACTGGCCTTGTGCTTAAATTAGAAACCAAATATTTATAATAACAATGATTTCTTTTATTATATATAATTATTAATAATAATAACAGTAATGTAAAGCATAAATAATTTTTTTTTATTTTCTTCCAACTACTTCCACTGTCACATATGAAGAGTCAAATGCCATTTTTTTTTATACATAATTTTTAATATGAACATTTTTAATCTATTTACATTGAAACACATTTTTTTTCTTTCGATATTTTTTCCCAATGCAGAATATTACTGAAACTGAGTGATTTCAATTTTTTCTTTTCCCTTTTACATAGGAAAACAAAAAAAGAAAAACCAAACAAAAGGTGGGAAAAATATCAAATAAAATAAATAAACTAAAAGCAAATGACAGTGGTAAAAATAAAACATAAAAATATGTGGGGAATGAATGAGCAAGTCAATCTCATAACTTTCGGGGAGTTTGCTGTATGTATGAACACCACTTGAAGATATTTTCTCCAAGCTAAGAATAACATTTTTCAGTTATATACTACTACAGGTTAACAAGACACTCTTTAATTAATATACTGCTGCCATCTTTTTTCAGCATTTAACTAGGCAGCTCCACAGTGACCCTTTATATTTAGGTGGACTTGTCCAAGCACAGTACAGTTTCAGTTGTTTGACTCACACCTGCATAAGTTTAGCTAGCCTTTTTCAAGGTTGCATCTCGGAGGAAAAGTTTCTTGGGTGGTTTAATGATAAAAATCCTAGGCCTATCATGTCACTGTTATTTTTGCAGTGACAGTCCTGACTTGGTCTGTATGGACCTAACCTACCAGACATTAAAATGCTGATGATTATGATAATATATATATATATAAGGTCTGTCACATGTCAAGCAGTTCATCAGGCAAAATCTTATCCTGCTTTCATAGGTGTTAAGCAAATAGAAGAAAATACAAGGCTTCCCCTAAACAAGACACTATTTCATTGTAAGTTTAACCTCCAGATGCTACTGATTTTTCTGTTGAGTGGGCTGAAGCCATGTAAAATGAAATATCTTGCTCATGGTCACAACACACTACTTGGTCCAGGAATCGAACCCATAACCTTACAATATTGAGCCCGACACTCTAATCACAAGGCCACATAAACAGTTCTGCTGAGCTATCACCTTGGACTGTTATTTTATTTACTGACCCCCGAAAAGATGAAAAGCAAAGTTGACTTAGGTGAAATTCAAACTGTCATTTTTTTTTTAATTCTTTTCTTCAATGTTTTTTCTTCTGACATATATATATAGGTTAAGATGGATATTTTAGAAATTTTAATATTTTTGCATATTGTTGGAAATAAGTATACTATATCTGTTTTAGAATAGGTACACCCTGTCTTTTGTAAATGGATTGGTGTCAAGAATGGCCCATGATGAGTATGAAGACTGTCAAGGAGTTCACAAGGCTAAGTCATGGTTTAATATAGTAAAATGGCCTTAAAACGCTTGTTGTATTGGAATACAACACATTTGTGAAACAAGAGTGGAATGTGTTTTCAGCCCATTAACAACCAAAGATACAATACAACAGACATACCAATGTTTGAACATATTCCCAAATAACCAGTTGTGTATAGCACCTTAACCCAGGGCCAATAAAGCCGAGGTTCATTTGATACCTTAGTTCAAAGTCAAGGTAGTGGGGGTACTATCCAACAACACCTTTTTATAATTTAAAAAATCTCTTAACCTCTACTTGAAATTTGATATGGAGTTTCCCCTACTCTCTTCAGGGCCGAAAAGCAGTCTTACGTTGTTACTCCTTGGAAAATTTTGTCGTAGGTCTTGCCTTAATCATATGGTCAATGTGTCACCACACAATCTTTCCTATATTTTTTTTATTATTTTCCCCATACCCAAAAATATGAAATGACAAACCACCTGGAACCATTGAAAATGTAATTTTATAGAGATCTGTATCTGAATATTTCTTCTCCAATATGAATAATATGAATTTAAAAGTATGAAAATATGATTTTGTATAGTAATAAAACATATATATAATATATATATATATATATATATATATATATATATACATACATTCATGTATATATGTGTGAGTTTATATATGTGTGGATGGGTGTATGCATATAATAAAATCATCTGGTTGTTTTTAATAAAAACATAATGAAGACCTAAACAATATAAAGGAATGAAAGAAAACAGAAATGGAAGAGGGAGAAAAAATATTACAATAACAACAAAAAATTAAACATCAACTTAATCTCAGTAATAATCTGACACATAAGTTCTCATATCAGCTATAGCGTCCCAAGAGGGCTTGCAGTAGGAACGGTTCAACCCAAGCTGGTAACCAAATGCACCACCACTGCAAATCAAAAAGAAAAAAGGGAATAATGTTATTTCATTATTGGACAATAGTGTTATCTACTGTTCCTTAGAAAACAGAGTAAAATAATTTAAACAAACCATTATTTCAACACCGGACAAAAGCATTATCAACTGTTACTATATAGTGGTCTTTTTTGTTGGGGGGGGGGGGTCATAACAAGACATACCATTAACCAATATATAGGGAGAGAGAGAGAGTACATATATATATCATCACTGTTTTACGTCCATTCTTCCATGCTAGCATGGGTTAGACGAGTTGTCCTGTTGTGAGCAGTGCCCGGTCGGCTGACCTTGTCTTGCTCATACAGGAACTGATTTGGGCTCAATTTCTACAGCCGGATGCCCTTCCTAACACCAACCTCATTTACAGTGAGTGCTGGGTGCTTTTCTCCGTCGCGCCTACACAACCACTTTACAGTGTGGGCTGGGTGTTTTTTTGCCGTGGCACCTCCACGACCACTTGGCAGTGGAAGGGGGTGGAGGCATGTTGTCTATATGCTTCAGCTTCAGCTGCCAGGCTGCTCTTGAACGCTACTGATAACATGTAATATATTTGCTTTAATTGAATATTCACATCAACACTACATCAAGTTCTAAAATGGTTATACATCCTACCCTGACAAGGTAGAACATTGTGTATGTGTGTGTATGATCTGTATGTGGTTGACAGCTGAGAGAAAGAAGTACTCAATACCGAAACAGAGTTTTAATATTCCTTTTATTAAGGCTGAACTGTGAGTCTTGTTTCTCTGGAGTTTTGCCTGTTTATCACATGGTCATCAGACAACCATGTGATAAAGAAGCAAAACTACAGAGTAACAAGACTAAGTGTTCAGCCTTAATAAAATGAAAATATATATATATATATATATATATATCATCATCATCATCGTTTAACGTCCATCTTCCACGCTTGCATGGGTTTGGACGGGAGTTTTCCCACTTGAGGCAAGATTGGTTGTCTTGCTCGTATAGGACTGTCTGGTGGGTTTTCTACGGCTGGATGCCCTTCCTAACACCAACCACATTTACAGTGACATACATACATACATACATATATACATACATATATACATATATATATATATATATATATATTTTTTTTTTGTACCTAATTCCAAGTAGTTAACTATTTGTCTAGTCAATTTCTACAGGCTAAAAGAAATAATTAGATAAGTGTCATATAGACATTGCGGAAAATAATCTGTATCATTTGTCTATTATTTCTTCATAAGTATGTAGATCACGCCACCTAGCTTTGACTTTGGAGGCAGTCGATTAACTGCCCTTAGTTCTGACGTCCCGATCTGACGTCGGTAGCTGAATACACTCTCTTCGACTTTGTGTCTTGACGAGACCAGACGCATTTCACTGTGGCGCAACAGCGATATTGCACCATGCAGTCACGGGATATTTGAACACCGCCACTTAATGATAATTACGAATTACCAATCAAGGAGCAACTGATATGATAACCTGTTTTGTTTATTGCTCATGTACATATAAAAAAAAAATTTTTTTAAATAAAAAATGTAAATACAATTTTTAAAAGTTCAAATAGAAAATACAGGTTTAAAGCGCCACACAATAGCAGCTTAAAAATATAGTGCTACACAGTTTTTTGGGCCAATGAACTCTCCAACCGGAACGGGTCGTAGTCTTATATCTTGGTGATATGGGGGGGGGGGGCGAAGAAGCAGGTGTGTGTGCGAAAGAAAAAGATGGGGGCGTTTGTGGCTCAGGTGTGATATGGACTGTTATTGATCGGCAGTATCCGACACATCAACACAAAGCGAAAGCTTAGCATTAGACACTGGGTGAGCCAGCAAAGATGCATTGGCTAGAGCAATTTTCGCATTCTCAAAATCCTTGAACTGAGTTTCATTCAAAGAAATGTCTTTATTTTTCTTTCAGCAATTTTTCAAAATTTCCGTCAAAGAGAAAAGTAGCTTAGCACAATTAGGCACAAACTGCCTATAAAAATTAATCAGCCCCAAGAATTGGTGCAACTGACGGAGTGAGGTTGTGGAGGCAAATCCTCTATAGCTTTAACGCTCTCAGGAATAGGTCGAATACCGTCAGCGTCAATGACGTGGCCCAAAATATTCAGAGATTCGGAACTAAAAACACATTTTGATGTATTAATCCGAACATTGTAATCCCTCGAACGACAAAATGAAAGGTCCAGATGGCGCAAATGTTGCTCTGGAGAAGAGCTAGCAACAAGATCATCAATATATATGTATACAAAATCGAGGCCATGAGTGGCCTCATCCATAAATTGCTGGAAGGTGCTAGCAACATTTCTTAACCCGAAAGGCATGGTGAGAAATTCAAAAGATCCAAATGGCGTAGTTATAGCCGTTTTCGGGATGTCGTCTCTGTTGACAGGAATCTGGTTGTAGGCTCATATCAAATCGATTTTTGAAAAAAATTTTACAACCTTGCAACGAGGATGCAAAATCCTGCAGATGAGGGATAGGATACCGATCCGGTACGGTCATCGAGTTCAATCGTCTATAATCCCCTGTGAATCTCAAATCGCCAGAAGATTTTGGCACCGTATGTAATGGAGATGCCCACGGGCTCGTGGAAGGATGAATAATTCCGAGCTGTAGCATATGATCGAACTCAGACCATGCTGCTTTCAGTTTGTCCGCTGGCAATCGACAGGGACACGAAAAAACCGGGGCACCAGTAGTAGTAATAAAATGCTCCGTGGCGTGGTTTGGATCAGTGACTCTAAAATTTCCATGAGTCAGTTGCAGGAATGATTTCAACAATCCATGATATGGGTTTCCGGAGTTACCGATGAAGAATGTCGGGCTAACTAGAAACTTCTGCTGTCCTGCCACAAAGAGAAAAACCAGTCATATCGTCGACTAGGCGTTGGTGAGGGACGTCCACCATCAAAGAAAAATTGTGCAGGAAGTCCACGTCCAAAATCGGGTATGGCAGGTCGGCAACAGTGAAAACCCATTTGAAATCCCGACACAGATTTTGAAACTGAAGAGGAAGCGAGATCTGTCCAAAAGTTCAGATTGGTGACTGGTTGACAGCTTGCAATTCAATCGACGACTCGGGAGGAGTTACTGTCATACAATTAACAGGCCAAATACTGCACGAAGCTTCTGTGTCTACGAAGAAGGCTCTTCCAGACAGGAGGTCCTCTATGAAGAAATGGCGGTTCTGTTGTGTCTCGCAGAGTTCACTTGCTGCCTTTAGTGACTCTGATTTGCATTTCCCGAAGCTGAATATTTATATGGAGGCCGGCAATGTTTTGCCTTATCCGCGAAGGTGGCATGATACCAGCAAAATAATGGATTGCTGGCGGGCGAAGTAGTATGCCAACGTGGAGTCGCGAAAGACTCGTAGGCCGCCCGGAATTTGGCTTATTTTCTCTGCATAAATGAGCGACTTGCTACGTCAAAGTGTCAATAGCTTTTAACATGGCATCCTCGTGTGTCAAGACGGGCTGGTTCGAAATTGAAGAAGCAATACACAAATCCAGGGCGGTAGCCTTTTGAGAAAATTCTACGATCCGATCAGCGGAGGCAGCGATCTGCTCCAAAGAGCTGGTACCCACAATATTCGCCAAGATAATCTGGATGTTGTTTGGCAGGTGAGAGAAAAATAGCTTTTTGATAAATGAACTATCCTGATCGGGCGATTCGCTGAGGTCCCGAATGTGGCATAACTATTCGGATGGCGACCTGTCGCCTAAACACTCGTCCTCCAATAATGCACGAAACCTGCTCTCAGCAGAACGGCAGTTTCTCCTTAATATTTCCGTCCTCAACGAATCATACGACGTACTGGTTGGCGGGTCCGTTATTAAATCCTTCACCATTGTAGCGAGTGAAGAAGGAATGCCGCTTATTAAAACGTTGAGCTTCTGCTCTGTTTTCACTCTGTTCGCAGCGAAATATGCGTTGAGTTGTGCAAACCAGAGTTTGGGATCACCTGAGAATGCAGGTAAATTAGGACCACTCATTGGCAATCTATATCAACTTGGATGTATAAAAGTAAGTGGTATTCACGTAAAAAGAATGCAGAAATTTCTTTAGATGTTCAGAACAACGGGAAAACAGCACAAATTTCCCTCAACATCCATAAAGGCAAAAGAACAGAAAAAAAAATAAATGTTCTCAAGTGTCCATAACAGGGAAAATAATCCAGCGAATTTGTAAAAAAACAATCAGAAGTCGACAAGTCAAATCACATCATGACAAGAACTCTCAAAAAAATATATATCGACAGCATATCACACTGCTCAGTTAAGGTCAGGAAAAGACGGCATCACATGATGCGTCTCAGCCAATCAGATGGCTGCATTTTGGAGAAGACAATTGGCGGGAAAATTATCGGCCATTACAAAAGATAAGAATTCTTTTTTTCTTTTGGTTTGTTTGCTTAAAAAGAAATGTTCAAAAATGTTGGTAATCATTAATTCTTTGTTTGTTTTTTTGTTTTTTTTTCTTTCTCGTTCTTGCATGCTTGTTTGATATGTTCCTTTGAAATTTGTTGTGCCCTTCATGCTCGGTTGGGCTGATTGCTCCTTGGTTTGGGGTTTTTGCTAGTTGCTCATCATTGTTCTACATACATGGTCCGATGAACCGATTTTTATTTCTTTTTCTAAAAATCTGGTGGGAGGCCATGTAGAAGATCACGCCACCTAGCTTTGACTTTGGAGGCAGTCAATTAACTGCCCTTAGTTCTGACGTCACGTTCTGACGTCAGTAGCTGAATACACTCTCTTCGACTTTGTGTCTTGACAAGACCAGACGCATTTCACTGTGGTGCAACAGCGATATTGCACCATGCGGTCACGGGATATTTGAACACCACCACTTAATGATAATTACGAATTACCAATCAAGGAGCAACTGATATAATAACCTGTTTTGTTTATTGCTCTGATTAAAATGCTCATGTACATATAATCTCGAGGTATGTTCTTTTTGCTTAATTGTTTACCTACACCTAACAACAAATAGAAGAGATGTCCTAGCAGCCAAGCTAGGGAAACGAACTCCCCTCTAAATCATAAAACAACGCAGCCTTCTAAAATGGTGACCATCTCTCCTAAAAGTACATTTTAAACTTATAACCTCGTTTAAATGATTTTTTATGTCGTTGATTTATACTGATTAGGAGAGGAAATACTGTATATAGTTTATCTAATGGTTCTTTGGACTTACATTTTTATATATAGCTCTGATTAATAATTATTTGCTTAATTAATTCTTCATTGAGCCACACCGTGAATGGTTGCCAAACTCACATATGTATCTGTGACTATGTCTAAGTATATATATATATATATACCCTTTGAATTTAATATATACTCCCGTAAGGTTGAGTAAAACTTTAGGCAGTATTCGGCTGCACTTTCTAGCAACCAGCCTACTCGCCGACAGTCACCAATCACAAACTTTCTGTCTTGACCGCTAGCCACGTGATAGTTCTTAGCCATTTTGAATTCATTTCTGGTGGGGATCATGGTAGAAGAAACTTAGTCCAGTCTGGGGTATCTCCTGATGAGTTCCAATCCTCGTGGATTTATCCAAGACCGGGAATATCCAAAAAGCGGAACGAAATCATCGGTTGGTAGAGACTAAGAGAATTTTGGTAAAATTTATGTGCATTTTTTCTTCAAACTTCTATTTTGTACCTACTTCCGTGTAGTTAACTATTTGTCTAGTCAATTTCTACAGGCTAAAAGAAATAATTAGATAAGTGTCATATGGACATCGTGGAAAATAATCTGTATCACTTGTCTATTATTTCTTCATAAGTACATTTTAAACTTATAGCCTCGTTTAAATGATTTTTTATGTGGTTGATTTATACTGATTAGGAGAGGAAATACTGTATATAGTTTATCTAATGGTTCTTTGGACTTACACTTATCATCATCATCATCATCACCGTTTTACGTCCGTTCTTCCATGGGTTAGACGGGTTGTCCTGTTGTGGGCAGTGTCTGGTCGGCTGACCATGCCTTGCTCATATAGGAACTGATTTTGGCTTGATTTCTACAGCTGGATGCCCTTCCTAACACCAACCTCATTTACAGTGAGTGCTGGGTGCTTTTTTCCGTGGCGCCTACACGTCCACTTTACAGTGTGGGCTGGGTGCTTTTTTGCCGTGGCACCTCCACGACCACTTTACAGTGGGAGGGTGTGAGGGCATATTGTCTATATGCTTCAGCTTGTACCCATGGGAGGTCGGGTACTCTGTATTACTGCGTGACGCCAGAGGTCACAGTCGTGTGTCATCGCCTTTGAGAGGTGTAATTGGGTAAGGTCAGCTTTTATCACCTCATCCCAGGTGTTCTTTGGTCTCCCCACTCCAGGTTTCCATTGACTTCTAGTGCTCTGCACCTTTTTATGCAGCTGTCATCCTTCATACGCATCACATGTCCATATCAACGCAACCGCCTCTCCTGCACACAGCATTTGATTCCTCTTATGCTCAGTCTCTCTCTCAATTCATTTATGCTTTGCCGCTCGCGCATATTACTATTACACATCCATCGGAGCATGCAGGCTTCGTTTCTTTCCAATCTACGTAAGTCTTCCACCTTCAGCGCCCAGGTCTCACTACCATGTAACATTGCTGTTCGTATACACGCATCATACAGTCTGCCTTTCATTTTGAGGGAAAAGCCTTTTGCAGCAAGCAGTGGCAGTAGTTCCCTGAACTTCTTCCATCCCGTTCTTACCCTAGTTATTGTACTTTCTGAACACCCACCTCCGCTGCTAATTCGGTCACCTAGGTAGCAGAAGCTGTCTACTGTTTCTACAGAGCCCTCCCAGAGATTGGTGGTACTTGTTTCCTGTGGCTGTTTGCTGCTTGCTGTCACAGCACAGCTGCTACATGTGAAGCCTACATTCTTAATTAAGCTTCCTGAGATCCCGCTACATCTCTTGTGTACCCATTGTTTGCATTTGGGGCAGAGAATGGAGTTCCTACCTACACCTTTCCTACATACTGAGCAAGGCCATTTCCCTGAGGGGATCTGGGTTCTGTTTTCTAGTCTACTTACAAGGACCTTAGTCTTTGTCAGGTTGACTTTGAGACCCTTTCTTTCTAGTCCCTGCTTCCAAGTTTGGAATTTCTTCTCTAGTTCTACCATAGATGCAGCTATAAGTGCGAGGTCATCTGCATACAGGAGTTCCCATGGGCATCCGGTCTTAAACTCCTCCGTTATTGCCTGCAGGACTATGATGAACAGGAGAGAGCTAAGAACAGAGCCCTGGTGGACACCAACCTGTACGCTAAATTCCTCGCTATACTCATTGCTAATCCTAACTTTGTTGACTGCTCCCCTATACATGGCTTGTACAGCTTTCACAAGCCATTCATCTACTCCTAGTTTTCTAAGAGCCCGGCGTGTGTGTGTGTGTGTGTCTGTGTGTGTTACACGCTGCCGATCCGTCGTCCGTCTTCCAAGTTAGTTTTACGTGCTGAGGCGTGTGTGTGTGTGATATAGTACAAGGACAAAAATATATAAGACATAGATACAACATAGGAAACAATGCAGCCACTCCTATCAGCTACATAAATAATATGGTTTTGATACAAAAGGTGATACCAGGTCACCTATAATACATTAGAAGCTTGTAAAGCTCTAGCTACTAGCGTATAATGAGCATAAACATAAACAGGGAAAATGGACTTTAAATGATGATAACAATGCTGAGGCACACACACTGAGCCTATATATATACAACAGACTTCTGCAGCTTTAGTCTACCAAACTTCAATTACAAGGCATTGGTCAAACCAAAGCTGTAGTAAAAGAAACTTGCCCAAAGTGCTACTCACTGAAGCCAATACCACAGTGTTGTGATAATTTAACCACACTGTCATGCTTGCGCCTATATATATATTTCTGCTGATTTATGACCACTTGCTAAGCTGTGGGATAGAAACAAACCACAATACTTGCTCACATGCTATCATGAAGACATGTGGAGATACACACACACATACACACAAACGTGCTGCCTGTTCCAGGAATCAAACCTATGAGCTTATAATTGAGTTCAACACCCTAACCATTAGGCCACATACCTTCATACACACACACACACACACAGCTGTGAAAGTGCAGACATAGCTGTTAAGGAACAAGTATGGCTATGTAATTAAAAAGTTCACTTCACAATCACATGGTTGCAGGTCCTGCCCCATTGCATGGCACCTTGGACAAGTGTCTCCCATTACAGCTTTGAGCTAGCCAATGACTTGTGAATGAATTTGGTAGACAGAAACTCTATTGAAGCCTGTCATGCCATAATGTTTCAGCCATGTCAGCACCTGTGAAGATCGTTTTAAAACAGCAACAATATCAAAACCAAAAGAGAAAAAGCCCTTAAAATCCAATAAGCCAGGGAGGGGTTCCCAAACTTTTTTTACTAGCAGAGCATTTTAGAACAAGTAAAAATATTTCAGCATACTTAGTATCTAAATTCGAAAATTTATTCAAAAAAGTTATCTATAAATATTAACTGAGCATAAAGTAGAAATATAGATAACTTAGGAAGGGTATCTAGCTGTAGAAACCGAGTCAGAAACAGTTCTCTATGAGCAAGACACGGTCATCTGACCTGACTTGTCTCACAATAGGACAACCCATCTAACCCATCTAACCCATGTTAGTGTGGAAAATTGGACGTCCAACAGTGATGATGATGATTATCATTATTGTGAATTTTATTATGAATTTCAATTTGTATTTTACACATTCTGAGATAATATCTTGCCCTTTGCAGCACAGCAGATTGATGGGGCCGACAAGTTTTAAAACCATTGAAATAAACTAACAATGTGAAGAGAAAAACTGAACTTACACACAGAACCTATCTGCTGGCCCTAAAGTGGTATTAAATTTCTGATAATAAGTTGGTGTTGAAGATGATGAAGTCGCAGATTGTATTTGATAAGACTCTTTTGGTTTGAACTCTGTTTTCTGCTGCAAAACAAAACAAAAGCAATTAATGAATTAATAGATAAGAAAAGAAAAGAAAAAATTTTGTTTTAAATCAAATATTGTTAATATTACATTATATTCTGTAAAGTGGTAGTGCTGGTGCCACAATTAAATGTACCCAGAGTATACTTGATAAAGTGGTTGACATTATAAAAGGCATCCAGCCATAGAAACAATGTCTTAAGATGAAACATATGAGCAAAGCATGGTTATCTGAACATTTCTTGTCTCAGACAAGGAAAACAGATGCAAAATAATGATGATGGTGATATTAAATCAAAATAAATTACACTGAAAAAATGTAATATTATAAGAGCAAATTTGATTTTTTTTATTTCATACATTGAAAAGGAACCATAACTAAGCACTTGCCGGCTGTAGCATAACAAGAAAGGCGGACTAAAGTTGGGCGACAACCTGACCGTAGTAACATTTTTTGGTTTAACCCCATTATTTACTATATTTCTAACATATTTTTAATGAAAGACATTATCGATAATTTTCAAATAACTGGTTAAATGATCAAGAGGCATTTAGAAATATAACTAACTTTCTCATTATTTATCTGGTACTAGGTCACTACACTTCTGGTAAAATACACACACACAAACAACCAAAAATAACTATATGTATTTTATGGCTGAAACAGGTAAAAGAATATAAGTGTGATGGACAAATTACATGGTCTTTTTATCGAAGTCTGTGTTGTGTTGTCTATATGTTGCTGGACACACAGAAACATAAACACACACAAGTTTCTACATGTTGGCAAACATACACTTAAAATTCTGATTTCAATCAAAACTCATTAGTTACTATGGTGACAACACTCTCTACTTATCTATCTATCTTTTAGACACACACTCTCTCTCACTGTATTTCTTTTTCAACAAGAACCTGTTGTTTTTCTTGAAACAAATTTTAATTCTATCTATCTTTCTCTCCCTCTTTCTCTCACTGTATTTCTCTCTCAATAACAACTACAACCTGTCATTGTGAAAGCTTTTTTTTAAGTCTGTGTTGCACTGTCTAAAAATATATATATTTTCTATACATATATATACTTATAAATGTGACAGACAGAGAAACTGCTCTTCTTTTATAATATAGAATTGGAACTTATTTAAACAAAGTTTCTTACATACAATTATCATGGAAGGTTTATATTTATATATATATGAAAAGATTCAGGACTCTGACGGCCGGAGCTCAGCCATTGGGGTCTAGATCCGAATGGATCTAGCTGTCAAAACGGCCAGAGCTCAGCCATCCGGGTCCTGCATCTTTTCATATACCCACTCTACTACCCCAAGTATCGAGTACTCTGGTTGGTTATGGTCCACCTGGTATTTTACCACACCCTTTCTGATATATATATATATATTGAATAATGGGCTTACCTGTTTTGACTAATAACATCTCATCCACACATATACATGTATATATATATATATATATATATATATATATATATATATATATATATATCGTCATCATCATCATCATCATCATCATTTTACGTCCGCTTTTCCCTGCTTGCAAGGGTGGGACGTATATATATATATATATGGATGAAATGTAAGTAGTTAAGACCAATAAGACTATTATTCAATTTACTACCCGATACTTAAGGAAAGTAGAGTGTAGATTTTATCATAGGGATTTTTGTCTGCTGGATAAGCTTAACTATTTCAATACGATTTAAGCTTAGCCATTAGGTAAAGAATTTTTATAATGTAAATGACCTTGCTAGCATGGGTTTGAATTGGTTGGTTTCAGACAATGTTTTATAGCTGGATGCTCTCCTGATGCCAACCTCGTTTGTCACCTCTTACCACATGCAGAGATATGGTGTGCCTATTCTAAAAACCCTCATTCATACACACACACACACACACACACACACACACACACATACACACACACACATATATATATATATATATATAAACGGGGTGGTGTGGATCGGGTGGTGGTGGTGGGACGGGGTGTATTTTGTTAGAGATGCCTACTGGCTGGAGTAGGTTTTACTATATATTTAGGTAAGGCGGGTCTTCTCTGTTACTGAGTACCGCCAAAGGTCTCGGTCCAGTGACATTGTCTTGGAGAGGTGTAAGTGTGTGATGTCGGAGTTTATCAGCTCGTCCCAGGTTTTTCTAGGTCTGCCTATTCCGTGACTACCGTCTATCTTTATTGCCCTGCACTTTGTTATACAGCTATCGACTTTCATGCGCATCACGTGTCCATACCAACGTAGCCTTCTCTCGAGTAAACAACATCTGATCCCTCTTATCTCTAATTTTTTCCTTAGTTCGTTTATGCTTTGCCGTTCACGTATATTACTGTTACACATCCAGCGGAGCATGCAAGCTTCGTTCCTCTCTAGTCTGCGTATATCCTCTGCACACAATGCCCAGGTCTCACTGCCATGCAGCATTGCTGTTCGTATGCAGGCATCGTACAACCTGCCTTTCATTTTTAGTGAGAACCCTTTAGCAGCTAATAGTGGTATAAGCTCTCTGAACTTTTTCCAACCAGTTCTGACTCTAGCTACAGTACTTTCAGAGCACCCTCCCCCACTGCTGATTTTATCGCCCAGGTAACGGAAGCTGTCCACTATTTCTATAGAACCCTCTGCGCAATTGAAAGAGCTAGTAGTTTGTGGGCACTTGCTGCTACTTATTGCACCAGAGCACCGGCCACATGTAAAATCTATGTTCTTAGTTAGCTTACCTGTGATCCCACTACATCTTTTATGCACCCATACTTTGCATTTAGGACATAAAATGGAGTTTCTACCTACGCCTTTCCTACACACCGAGCACGACCATTTCCCAGAAGGGACCGCCGCCTTGTTTTCTTTCCTACAAACTAGTACTTTGGTCTTAGCCAGGTTAATTTTAAGTCCTTTTGACTCTAGGCCGTGCTTCCATGTTTGGAATTTCTTCTCTAGCTCGGCCATTGATTCCGCTATGAGTGTCAGGTCGTCTGCGTATAGGAGTTCCCATGGGCAGCCTGTCTTGAACTCCTCTGTTATAGCCTGAAGGGCAATAATAAATAGTAGTGGACTGAGAACAGAGCCCTGATGGACGCCAACTTTTACGCTAAACTCTTCACTATATTCGTTGTTAATTCTAACCTTGCTGACTGTTTCTTTATACATGGCTTGTATAGCCCTCACAAGCCATTCGTCAACGCCTAGTTTTCTAAGAGCCCACCAGATAATGGAGCGGGGGACTCTGTCGAAGGCTTTCTCCAAGTCGACAAAAGCTAAGTAGAGGGGTTTACCTTTAGCTAGGTACTTCTCCTGTAGTTGTCGTACTATGAAAAGAGCGTCTGTGGTACTTTTGCCTGACACAAACCCGAACTGCATTTCATCTAGGTCAATTCTCTCTCTGATTAGTTGCGCTATTACTTTTTCCGTGACCTTCATGACCTGGTCGATTAATTTAATGCCTCTATAGTTACTCCTATCTAGGGCGTCTCCTTTACCCTTATAACAGTTAACGATGATGCTGCTATGCCAGTCCTTCGGAACAACCCCATTCTGTACGACTTGGTTAACTATGCGGGTGACCATGGTGTGTCCCACCGTGCCAGATGCCTTCAGCATCTCAGCAACTATTTCCGAAGGCCCAGCCGCCTTACCAGTCTTCATATCCTTGATTGCCTTACTTATTATACTCCCCTCGACTAACACTGCTGGTCCCTCTATTGGGTCGATATGGGGGAGACTGCCTTTCTCCCAATTATTCTCCTCATTTAGTAGCCTTTCATAGTGACACTTCCAAGCTACCTTCTTATCAGCGTCGGTGATGGCAAGTGTGCCATCGTCGTTTAGTACACACTTCTCCCCGACAATATCACGGTTTTCCTTGACGCATTGCCTAGCAATCCTGAACACCTCACGTTTTTGGTCATCGCGTTGTAGAACATGCTTGAACTTTCTTTCCTCAGCTTCCCTTCTTGCTAAGTACACTTGTCTCCTAGCTTCCCTCCTGGCCACTTGATAGTCCTCTCTACTTCCCCCATCCCGCCATACTTTCCAAGCCTGCTTTTTGGCCTTAATTGACCCCTCCACCTTACTGTTCCACCACCATGTTACTCTCCTCCTGCCTACAGGCCTGCTCCAGCCACAGACCTCGTCTGTCGCCAACAGCAGGTTTGCTTTCAGAAATTCCCACTCTCCCTCTATATTGTCCGACTCTAAATGTTCTTCCTTACTGTCGAAAGCATCAAGTAATATGCTTTGAAATTTATTCCTGGCTGTGGGGTCCTTTAGCTTCCATATTTTCCTCCTGAGGATAGTCCTCTTCTGTTGTCGAGTACGTCTCGTCCTGACTATGAGGTCGCTAATTATCAGTCTATGTTGGGAGGTGCATTCTTCATGGGGGAGGGATTTAGTGTTAACAACAGACACTCTGTCACGTCTTCTGGTAAGGATATAATCTACCTGGCTTGTGTGTTCCCCGGATCTATAGGTGATCAGGTGATTGTCACGTTTTTTGAAGTTAGTGTTACAGATAGTTAGGTTATTTGCATCACAGAATTCCAGGATTCTGGCGCCTTCCTCATTTCTAGTACCAAACCCATAGCCTCCATGGATTTCGTCGTAGCCGTCACAATGTTGTCCAACGTGACCATTTAGGTCGCCTGCGATAATTATATAGTCACTGTCGGATATTTGGGAGGTAGTTAGCATCAGTGTCTCATAGAATCTGTCTTTTATAGTGCCGGGCAGTCCGGATTGGGGTGCGTACGCAGATATTACTGTCACCGTAGTTCTATTGAGGACAAGTCGTATTTTAATTATTCTGTCGTTCACTCTATTTACGTCTATTATCTTATCTGCCCACTTTTCTGCTACCATGATTCCTACTCCACCCAGCCCATCATCGTTTCCCACCCAGAAAAGCTTATAACATCGTTTTTTACCCTCAATGAACCTAGCAGACCCACCCCTCCACCTGGTCTCTTGAATACAACAAACATCGACCTCCTTACGTTCAAGCATTTCTACAACCTCGTTAGCGCGACCCTTTAGGGTGCCTACATTTATGGTACCAACTCTGAAGTTTTGGATTGCGTTTGGGGGTTGGGGGCGGTGAGGGGCGGGGGGCGATGGGGTTATGTTAGCCGTCCGCGGTCGAAACAATGAGGAGTGCTCGCATTCTCGTCCAAGAGGTGAATTTGTCTTTATCTTTGGCATTGTCGCTGAGCGTCCAGATTTTTCTCTCTCACCTCCACTCTCCAGGATTCCGCAGTCCATCCATCCATCATATATCGTATATCGAAAGGCAACCAGGCAAGCGATAGTATAGGCCTCTGGTTTCTGATTGATCCGCGTAATAATACTGGTGATGCGTGGGGGCTCTGTTTTATGATTGGTCCACGTAATAGCAATGGTGGTGCGTGGGGGTGGGAGGGAGGGGTGTTGGGTAGCTAGCAAGAAGGTAATGATTGAGTGGGGTCCATGCATTTAACAAGCGATTAACAAAAATACAAAATTTGTTCTGTTAAATACGTCCAAAAACCTACGTATTTAGCAATTAATAGAAACAGAAAATGTAGTTTGTTTTAGCGATAGATTGGCTATTTGGACTTGATACGAAATATGGATTGTTTTGAAAATACGCTAGGATTAAGATTTGTGGAGGGAGAGAGATGAAGTCTGTACATTACGTTTACATGGATATCGTGGCCAGCAAGCAATGAAATGAAATTTGGCGAAGTGAATTCCTATCATATATTTATAGAGAGAGAGAGAGAGTGAGAGAGAGCGAGGGGAGGGGGCCATATGATGGCTGTGAGTGTTAGGCGTTTGACCGCCCCGTGCCTTCGAAGAAGGAAGAAGGAAAGGATTTTGTTTTTTTGTTTTGAAGATACGCTAGAATTTGGGATTGAGGTTTGAAAATACGTTAGGAATTAAGGTTTGAAAATAGCTAGCAAGAAGGTAATGATTGAGTGGGGTCCATGATGATATATATATATATTTGTGTGTGTGTGTGTGTGTGTGTATGTGTGATTCGTGTTAGGAAGAGCATCTGGCTGTAAAAATCTCAGTCAAAATACAGTTTCATTTGAGCAAGGTATGGCGTGGCCAAGTGGCCAGACTTGTCTCATAATGTGGACAACCCAACTAACCCATGCAAGCATGGAAAAATAGATGTTAAACGGTGATGATGATGATATAAATGCATCACAGAACCCGGGATGGTTTCATGCAAGGGTTAACAGAGTATGACTTCTCACCTCATGGGGCTCTGGATCCTGGACGAATGGAATTTCCTCAAATGAAGTAATATCTGTTGATGCATTCTTCTGATGTTGTTGATGCTGTTGATGGTGATAACAATTATTATTATTATTGTTTACACCACTAATATTGTTGTTGCTAATACCGTTGTTGCTATTTTCTAACTGCATCATTCCACAGCCATTGCTAACTTCATCTTCTTCCATATTCTCCTCCATATCTACAGCTAGGTTTACTTCTGCAACAGATTCTTCCTAAAAAGACAAACCAAAACAAGGTTTTAATGTTTTTCACTGATGAAGTTCATTTAACCCTTTAGCATTTACATTTACTCTATATTTACTATTATATTTTCATGATAAAGGCTTTATATCCCATAATATTGAATCTATGAGATTTTGATATTATTTATTTTAAGAACAATATCTTAACATCAGCATGAGTGGCTGGTTACAACCAGTTTGAACAGAAAGAGGTGAGAGAAATCTAGCCAGATATGGCCAGTTTAAATGCTAAAGGGTTAAACTGATGAGTGCTTAAATGTAAGAAAAAGAACAATAATAATTACGAAATACAGTGGCCGTGACTTTCAAAGCATTTTGAAAATAATAAAAAATTTGAATGAATTTAGTTCTAACTTTCTCTGTTTTGAAGCATAACTTCTGTCCTCTAGGGCAACAGGGTGGCCACCGTGTGGGCCCCCATTTGCTCACAATAGTGAGAGATGGGAAGAGCATGAGAGACGGAGGCAGTGACAGTGGGAGTTTGGTCCTTTTGTGTTCGAACCTGGTATATATGTATGTTTCACGGTCACACACACAGCTTAAGCATCACCAGATAAGATAATTAAAAATTAAAAATTTTGTACAAAACTTAACCAAGGTTCTTACATAAAATTAAGATGGAAGGCTTTTAGATAAATATAAACCCATCAAAATAAACAGTTTTGAATTGTATAAACAGGGGTGGTTTCAGGTAGTTTGGTATCAAAATGTTTAAGCATAATAAAATTACAGGTGATGTTTTGCTTTAGGTATGTAAAATAAGATGATGAAATGAAAGTGAATTTAAAAAGGAAAAGAAAAACCTAACAATAAAATGAAACTTCTTTATTGTTGCAATTTTTGGTTTTGCTTTTGTTGTTTTATGCTTATTTACTACATTGTTAAATATGTATCAGTGGTTGGAGAGCAGATTTATTTGCTGAAGTAGTTGTGATAACAGCCTATCGTCCCTCTTCATGTAAAACGGAAACTATTCTAGCAATAGTTATGTCCCTTACTGAAAGGTGCAACACATTATTACGTCCCTTTTTGTTTTGAATTGAAAGTCCACTGGGATGAACTTTGCTTTTCAGCATTCTGTTCTGAGAGTCGTTAAAAATTGAAACATCAGACAAATTGTTGAACGAATTTAATCGAATACAACCTCCTCTAAAGCCTGCTGTGGTGTGCTTAGCCCTTTTGCAACAGTATTTTTAATGAAACATTGAAATACATGTGTTTTACAATAATTTAAAATTTTAAAGAATTAAATTTTTCAGGATGCTTGAAACATTACTTAACTAAACTTCTTAAATATAATTATGATGGAAAGTTTGAATATTTAGTACAAACATTTTAAAATGTACAGTTTTGTATCATAAAATTATGGCGGTTTCGGACAGGTTATTACTACATTTGTATAGACAGTGAATGGCAGAATCAGGAAATCACAAGACAAAATACTTTGCAGTCATCATCATCATTTTTTTATGTCTATCTTTCATGCTGTCAGTGGTTGAATGGATCATAACAATTCAAGTCAGTTCTTATTCTGAGTTACAACCCTACGAGATGAGTCAACGCACCATGTCTTACTTGTATATTGTTTTTTGGCATGGTTTCTATGGAGGCTTTACCTAAAACAAACCACTTTACAGTGTACATTTTATCGTGGCACCAACACTAGGGAGATTATTGTGTCCTTAGCAGAACTAAAGGGTTCTCTCAACTCTACACTATCTTTGTGTGTACACAGGTTCATGTTATTAGGATAGCAACACTAATGAAGATGCATTAGTTATATACTTTTTATAAGTTAAAATATCCGACATTACATCTCTTCAGTCATTAAATAATTATAATAGAAATATTGATGTAAAATGAACTAATGGTGTTCAGTTAGGAAATTCTGTATGTGACAGGCTTATACACATACATACAGAATGTATTAAGTGCTTTTATCATATTATTTACTTTCATAAACCTGCATGATCTGCTTGGCCAGTGCTAAATACTGGTTTCTGTAACATTAGACAGATGAGAAAAGAATATTCCTCTATAGATGACACTGGTCTAGTGTAGGTAATCATTTTCCAGGGATAAAAATAAACTCAAATCTTTAAGCTAACAAATAATCCTTTAATTATAAGGTGTGCTACCACTGCTTAAAAAAATAAATTACAGACATGGTTGTGTGGCTAACTAGTTTGCACCACAACTATGTGGTTTTGAGTTCAGTTCTACTGCATCTTCCTTGAACAAGTATCTTTGACTATAGCCTTGGTTTAACCAATGCCTTCTGAATGGAATTTAGTACACGGAAAACAAGTGAAAGTCTAATGTATGTGTGAGCATGTGCCTATGCTTGTGTTTACATTTACTACTTGTTTATGTTTGGTAATTTAGCAGTTTGACAAAGGAAGAGATCAATAAAATAAGTAACAGATATGGAAAAAATAAGTATAGGTGCCCATGTGATTGACTAAATCCCTTCAAGATAGCACGCCATGATGACCATAATCTAATGACTGAAACCAGTAAAAGAAAAAAATAATACCCACGAGAGATTACACAAGTTGAAATGTCTTGAAGGACACAGCACAGTATGCATGCTCTCATGCCTGCAAGCAACATGTTGAGTCAGTGCTTATCCCAGTTTCATGGCGTGAAGCAACTGAGAGTACAAAACTCCCTCCTGGAGAGGACACAGAGTTAAACCCTCAGCTTTTACTCATACTTATTTTCAGCTGAGTATACTGGAGCAACGTGAAATGAAGTGTTTTTGCTCAAGAACACAACACACATCCGAGCCCAGGAATCGAACCAACAACATTACAATTGTAAGTCCAACACCCTTACCACTAGGCTACATACCTTCACACACAGCACAGCAATGACAGCAAAATACTAACTCCTGGCCTCTTACTGAATTATTCTTGATATTTGACCATCCATCCTCTTGAATAACATAATAGCTGGGTGATTATAGAACCAGATTATTGATTTCTAACACAGCCACATGGCTTCAAATTTATTTACCATGAAAGCAAAATTATGATACTGCTTCTTTCAATACTTCCTACCATCATTGTCTCTTTCCCATTACCCCTTCTCTACCACCCTCTCACCCCAATTACTGATTCTCCCATCATACTTTTACTTTTTTCACCCTCTCACTCTAAGATTTCAGATATAACACCATAAAAATTCAAGTCAAAAATGCACATATCTGTTTTCTACACTATCTTTTTTCCTACACATACATATTTTTACAGTATGAGTCCAGATTCCAAACAAGATTTCAACATACTTAATCAATATAGGTGTGTGTGTGTATATGTGTGCATCAAACTTACCTGTTTCCATTCACAACCTCTGTCATAATTCAGAAGTCCTAAACATTGCCGTTTTTGGTCATTCTAAAAAATAAGAATTTCTTTATTAGCCACAAGGGATCAAAGACAAATAGAGCCGTACAAAAGACAGGGGTTGACATACATGTAAAATGAAATTAACAAAAACAAGAGATAACAAAAGAATACCAACAGGGGATGGGAACCAGCTGCCTAAAGCCAATCAAAGACTCCAACAGATCACTCTGACCGCCAAGGCCAAGTGCCTTCTTTTTACTGTGATTTTCTTTACCTACAGAAGTATGCTTAGAGTAGGCCCATGCCATATTTGCCAACCTCACACACTGTTCAAAAAATTTAGTGAGTATCAAATCAGCAAGGGAAGTCACATGTGATAGACTGGCTTCTCATCAAGGGGGATATTTATATCTCATCCCTTTTAAAAAAAGTTTTTACTGTATAGTCAAGGAAGGAAAGGTTGTGTCCATGATCTTTCTTTCCTGCATTCAAAACCAGTGGGAAAGAGGAAGATAGCCTGAAACTGGAAACTTGACTTGCAACAGATTGGGTTCCATCAAAAGCACCCAATGGCCAACTAGTAATGTTAAACCAGGTGACAGATTAAGAAGGCCACAGCAAGATTTGAGCTCAGAACACAAAGAGCCAGAACAAATAACGCAAAGCATTTCATTTGATGCCGTAACAACTCTGTCAATTGACTGCTCTAAACTGGTTCTAATTTATTTCATTGACCTCAAAATAATGAAAGGCAAACTTGAGTACACCAGACTTTACAGAATGTTGATTAGAATCAGTGCACACCACAATGGTACAATCTGAATAATATTTTCCAAACTAGAAAACTTAACCTGGGGTTTCTCAAGTCAGAAAACATAATATTTTGCCCATGCAACAAACATTCTCTTTTATTTTTTTCTTCATGTCAAGGAGAGACCAAGGTTATCCATGGCCCTTTTCAAGACCTGCAAGACTAGTGGTGTTGTATTCCTCTCGGTACTCGCAGAGAAAACACAACAAGTTATATCAAATAATTTGTGTAATTTGCGAAACAACTAAAACGCCCTTCCTCGCAGTAGCAGAATAACATAAAGTAAGTCAGTAGCAGTCTGTGACCGAGTTTTTAATACCAACGCTGACTGACTGTCCAGGTCACGTGATTCATATGCAAATGTGTGAGCACGTGTAAATTGAACAAATCGAATTTAACAGTCCATACAACAATGAGGTTGTGAGTTCGATTCCCAGTCCATACAACACCTCCCCACCGAAATTGATGTGACAAAAGAAGCATCAATAGCAAAGTCTCTCTGGGGATTTACGAGTTCTCTTGGACCGTCTTCGATTGTCTGGTCCATACTCTGGAACGGGCAATAAGGTCTTGGGTCTGGTCTGTCTTGGAGTTAGTGGCACGATTTCCGAGATCTCCATCAGGTGATCTGTTGCAAATTCAAAAACAGTGTCTACTGCATCACCAGGTTCATTGTCTTCCTCAGTAGTGTACCGCGGTTGCAGCTGTTCCCAGTGTCATCTCCACACCGGGCCATGAGGTATGACCTTCACGTTGAAGCAGCGAGTACCCAATGACTTCTTAATGATTGCTGGTACCCATCGGGGATCTTTGTCTCGGCGAGGTCCGTAGTACAGTGCATACACAGGATCTCCAGCCTTGTACTGCCTGGTAACCTTAGCGACACCTGCCGAGTCCGGAGTCATCTGAGACTTATATGCTTCCTTAGACTGCTTGCCTTGAGCGATGTGTGCTGGCGAGGGCAGCAGAGAATCAATCCTTGTCCGTATCTGCCGGTGATTCAAAAGTTCACTCGGAGAGAATCCACTGGATGTCGGTGTTCTCCGGTACTGCATCAAGAACTCTTGAAGTGCTCACTTCGGTGGAAGAGAAGTCTTCCTCAGAGCTTGTTTGAAGGTCTGCACCAAACGTTCCACTGCTCCGTTAGTAGCTGGGTGGTAAGGTGCCCCTGTCAGGTGCATGATCCCACGTTCTTTGCACCAGCTCTGGAACTCCTCAGAAATAAAAGTTGGTGCGTTATCGGTGACTAGCATGTGAGGAAATCCGAAGTGCGCAAAGTCTTCTTCAAGCAGATCTAAAGTGGCTCTGGAGGACGTGGATGACGTAGGATGAATGCATGGATACTTGGAATAAGCATCCGTGATCACCAACCAATTACTGCCCATGAAATTTATTGCGTGGTCCAGGTGTAAGCGGCTCCACGGCTTTTCAGGTAACATCCATGGGTGAACTGGAGACTTGGATGGCTGGTTTTGATGTTCACCACACGAATCACTTTGTCGACTGGTTTTCTCTATAGCAGCATCGATACCAGGCCAATAAACAGCAGTTCTTGCCAATTGTTTCATGCGCTCCATGCCAAAGTGTCCAAGATGCAGAAGATTGAGGATCTTTGGCTGTAAGCTATGTGGAATCACAACTGTCGATCCATGGATAAGGCATCCGTGGCAGATACTGAGTGAATCCGATAACTTCCGGAACTTATTGACTTCGTCATTGATCTCAGTATTCTTTGGTGGCCAGCCTTCACGGACGTAGCGTATCACTGTAGATATTACTGGATCTTTCCCTGACTCTTGACGGAGGACGTTAGAATCGATAGGTTGGACTTGAAGACTGAGAGCTTTGATGGCGCACACCATGTCCATGTCTTCACCATTTTCCTTCCTGTCAAAGTCGATGTCATTACCAAATGGCAAGCGACTGAGGGCATCTGCATTTCCATGATCCGCTGTTTTCCGATATTCGATGGTGTAGTCAAACTGGTTCAGCCACAGGGCCCACTGTGCTAGTCGGTTAGCAGCGAGAAGTGGCGTCCCTTTCCTCGGACTGAACAGTGATGTCAGTGGCTTGTGGTCAGTTACGAGTATAAACTGATGTCCGTACAGATACTGATAGAACTTCTGCAAGCCAAATATGATGGCCAGGGCTTCCTTTTGAATTTGGCCGTAGTTACGCTGTGCAGAAGTAAGAGTCTTGGACACATTGGATATTGGGCGCTCGCTTCCATCAGGATAGCGATGAAACAGGACTGCTCCAATACCAACGTTTGACGCGTCGCAAGCCAGTCCCAAAGTTTTGTTTGGATCGAAGTGTATCAGAACTCGATCCGATGAAAGCACATTTTTCAACTGATCGAAAGATGACTGTTCTTCATCTCCCCACTTCCAAGTAGTCGTTTTTTTCGTAAGGCAATAGAGTGGCTCTGCCATGCTGGCCAGGTTTGGGATAAACTTTCCATAGAACTGAACTGAACCCAGGAAAGACTTCAAGCTTGAGACGTTCGTTGGAGGTGGCATCTTTAAAACTACTTCGCCCTTGGATCCCTTCGCGATCCCTTCAGCCGACAAGGTGTGTCCAAAGTATTCCACACTGGGTAGTGCAAACTGGCACTTGTCACGGCGACATCTGAGTCCTTTGTCGCACAGACGTGCGAGCAGACACTTTAGGTTGTTCAGGTGATCGTTTGCATCTTTCCCACTGACGAGCATGTCGTCCTGGAAGACGGCCACACCAGGTAGATCTTGAGTCAGGTTTTCCATGATCTGAAAGTAACCAGGTGCTGACTTGATTCCGAAAGGGAGTCGTTCCTGCAGGAGCACCCCACGGTGAGTGCTGAGTGCAAGCCTGCGTTGACTTTCTGGAGCCAGCTTGATCTGATTATAGGCATCAGCAAGATCAATCTTTGTGTATCCGAATCCACCTCCGAGCTTCTGCATCAGTTCCTCTGGGAGTGGCATTGGATGACGATGATCTGCAAGTTGGTCATTAATTCCCACAGAGTAGTCACCACAAATCCGTAGTTTGGGCTTCAGGTCCTGAAGTATGTGCTTTACGAATCGGTACCACTGGCGTTCCGTATTCGTTGAACTGTACTGGCTTCCAGATTCCTTTGGCGATGCCTTCTTCGTAACCTTTGGCCAGGTCATCACGAAGAGCAAACGGGACCGAGCGTGCCTTGTGAAAGACCGGTGTCGCGTCCGACTTGAACTTCACTTCCAGTTCGAAGTCATTAAGACATCCCAATTCTTGCTTGAAGAGATCTGGGAATTCATCACACATGTTGTGACAATCTCGTTGCATGGAAATATAGGGCTCATTTGAGGTCTTTGGATGCATCACTTCTGCACCCTCACTCTTGGCCTGGCTGTCTATGCTTTTCAATCCTAGAGCATTGTCCACGGAAATTCCCAGAGTCTGGATAGCGTTTCGTCCCAGCAAATTAAGATCAGGGATCTTGGTGACGATGTAGGGTATTGAATTCCGTTTACCGGTCGTTGGATCCTTGGTTTGGCCCATGAAAGTTCCCAGAACGGGTAGGTCGTGCTTGCTGGCAGATTCAAACCGATGTTTGACATCTTGCAGCTTCGGTTTTCCTAATTGTTTCCAAACTGACAAGGAAACAAAATTGCCTGTAGTAGCTGTGTCCAATTCCATTGTGAAAAGTCTGTTCTGGATTGTTATTGGCACATTCAAACTATGAGTATCGTGGGGAACTTCAGAAGGATCGCCTTGACTAGCTCAGCTTTCGTGATTCTTTTCACGTAATTCTGTGAGCGATGATTACGTTGCTGATGTTTCTTTCTACACACCGCTTGCAAATGTCCCTTTTTGTCACAAAAATGACATTTGGCTTCTTTGAAGGGGCAGTCTGTCGCTTTGTGGGCCTTTCCACATCGGTAGCACATCTCCTGGTCTGTGGAATAAGACTGCTGATGGTTCTTTCGAGGACCCTTGTTCTTGTTCTGCTGGACCTTGTAGACTTGCTTGGTTTTGGAACCGTAAACAGTTTCCTTGGCAACCTTTGCTGCGTCTTCGGTCCCGATGGTAACTTGGACAGCACGGGCGAAATCTAGTTCTGTATCCTTGATCTTGAAAATAGCCTTCAACACAGCTTCATTATTGACAGAACATATAAATCTCTGTCTTAGAGCTTCATCTTGTGGATTTGTGATCGAAGGAAAATCACAGGTAGCTGCATCCTGACGTATACGTGCTGCCAGCTCCTGGAGAGTTTCGCCTGGCTTCCGTTGCATGTCACTCCAGAACTTGAAACGTTCTCTCACAATGAAAAGTTTTGGGTCGAACTGTTCTTTCATGAAGTCAACAATTTCGTCCATTGTCAACTTGTTGATATTCTTAGGCGGATTTTGTTGAGCAGCCAGATTTGCAAGTTGTTTGTAGATAGCAGCCATCTGATTAGTCAGGAACACTTGTGCCATGCGTTGCTCGGGTACAGCGTTAGCAGCCACAAACGTGCAGAATCTTGACCAGTAATCAGGCCATAGTTCTGTTGTTGAATCAAAAGCAGCAAATGGTGGGATGAATGCTGTTGGTGTCGAAGCAACTGGCGACGCCAATAAACTCTGTTGTTCAGAATCTCGAGCACCAAACAGTTTTATCAGAGTGTCCATATCTTTCTTGTGTTGTTGCATTTGTTGTTCCTGCTGTTGCATTTGTTGTTCCATCTGTTCTCTAAACAACTTTATTAGCTCCGCTGTTTGTTGTTCCGCCATGTTTTTGTTATAAACAATTGCCCGGCAATGTAGGTAAATCCTATCGGCAATGTAGGTAAATCCTATCAGCAATGTAGGTAATCCTATTGGCAATGTAGGTAAATCCTATCGGCAATGTAGGTAAATCCTATCGGCAATGTAGGTAAATCCTATCGTCAATGTAGGTAAATCCTATCGGCAATGTAGGTAAATCCTATCGTCGACGCCAATAAACTGTTGTATTCCTCTCGGTACTCGCAGAGAAAACACAACGAGTTATATCAAATAATTTGTGTAATTTGCGAAACAACTAAAACGCCCTTCCTCGCAGTAGCAGAATAACATAAAGTAAGTCAGTAGCAGTCTGTGACCGAGTTTTTAATACCAACGCTGACTGACTGCCCAGGTCACGTGATGCATATGCAAATGTGTGAGCACGTGTAAATTGAACAAATCGAATTTAACAGTCCATACAACAATGAGGTTGTGAGTTCGATTCCCAGTCCATACAACAAGTGGGAGGGAAAGAGAGGATCGTATCTGCAAGCCAGGGATCTGGCTCAAATAATTGCAACAGTGTGAATTCTGCTAAAGACATCCTAGGGCCAAGAAGTGGTGTTAAACTGGGCAATGAATTAAATCTACCTTATAAGTAGTGACTTTTACTCGTACAGCTGTACCATGTATATAGAATAGTCTTTCTATATGACAAAAACTATCCCTTGAAAATGTCTTTACAAATTATCTCACTGTTCTTATATTATTAAAATGGGATGTTTATTAAAATACTATGTTTAGTGCCATCTTATATTTAAGTATACACAGTGCATTGGCTAAGGATTTAGTGGCGTATGAAGACACAAACTAGGGATCCTTCATTAATAAATCCAGTGCCAGATTTACCATTGTGCTTAGGTGTGCTTAAGCACAGGGCCCTATTGGCCGGGGGATGGGTGGCATCTTCCTCATAAAAAAAGTTTTTACAATGAATTTTTCAAATGTAAGGGGCCTCATAACTTAACTAGCAAAGGGCCTCATTTGTCCTAAATCTAGCATTGAATAAATATGATACTCTATCCATTCAGCCTTCAGCCAACTAAGTGGCTCTCAAACTTTTCAATATCAAGGAGCACTTTTATTTAAATGGATTTTCCCACAGACTACAAGTTTTTGAAGGGTCTCACTTCTCAATAAATAGATGTCACTGCTAATTTAGAACATGTGACCTTGTCATAGGTTGATCTCATACTTGACAATACATAAAGTTCCAGACATAGGGTACACCAATTACCTGACGTGTCAATTCCATGGACAAATATAACAATATTTGAAAACTTATCTGAAATAACACATATTTCAGTTTCCAACTCACCTGCATGCAATCATCAAAAAAATCCTGGTCAAAGCTCTTACGTTTATTCTGAATTAAATATTTGGTCGGCATAATTGCTATATAAAAGAAAAAGTAAAAACATCCTTAAATTAAATTATAGATGCAAAACAATAATATATGTATTAAAACTAAACTTTATATAAAAGGAAAGGATTACTGATTTACAAAAACCTGTTTACAGGTATTTTTATGTGATGGCAATTACTGAAATCTTCTTTCCTTGACTAATTAATATGTATATATATATATCATCATCATCATCATTTTACGTCCGTTTTTCCCTGCTTGCAAGGGTTGGACGGGTCCTATTCAGCACAGCATCTCTCCACTTGTCACGGTCCTTCGTCATCTCCTCCGTGAGTTTCAGCGATCTGAGGTCTGCTCTCACCACCTCCGCCCATGTTTTTCGTGGTCTACCTCTACTGCGTCTTCCTTCTACTGGGATTTCTTGGCACTTCTTTACCCAGCGGTCACCCTCCATGCGCATCACATGTCCATACCATCTCAGTCTTCTCTCTTGCACACCACAACTTATCCCTCTTATTCCCAGTTTCTTTTTCAACTCCTCTATGCTTAGTCGTTCACACACATTGACATTGCACATCCAACGGAGCATGCTTGCTTCATTTCTCTCCAGCTGTCGCATATCCTCTGCAGTTGCTGCCCATGTCTCACTACCATGCAGCACCGCGCATCTCACACAGACATCATATAACCATCCTTTTGTATGCAGGGAGAAACCCTTCTTTGTCAACAGAGGAAGCAGCTCCCTAAACTTCTTCCAACCCGTCCATATTCTAGATACTATGGCCTCGGAACACCCCCCTCCCATGCTAGTCTGATCACTTAGGTACCAGAAGCTATCAACCACTTCTATAGAACCCACCTGCATTGGAAAAATGTGTCTCTCACTGTATTTACTACTGCCAACTTTTCCTGTACATCTACTGCATATGTAGTTTTCTCTACCTCTTAGTTTAACTGCTATCCCACTACATCTCTTGTGTACCCAGGATCTGCATTGCGTACATTTTATGGAATTTATGCCAGTTCCTTTCCAACATATCGAACATGGCCATTTCCCTGACGGAATCAGGGTTTTGTCCTCTTTTCTACTCATCAACACTTTTGTCTTAGCTAGATTCACTCTCAGTCCTCTTGCTTCCAACTGCTGTTTCCATAGCCAGAATTTATTCTCTAGCTCCTCTACTGATTCTGCTATAAGAACCAGATCATCAGCATAGAGAAGTTCCTATGGACATCCAGTCTTAAACTCCTCTGTTATGAGGACCGAACCCTGATGTTCACCTACTTGTATCTGGAATTCCTCACTAAACTCCATTTCTACTCTCACTTTACTGACAGCACCCCTGTACATAGCTTGCACTGTCCTCACAAGCCATTCCTCTACACCTAGTTTCCTTAGGGACCACCAGATGACAGATTGGGGTACCTTA
This sequence comes from Eledone cirrhosa, assembly GCA_964016885.1. NCBI lineage: Eukaryota > Metazoa > Mollusca > Cephalopoda > Octopoda > Eledonidae > Eledone > Eledone cirrhosa. The sequence continues at coordinate 62,377,020 of OZ024740.1, read as the reverse complement.
TCAAAGGCCTTCTCTAGGTCAACAAAAGCTAAGTATAGTGGCTTATTCTTCTCTAAGAACCTCTCTTGTAGTTGTCACACTAAGAAGAGGGCATCTGTTGTACTTTTCCGAGGCACAAAACCAAACTGCATCTCATCTAATTTGACCTTTTCTCTAATCAGTTGTGCTAATATTCTCTCTGCCACTTTCATAACCTAATCCATCAAGTATATATATATATATAAGTAGAGTCAAAAGATCAAAAATGATCTTTTGAAAATCATAAGAACTATGAAACAGGTAAAGTAAATAAATATTCTTAAAAGACTCCAGTTCCATTTTCAAATTCTTTTCCTTATATATATATATATATTCGCTGTGGTTCTTTTTTTTCTGTTACCTTACTGCTTTCCTCTTTCTCTCTCTCCCCCTTACCTCTTACTTTCCTCTATCCCCGCTGCTGGTCACACACTCAGCTGGCCCCTTCAGCACACTTTCACTCACTCACTCTCTGCTACTCCTCCTCTCTCACTTCCTCCCGTCTGACCTGCGTTAATTCTTTCCTCCCTCAATTTTTTCGTGGCTCGGACGTGTCTATTTTCTTCTCGTCATTTGATTTGTCGGACTTAAGCCCACAAGATTCATTGACTTGTCTCTCTTTTCCTCTCTTTACTACCATGTTGTTTGTTCACTTTCCTCTGTCCCGATAACTTAATTTAGTTATCGCTCGCACTGATTTTAGGTATCTACTCTTTAATGCGAAGAAATACCAATGAGAATCAGCAGATTACTGATGACGGACTTTTCTCGATTTATTTTTATTTATATATATATATATATATATATATATATATATTCCAAAGTGAGTTTGATTCTCGGACAGGGCTTTGTGTTGTGTCCTTGAGCAAAACACTTTATTTCACATTGCTCCAGTTCACTCAGCTGTAGAAATGAGTTGCAGCATCACTAGTGCCAAGCTTTATCGGCCATTGCCTTTTGCCTTGGACAACATCAGTGGCATGGAGAGGGAAGAGTGGTATGCAACTGGTGATCTTCCACAAACAACCTTGCCCAGATTTGTGCCTTGGAGGGGAACTTTCTAGGTGCAAATAGCATGGTCAGTCATGACCGAAGGAGTCTCTACCCTTTACCCTATATATATATATATATAACGATAATAGGAGTTTAGATCAATATCCAGTCATTTCCATCTCATTTACAATTTGCTCAATTCATTTGGAGCATATGCATAGGATTCATTGTAAGACAACACACCCAGTCAGAAGCCTAACCCATGAAATCAGTTAACATATGGAAACGTTAAAGTACTCACAATTTCATTAATTGAAATAGCCAGTATCCTCCTAGTTTAACACAAAAATCCATGTTTAAGCTAGTACAGTACTCTTTCAAATTTCGTTGAGAATCAGCTGGTCATGATTAATAATAAATCCATAACTACCAAATTCTGAACAAGGGAATTCTAATTGGCCAGCAGTCCTTTGAGGGGTTTCTTAAAATCGACCTTACTACTACATTTTTAAGTGAGTACTTATATATAGACGGAGAGGGGTGAAAGGGAGATTAGATAGCAATAATTGTTTCTACTTTTGGTACAAGGCCAGAAATTATCCCAGCGCATTACTGGTACTTTATTTTATCGACCCCGTAAGGATGAAAGGCAAAGTTAACCTCGGCGAGATTTGAACTCAGAATGGCAAGAGCCGTAACTCTATGCGTCAAAGCATGGGGCCAACCCTCTACCGATACTGCCAATCCACCAATAATGCTCCATAATTACAATTAATAAGGGAGATAATTATAGAGATTATTTTTAATCTGCAGTTACCTCCCATCAAATTATTGAAGTTATTTTTGTAAGAAAGTTTATTCAGCTGCTGAAAAAATTATGTGAATATAGGAAGTACTCGGCTCGTTCTATTTTCAGACGTGACCTACAAATCCAGAATGCCACAAACTGTATGTTGCTGATAACAAAACTCGTTAGAAAGCGTTTAAACCTGAAAAGGCAGTGTTTTGACCAGACGCTTAACATGTAAAAAAACATTTAAGAAAATATATACATATATGTTTAATTTTATTAAATTACATCTGCACAACTTCGATTAGGTATGAAAACAACGCATTCCTTGATTTGTGGGTGGCCATGTGTATGTGTCTGCATAATTACACCCCCCCCCCCCCACACACACACACATATATACATGTGTGCGTGTGTGTAAGCCTGTCGCATTCGTGTACTTTTAATTAAAAGGTTCAGCTTTTGTCACACAGTGTCATGATGCTTCCGCCCACCGATTACCTTCAGGCTATATAGGCCAATTGAATACTCAAGTCACTGACACTAATTCAATAAGGTAGCTCAGTTGATCGAACGTGAACACTCAACGTGAAATTTATTTATCAATACAATTTATATAATGAATAAGTCAATGCAGATATATAGGGTACTAAAAAAGTGGAGAGGGGAATAAGGAAGAAAAAATTGTGGGGGGGGGGGGTGATAAAGAACAAAGATAAAGGGGAAAAGACCAGCACAATCAGGCACAAAGGGCACTAGAGCTTCCCACTAATCATTTTTAAGGCAAGTCAACACACCCACAGCATTGCCATGGGTAATAGTGAGGCTAAAAGCGAGAATAACCAAGCACCATTGTGAGCCGCCTACAATGATTAGCAGTGTTGTCAGTGGTCCAGCTACCCCAGGCATCTTGCATGCCATAGGCTGGAAAAAATAGTTCGCCAATAATTCCTGGTATTTTAAAATTTTATTTCACAGTATCCATGATGTGGGAAAAAGCAAATGAGTCACTAACTCTGGTGTCCCAAATGAGATATTTACCTCATACCATCTGGCCTCTTCTCATCAACCTTGGACAATCCAGCTGGGTCCAGAATTGAGGCACTATTAGCTCAAGTTAGAGCTACTTCATAAATTAGGTTTAGCTCAGTATGACACCTGCATTTAGATGGCAAGACAACCTATGAAGACCTGTAACATTTAAATCCCCCACACACTTTGGCTCCAACTCTGAATACAATTGAAATGTGGAGCTTATCCTGACTGCGTAGGCCACCTATGTTGGCCATGGACAAAATATCGACCCCTAAGAATTTGGCACTTGATGAAAATAGGCAGCACCTTAAGAATTGATCAGTTGATCAAAGAGAGAGGTGAAAGTGTCTCAAACATAAATTGTCCAAGACTCTGCGTCAATCTATCCTCTTCTGCATCAGACGGAAATCTATTTACTTTATTATATATTGCTGACACCACCACCGTGGAATACCGAGCTGGTGAGATATAGTCAAATATTGTTGGTGTTGGAATACTGGGATGGTGGGATATAATCAAATACTTGTTGGGACTGGAATACTGAGCTTGTGGGATATAGTCAAATATCTTGATGGTACTGGACTACTGAGATGGTGGGATATAATCAAACATTACTGGTACCGGAAAACTGGTTTGGTGGTAAAACTGGTTTGAACTCACTAGGATAGTGAGTTCAAAACCTTCAGCACACAAATGTTATTCACTTAACTCCAGAGTTACATTACCATTAAGAAAAGAGACATTGAAATCATCCTCTCATGAAGACATAAGAAACTAATTTTCTTCAACACCTGTGGTAATGTCACGCATATATTAGTCTTCCTGTTAGGTTGCTAACTATCCAACATGTGATTTACGTATCTGGTTTGACACAGCTCCTATACACACATCCTGGACCACACCCAAAACAAAGTCATTTACTAACTGACAAACACTCACTAAGCAACATGCTACAATAACTAGTTAGCAAATACACGCTATCTTGTCTTTGTCTCTTCTACTATTACCATGTTTCCCCAATTATAAGCCATGGCTTATATTAATTTTTACTCCAAAATGTACCACTACGGCTTATTTTCGGGGGAGGGGATTCATATACCGAAAAAATGACACTACGAAACTGAAAATTACAAATTCGCTAAATGATTGGAAATTACGAAAAAAAACAATCGGCATTTACGCGCAACGTTTACTTGAAAGATCAAATTTATTAAAAATTAATACACCCTTTAATTCAAAAACTCATGAGCGAAATAATCCACTAATTTATTCAAAAATAATCATGTCATCCTACTCTGGAATGTCATTGTTTTCCAAATCAGTGGATTCAATGATTCCTGTGGAATTTTCTTGTGACTCAATTGCCTGCAGAATTTTCGTCCCTAGTCTTTCATGTTGAGCGATAGAGGTCGAATTGAATGGAGAGTCCTTATCCAGATAGCCTGCTCGTAGTGCATTCATGACACAGCTATCTGTGATTTTGTTCCATGAATTTCCCACCCAAGTCACGATCTCTTGAAGGCTGGGCTTCACAAAATTTCCCCGCTCATTTCTCGCCATTCTGTTTTCGATGTAGTCATTTATTTCCATGTGCAGATGGTCCTTGAATGGTTTATTCAGTGCGATGTCAAGAGTCTGGAGATAGGCGGTCATTCCTGCGGGAATCATGATTTGATTGATTCTTCTTTCTGCAAGAAAGTTCTTCATATCTTTGGCGCGGTGCGTGCTGGCTGAATGCAAGACTATGAGACCTCTTTGGGTTCCACGCAAAATTAATGGCAGCATCAAATCGACCCACTTCCTTAAAACTGCCTGTGTGCACCATGCCTTTTCAGTTTCCAGAACACAGATACCTGAAACGCCTTCAATTTTATCTTTCTTGCCTTTAGTGATGATAAGAGGTGGAGCTTTGCTTCTGTCGAGACGAATTGCCAAGATACACGTAACTCGTGCACGTTTGTAACCAGTGGATGGAATGTAAATTGACGACGCACCCCTTTGATCAATTGTAGATTGAGAGCTTTGACCCATCCATAGCAATCATGTTGGAGAGACGGTAGTTAGAAAAGTCTATTCCATCAACAAAAGACTTAAATGTGAGTGCACGTTTAATAATCTCAGTATCGTCTAGTTTGAACAGTGTTGTTGATCTTCTCAGAGAAAATTTGTGTCGCTGAAGGAAATTATCCAGCCAGTGTTTGGATGCTTTGAATTCTTCTGGAACTATACCAAACTCTAGTGCATTTGTAAGGGCAAATGTTTGAATATCAGCCCTGTGAACAACCAAAACTCTGGCTCTTCTTTCAGCAATCCATTCACAGATGGTGTCTTCCAGCTCAAGAAATATCGGTTGTCGACCAGATCCACGCTTACGTTTCTTTGCATTTCCCTTGTCCATGTCCTGACTGAGTTTATCGTAGTCCATTCTCCATCTTTGAACCATTCGAAGATCCAGATTCTTTTCTTTGCAGAAAATAGTAAGATTCTTGCCCAGTGATTCCTCTACAACTCCTTTCTTGTACTCGACTGTATAACTCTTCTTTCCTTTCATCTTGTCTAGGGCTGAAAATGATCTTCTCCCCTGAAGTTACTAATAAGCCATTACATCCGGTTTGTACCCGCATTTGCATAAACAATATTGATTGTACGCACTTCCCCCTTTCCTTTCGTTAATTTCATTATCGATTTTTTTCACTTCCGCGCATTCCACAAACTTCTTATATACCCGCTTATCAGTTAGTTTTACATTAAGATACAATCCTGTTCTATAATGGCTGATTGCGCCAATTTTCATAGCTGGCCATTTCTTTCTTTTGGCGTTCATTTTTGCTACGGCTTGTTTTCGGGGCATGGCTTATATTAAATCCATCCTGAAATATAGTACTACGGCTTATTTTGGAGGGTGGCTTATAATGGGGGAAACACGGTACTTCCTTGAAACAGCACCTCAAACTAAACCCACCTGCTACACTTCTCTCTATACTCCTCTCATAATCCCTACTTCATCCCATACCTCTGTTCCCACACAAAATACTTTGCCTAATCATTACTTCCAAGAACTGAAATCGTTTCTGTATAGGGATGAGAGACTTAATCCTTCACTAGGTTCAATGTTACCTCCTGGTTCTTGGGTGCTTCTAACAGAATCACTCTGTTGCAAGCATTTAAGCAAAATATGTAGATGACTTCCTCTTTTTCCCCCACCAGTGTGAAAGGTTTGAAAATGATCTTGAACACTGATTTTACTTTTCAAAGCTTTATTAATCATGATCTCAACTTGAAAACCTAAAGCCTGCAATCATTAGAGCAGGAGTCAGCAACCCATATCTCCAGAGCTGCCTGCAGCTTTCTAGCCTACCTTCAGTGACTCTTAGGTGTTTATTTTTATTTTATTAAATTTACAATCTTATAAAAGCCATAATTTATGCCTGGCCATAAAAGCAATGTCAGATAAGATTCAAAGCCAAAAATTGTACTAAGAAAAAGGTTACCTAAATTCGTGTTTTCTTATTTATAAATTATGCAGCTGCAATAGTCTCCATTATTTTTGTTTTAGTTAAAAGCATATCTACAGATTAACTCTAAAGATATTATAAACATTTGAATTAACATCATAATTCTTCTATATGAGGATCTTTATTAAATTAAGTTCCAAACATCAAATAAATAATAAGAAAGGTAGTTATATTTCTAAATCCCTCCAAATTATTATTTTCAAAATTAACTGAAAATCAGAGTATTTCATAAGAAATATGGTAACAAAAAGGCTAATAATACCTTGTAATGAGAAGGAAAAATAATTAGCAAATTTCAAATTGATTTAAATATTAAATCATTAAATGGAGACATGCAGTTGGAAGTGAATCTGATCTTATTTCATAAAAGAAATAAGAATTGTATATGCTTGTATATGCTTGTCACATTTACATGTGAATATATTTTTAAGTAAATGTCAATGTGTTTGACAGCATGAATGACATAGAAATTAAAGAGATTAAGTAGCTAGGTCTATTGACAAGGTCATCTTTTCAAACTTACAATACAGCTATTATATCATTCTATGTCTAGGCTAAAACAACTAATTTCTATTTGCTCTGACAATCCTTTCTAAACATATTTATATATTTATTTTAAAAGCATGCTGGGGTAGTTGTTATAAAACCCTGAGATATGTGTTTTTAGATTGATAGATAGATAAAAATAAAGAGAGAGGGAGAGAATGCCAATAATTTTATCAATAATTTTGTATGTATGTACGTGAGTTAAGTACTTTCTTTACTATCATGAAATCTCAGGTTCATCTAGAGCAAAGCCTTGTGAGTGAAATTAAGTAGATGGAAACTGTGAGGAAACCTATTGGGATGGATTGTACATTTAATTCAAATGTCAAGATTTCTTACACATTATGTCACAATGCTGATTCTGCCTGAGAATTACATAATATAAGAGTGTGGAATACTGAATTGAAGATAGTGAGTTTGGCTTTTACACCTACCTCTATCCTGATTACTATATGCTGAAGCTGGCGCATTACTGCGCCAGTTCCGGTAATTCTTGCACTTAATTCAGCCTCCTGCCTTCTATCACTTATGAACACAACTCCAAGATATTTGAACTTCTCCACCTGCTTCAGTGGAACTCCATTCACATGTAGAGTGCACTGAGCAGGCTTCTTTGAGAGGACAGGTGTCTAAGTTTTCACAGCACTGATTTTCATTCCAACCATGCAGCACTCAGCATGTTGAATTAAGTAATACAATGTCATCTACA
>OZ024740.1:62339414-62364414 GCA_964016885.1 Eledone cirrhosa | reverse complement strand
AACCTCCCAGCCCCACACTGTAAATGTGGTTGGTGTTAGGAAGGGCATCCAGCTGTAGAAAACCCGCCAGACAGTCCTCGCTGTAATGTGGCCGTGTAGGCAACACGGTAAAAACCTCCCAGCCCCACACTGTAAATGTGGTTGGTGTTAGGAAGGGCATCCAACTGTAGAAAACCCGCCAGACAGTCCTATGCGAGCAAGACAACCACTCTTGCCTCAAGTGGGAAAACCCCCGTCCAAACCCATGCAAGCGTGGAACACGGACGCTAAACCTGATGATGATGATGATGATGACATATATACATATATATATATACATACATATATACATATATAAATATACATCATCATCATCATTTTACGTCCGCTTTTCCCCCCTGCTTGCAAGGGTGGGACGGGTTTTATTCAGCACAGCATCTCTCCACTCGTCACGGTCCCTCGTCATCTCCACCGTGAGCTTCAATGATCTGAGGTCTGTTCTCACCACCTCCGCCCATGTTTTTCGTGGTCTACCTCTACCACGTCTTCCTTCAACTGGCAATTCCTAGTACTTCTTCACCCATCGGTCATCCTCCATGCGCATCACATGTCCATACCACCTCAGTCTCCTCTCCCGTACACTACATTCTATCCCTCTCAGACACAGTTTCTCTCTCAACACATTTATGCTGGGTAGTTCACGCACATTTACACTGCACATCCAATGGAGCATGCTTGCCTCATTTCTCTCCAGCCGTCGCATATCCTCTGCAGTTGCTGACCATGTCTCACTACCATGCAGCATCGCGCTCCTCACACAGGCATCATACAACCGGCCTTTCGTACGCAGGGACAAACCCTTCTTCGTCAACAGAGGAAGCAGCTCCCTAAACTTCTTCCAACCCGTCCTTATTCTAGATACTATGGCCTCGGAACACCCTCCTCCCATGCTAATTTGATCTCCTAGGTACCGGAAGCTATCCACCACTTCTATAGCGCCCTCCTACATTTGAAAAATGTGTCTATCAATGCGACTTCTACTGTCTAATTTCCCTGTACATCTACTGCATACATATTTCTCCCTACCTGTTAGTTTGCCTGCTATCCCGCTACATCTCTTGTGTACCCAGGATCTGCATTGTGTGCATTTTATAGAATTTATGCCAGTTCCTTTTCTGCATATCGAACATGGCCATTTCCCTGACGGAATCAGGGTTTTGTCCTCTTTTCTACTCATCAATACTTTTGTCTTAGCTAGATTCACTCTCAGTCCTCTTGCTTCCAACTGCTGTTTCCATAGCCAGAATTTATTCTCTAGCTCCTCTACTGATTCTGCTATAAGAACCAGATCGTCAGCATAGAGAAGTTCCCATGGACAGCCAGTCTTAAACTCCTCTGTTATGGCTTGGAGGACTATAATGAACAAGAGCGGGCTGAGGACCGAACCCTGATGTACTCCTACTTGTATCTGGAATTCCTCACTAAACTCCATTCCTACCCTGACTTTACTGAGAGTACCTCTGTACAAAGTTTGCACTGTCCTCACAAGCCATTCCTCAACACCTAGCTTCCTTAGGGACCACCAGATGACAGATCGGGGTACCCTATCAAAGGCCTTCTCTAGGTCAACAAAGGCTAAGTATAGTGGCTTATTCTTCTCTAAGAACCTCTCTTGCAATTGTCTCACCAAGAAGAGGGCATCTGTTGTACTCTTCCCAGGCACAAAACCAAACTGCATCTCATCTAGTTTGACCCTTTCTCTAATTAGTTGTGCTAAAATCCTTTCTGCCACTTTCATAACCTGATCTATCAGTTTTTAATGACCATGCTGTAAAATGGAGGGGTAGAGAAGGCCCTTGAGTCTAGTAAGACATCCTCTCTAGTGCTGGTGGCACAAATAAAAGCACCCAGTCCATGCTGTAAAGTGGCGCTGGTGTTAGGAAGGGCATCCAACCAGTGTATCAATGCCAAAACGCTTATCAGCACAGCAACATATATATATATATATATATATATATATATATATATAATCGGAAAAAATGAAACAAAATTTAATTTCTCACTCTTAGTACGGCTGTTACTTAAATATAAGTATGTATACGTACATACATATATGTATACAGACGTACAGTAGTATGTATATTTATATACATACATGCCCACATATATATATGTACGTATGGATTCACCAAACATTTATTATAATGCTCGGTGTGTTTGTAAACAAACATCCCGAATTAAGCCGTACACTAAGAGTGAGAAATGAAATTCCGTTTCATTTTTTCCGTTTATCGTTTTCGGTGCGCCTGGCCGATTAACTCACTCGATATGCAAATTAGGCTGCTCAGCCGTTAATATGCATAAGGAAAGTATATACTTTCAGACGTTCAATCATCTGGCAGGAAGGTATACGTTGCTGACGATAGCTAATAAGCTTGAAACTAGTACAGCGTTCCTTTGTCAATGTTGAACAAACGAGCAACGATGGTTGCTAGACACTGTACGGCTTAATTCGGGATGTTTGTTTACAAACACACCGAGCATTATAATAAATGTTCGGTGAATCCATATGTACATATATATATGTGTGCATGTATATATATATATATATATATACTATTGTACATCTGTATACATATATGTATGTACGTATATATATATATATATATATATATATATATATATATATATACTTCCTCTAAGCCTGAAACTTTGTTAATGCAACATACACACACATATATCATCATAATTGTTTCAACGGATGTTAAACAATGGTGATGTTAATGTACATATGTGTAAGGATATACATGTTTGTATATGAACATATATATACCTGTATGAAAAGGCGGATGTATACCTGACAATGGTGATAATGATGATGATGCTGTATAGAATAATTTGTACCAAGATTTACACAAACTTGTGTAATTTAACACTTGTGCTCAAATCCTACTGATATGAAAGATTCACATGATATACCAACCAACTCATTGTCAGATTCTATCATTGCACATTAAGATGTTTGTTTTTGCTATTTTTCTGTCTGACATAGATTGCACAGGTCTACCTTTTAGTTTGTTGCATTTTTGTTGCATTGATGTAAAGTCACACAGTTCTTGTTTTTGTTTCTATTCTTGTTAACTAATCTTGTTCAGCTCTGCCTGTGGAAGAACCATAACATGGAGGTAGTTAATTGAATGCTTAGAAGCAAACTATAGATCCAGTTATCTCAGATATAAAATATTATTATATAGAAGGCACAGGCAATGCTGTATGGTTGAGCAGGATGCTTCACAACCATGTGGTTTCTGGTTCTATGCTTTCCCATTGTGTGGAACCTAAGCAAATGACTTCTACTATAACCCTGAGCCAACCAATGTCTTTTAAATGAAATTAGTAGACAGAAACTGTACAAAACCCAGCATATTTGTACATGTATGTGTCAATATGTATGTACATGTATGTGTCAATATGTATGTACATGTACATGCGTATGCATTAGTTTGTCTCTATGTCTTAGTCTTGTATCTGACACAACTAGTGATGACCTTCCATATTGTCTATCTTTGTTTAAATATTGAGTTAAAGTCATCTCCTCTTCTGAAATTAACTAGTAATTGTTTCTACTTTTGGTATAAGGCCAGCAATTATCCCAGTGCATTAATGGTGCCTTATTTTATCAACCCCATAGGGATGAAAGGCAAAGTTAATCTCGGCGGGATCTGATTTTGTTTCTGTTTTTTTTTTTGTTTTTTTTTTTGTTTTGTTGTTTTGTTGTTGTTTTTTGTATATCTAGGACAATGTATCCTGACTTTCTTTTAAAAGTAAGGGCATAATTTAACTATTGATGTCTTGAACTACATGAAACTACAAGACATTCTTGAAAAGTACAAAACAGCACTATGACTGCATCACATTAAACATTAAAGTCTTTAGTTTACTGCATATTTTCACAACCATCTGTCCACTAGTTAAAACACTATAAACATTTTAATTAACAAACCCATTTTTAGATATATTTTGCTAAATCATTATTGCATGTTAAGAGCTAAGGAAATCTGGCTATTGTTTCTAGTAGGTTGGACAGCCACACAGAGGTTTCTTCACTGGCTTGATAAAGGTAGCAAGACAGTGAGGAGAATTTGAGGGTGATCTGTTTTATATTTTAAACAGATTAAGCAGCCATATAGAAAATCTAAAATTTGTTGCAGCACCAAGCTCCTAGCCTCAGTTCTTGCAACTACATATACAACCACCACTACATACATCCACAACATCAAAGAACATTACTATATCATCCTGGAAACACAAACGTAAAAAGTAAATCAATTATAACACAGAAGTAATAGGGATATCAATAACCTCATTAGTAAAAAAAAAACTTGGCTGGGATACATGAAACTAATGATAAGGACAGAGGAACAGCAACTGTTATGCTCTGATCAAATCCACCTTGCCCATTTCTGTTGTAGCTACCAGTAGAATATACAAAATACGGATGACTTTATGCAGTCACTCAACCTACCAGAAATATCAACCAAATCTCCCTCAAGCCACACACTAGTATTTAAAAAAGGAAGGATACAATAGATAATTTAGTCTTAGATACACTAGGCTTGAAAGAATGGGCCAGATTGAATCTGGGCTAAACAAAAACAACAGAACAACAGAATTAGACTGGACAGTATCAAAACTATCACACTATTCCTTATACCAGTGATTCTGAAAACAGAATGAATGCCTCTTAAGGAAATAACTTTTCTAAATATTACATTGTATCTTTTAACCTTTTTATTACTATATTTCCAATCACTTTGAAAATTATGAAAAATGTTAAGGGATTTAGTAAAACAGCTAACTTTCTCATTACTAAGCTGATGTTTGGAGTGTAACTTATAATTATAATGAAAAATTTTAAATAAATAAATAAATAAATAAATCACTTGATCACCTACAGATCAGGGGAACATACCAGCCAGGTAGATTATATCCTTACCAGAAGACGTGACAGAGTGTCTGTTGTAAACACTAAATCCCTCCCCCATGAAGAATGCATCTCTCAACATAGACTCATAATTAGCGACCTCATAGTCAGGACGAGACGTACTCAACAACAGAAGAGGACTATCCTCAGGAGAAAAATATGGAAGCTAAAGGACCCCACAGCCAGTAATAAATTTAAAAGCATATTACTTGATGCTTTTGACAGTAAGGAAGAGCAATTAGAGTCGTACAATATAGAGGAACAGTGGGAATTCCTGAGAGCTAACCTGCTGAAGGCGACAGATGAAGTCTGTGGCTGGAGCAGACCTATAGGCAGGAGGAGAGTAACGTGGTGGTGGAACAGTAAGGTTGAGGAGTCAATCAAGGCCAAAAAGCAGGCTTGGAAAGTATGGTGGGATGGGGGAAGTAGAGAAGACTATCAAGTGGCCAGGAGGGAAGCTAGAAGACAAGTGTACTTTGCAAGAAGGGAAGCAGAGGAAAGAAAGTTCAAGCATGTTCTACATTGCTAGGCAATGTGTCAAGGAAAACCGTGATATTGTCGGGGAGAAGTGTGTCCTTAATGATGATGGTGTACTTGCCATCACTGACGCTGATAAGAAGGTAGCTTGGAAGTGTCACGACGAAAGGCTACTAAATGAGGAGAATAAATGGGAGAAAGACAGTCTCCCCCACATCGATCCAATAGAGGGACCAGCAGTGTTAGTTGAAGGTAGTATAATAAGTAAGGCAATCAAAGATATGGAGACGGGTAAGGCGGCTGGGCCTTCGGAAATAGTTGCTGAAATGCTGAAAGCTTCTGGAACAGTGGAACACACTATGGTCACCCGGATAGTAAACCAAGTCATACAGAATGGGGTTGTTCTGAAGGACTGGCGTAGCAGCATCATCATTAACTGCTACAAGGGAGATGCCCTAGATAGGAGTAACTATAGAGGCATTAAATTAATCGACCAGGTCATGAAGGTCCCAGAAAAAGTAATAGCGCAACTAATCAGAGAGAGAATTGATCTAGATGAAATGCAGTTCGGGTTTGTATCAGGTAAAAGTACCACAGACGCTCTTTTCATTGTACAACAACTACAGGAGAAGTACCTAGCTAAAAGTAAACCCCTATACTTAGCTTTTGTCGACTTTGAGAAAGCCTTTGACAGAGTCACCCGTTCCATTATCTGGTGGGCTCTTAGAAAACTAGGTGTTGATGAATGGCTTGTGAGAGCTATACAAGCCATGTATAAAGAATCAGTCAGCAAGGTTAGAATTAACAACGAATTTAGTGAAGAGTTTAGCGTAAAAGTTGGTGTTCATCAGGGCTCCGTTCTTAGCCCCCTACTATTTATTATTGTCCTTCAGGCTATAACAGAGGAGTTCAAGACCGGCTGCCCATGGGAACTCCTATACGCAGATGATCTAACGCTTATAGCTGAATCAATGGCTGAACTAGAGAAGAAATTCCAAACAAGGAAGCATGGCCTAGAATCAAAAGGCCTTAAAATTAACCTGTCTAAGACTAAAGTTCTAGTTTGTAGGAAGGAAAATAGGGCACCGGTCCCATCCGGGAAATGGCCATGCTCAGTGTGTAGGAAAAGAGTAGGCAGAAACTCCATTTTATGTCCCAAATGCAAACTATGGCTGCATAAAAGATGTAGTGGGATCACAGGTAAGCTAACTAAGAATATAGATTTTATGTGGCCAGTGCTCTGGTGCAATAAGTAGCAGCAAGTGCCCACAGAATACTAGCTCATTCCATTGCACAGATGGTTCTATAGAAATAGTGGACACCTTCCATTACTTGGGTGACAAAATCAGCAGTGGTGGAGGATGCTCTGAAAGTACAGTTGCTAGAGTCAGAACGGGATGGAAAAAGTTCAGAGAGCTTATACCACTATTAGCCACTAAAGGGTTCTCTCTAAAAATGAAAGGCAGGCTGTATAATGCCTGCATACGAACAGCAATGTTACATGGCAGTGAGACCTGGGCATTGTGTGCAGAGGATATACGCAGACTGGAGAGGAACGAGGCTTGCATGCTCCGCTGGATGTGTAATAGTAATATACGTGAACGGCAAAGCATAAACGAACTAAGGGAAAAATTAGAAATAAGAGGGATCAGATGTTGTTTACTCGAGAGAAGACTACGTTGGTACGGTCACGTGATGCGCATGAAAGACGACAGCTGTATAAAAAAGTGCAGGGCAATAAAAATAGACGGTAGCCACGGAGTAGGCAGACCCAGAAAAACCTGGGACGACCTGATAAATTCCGACCTCACACACTTGCACCTCTCCAAGATCTTTGGCGCTACACAGTAATACAGAAGACCCGCCTTACCTAAGTACAAAGTGAAACCTACTACAGTCAGTAGGCACCTCTAACAAAAATACACCCCCCCCCCCGTCCCACTACCCCCACCCCATCCACACCACCCCTTTCAATGTAAAGTTATGTTGGTACCACAACATCCACTCCAAAACAAATGAGGTCGTGTAGGTGTCACGACAAAAAAAACACACAGTCCACGCTGTAATGTGGCCGTGTAGGTAACACGGTAAAAACCTCCCAGTCCACACTGTAAACGTGGTTGGTGTTAGGAAGGGCATCCAGCTGTAGAAAACCCGCCAGACAGTCCTATGCGAGCAAGACAACCACTCTTGCCTCAAGTGGGAAAACTCCCGTCGAAACCCATGCAAGCGTGGAAGATGGACATTAAACGATGATGATGATGATAATGATGATGAAATAGAAACATTTTAAAATAAACAGCTTTGTATCATAGAACCAAGAACAGTTTCAAGTGCTTTGATATCAAAAGGGTTAATACCAAACATGTTTTTATATTGAGGGAAGCACCAACTTTTTTTAGATGTTATGGTAGGTGTGGGTCAAAAAGGTTAAGAACTATTACTTTATATGATTAACCACTATGTATCAGGAACAATAGGTTTGGAACTTGAACAATAGATCTGTTATTCACAGATAGTCATTTGATCAATGAGCTGCAAGCTATAGGATCTGGTCTATCAAGGCTCACAATAAGGAATTTGTTATATTAATTAAATTATTTAGTCATAAAATAAATCCATCAGTAAAGCCTCTTAATCCTTTTTGAGACTGTACAAACCTATAATCACATCCACCTTACACAGATTGAGACAGAACTAAGTATGAGATAAAAAAAAACTTTTTTAGTTTTGTTTATTAAAAACAGAGCAGTGTTTGATACCATAGAAATAATTGTTTCTAGATTTGGCACAAGGCCAGCAATTACCTAGTACATTACTGGTACTTTATTTTATCAACCCCGTAAGGATGAAAGGCAAAGTTAACCTCGCCGAGATTTGAACTCAGATCGTAAAGGGACGTAACTATGCTGGAAAGCATGGCGTCCGACTCTCTACCCATACTGCCAATCCACCATAATCAGAGATAACAGTATGAGAGAGAGAGAGAGGGGGGGGGACAGAGAGCAATGGTGATGATGACCCAGACTGTGCAATGTGGTCACAATTGAACAGTATGAATAGAAAAACTGTTCAATATTAAAAAAGTTTTTTTAATAATAATAATAATTGTTTCTACTTTAGGCACAAGGCCAGCAATTACCCAGTGCATTACTGGTACTTTATTTTATCGACTCCGTAAGGATGAAAGGCAAAGTCAACCTCGGTGGGATTTGAACTCAGATCGTAAAGGGACGTAACTATGTTGGAAAGCATGGCGTCCGACCCTCTACCGATACTGATAATAATAATAATAATGATTTCTACTTTTGGCACAAGGCCAGCAATTTGAAGGGAAAGGATAAAGTGAATTAAATCGACACCAGTGTTACTGGTATTTTATTTTATTGAGCCCTAGTGGGATTTGAACTCAGAACATAAACAGCTGTAACTATATACATCCCATAATTTTCTAAATTTTTACATATCCCATGTTGGTCTCACTAAAAAGTTTACTTAACACATTAACAATTCAATAAAAATGTCATTTTTTTTTTTCAGTTTTTTACCTTTCCTTAGCAAAAATTTATACCTGTATAAGACTCTTATTTTGCTAATTATGAACTAACTAGCTAGCCCTATGGCGTCAAAAATGACAGCTAATTGTAATACACATAATATAAAAAAGAGATGTTGGTTGGTTCCTTCACTCTCACTCACACAAGTGATACAAACACAAACACAGCTGTAACGAATCTTAGAACGCTGGACTTCTATAGTTTCTCATTTCCCCTAATTCCTCAGTCATCACATAGATGTGTGTATGTAATAATAATTTTTTTCTAATTGTGTCTGTTTATATAAATGTATGTGTAGATTTGTGTGTTTGTATCTTTCTAAATAAACACACACAAACAGATATACACTCACACAAATATTATATATAAATATAACTTACACAATCACACATATACACACACACAAACGCTCACATAATCATAACATCCCAATGTGTTGTCATCACCCACCCCCTCTTTCCTCTGTCGACGTAATCACCCCTTCCTTCCTCAGTCGACATTATCACCCCTTCCTTCCTCAGTCAACGAAATCACCCCTTCCTTCATCAGTCATCTTTAGTGCATTACGGACAAATACACAAGGCTATTGTTGATTGGCAGTATTGGTAGAGGGTCGGACGCCATGCTTTGACGCATAGAGTTACGCCACTTGCCATTCTGAGTTCAAATCCCGCCAAGGTTAACTTTGCCTTTCATCCTTACGGGGTCGATAAAATAAAGTACCAGTAATGCACTGGGTATTGCTGGCCTTGTGCCTAACGTAGAAACAATTATATTAGTAGATTTCTGTCTGTCTGTCTTTCTCTCTCTATGCGTGGAAGGGAGGGGGATGAGGACTGGTATCAAGGTATTCAGCAACATAGGCCAAGCCTACAATGTGTGCCTTCTCTGATTTATGATGACTGTTTGCTAAATACAACCAGCAGTCAATGTAGCACCCCACCCTTGATTTCAGTGCGCTACGTGATACTGTGTGTATTTGAAAGGGAATATTATTTTTTCAATTTTTATCTTTTTATGCTGTGGCTTTTGTTGGGAGAATTCAGTCAACTAAGTCAAGGAAGTAGGCAGACAAACATTTAAGAATAACTCATCTTACACTCTTAATATTTCTAATGAAAAGACACTGCCTATGATTTTCAATTAATTTTTTAAATTATTATGAATTTGAAGAGATTTAGTAATATAACTAAGTTTCTTGTTATTAAATTGGTTATCTTCTTCTTCTTCTGTACCCATTTATTCCTGAGAGGGTCATGGGGACAGAGTTCTCAAACACTCCTTCCAGCAGGTCCTGTCAGAAGCAGCTGTCTCCAACTGATCCAGATAGATCCCCAGCCAAGTTCATGGATGTTATCAAACCATGTTGGTCGGGGTCTACCCCTGGGTTTCCTGCCAACTGGTTTTGCCCATAAAATTTGTCCAGCAATTCTTTCCTGAGACATTCTAACCATATGCCCATAGTATCACAACTGTAATCTCTCAATTCGGAGAAGTAGTGGCTCCACCTTGAGTGACTCTCTGATCTCCAAGCTATGTACTCTATTGAGTAAAGTTACTCCAGAGACTCTTCGGAGGAATCCCATTTCGGCCACGTGTATTCGCAATCGTATTCTTTCAGTCATTACCCAAGATTCATGAGCATAGATAAGGGTTGGCACAAATACTGAATTGAAGATAACGAGTTAGGCTTTTAAGCCCCCCCCCCCTCCCTTCTTCTGAATGTTGAAGCTGGTACATTACTGCACCAGCTCCTGCAATTCTTGTACTTAATCCAGCCTTCTGCCTTCCATCACTCCAAGATACTTGAACTTCTCTACCAGCTTCAGTGGAACTCCATTCACATGTAGAGTACACTGTGCAGGCTTCCTTGAGAAGATGAGTGTCTCAGTTTTTGTAGCACTGATTTTTATTCCAGCCATGCAGCACTCCGCATCAAACCTATCAAGTGCAAGTCGGAGATCACTTTCTGTTGAGTTAAGTAACGTCTGCAAATAAAAGCTGACTGATTTTACAGCTGCCAGTTATGATACCACTTCCAACCCGACGGCGCATGTCAATCCTGTTCATGTAAATAATGAACAGGAGAGGTGACAGTACACACGCTTGACGGAGTCCAACTCCCACTTTGAATGGTTTCAATTTAGCACCATTTATCCGAACACAAATACTCGGGCATTCACATAGAGATATCAGGGCAGCAAGAAACTGAATATCGATCCCATACTCCTGCAGAACCTTCCACAGCAGGTCCCAAGGAATGCAGTCATATGCCCTTTTTTTTAATTGGTTATGACATAACTTAATAAAAGGTTCTATAAAAAAATTATAATGGAATGTTTAAATTTAATTATGAACACTTTAACTATTAACATCCTGTACCACATTAACAAGACGTCTTTTCAGAAAAGTACAAAACAGCTCTATGACTTCATTACATTAAAAATTAAAGCATTTACCCTAATACTACAAATGTTTACAACAATCTATCCACTAGTAAAAATACTATAAATATTTTAATTAAGAAACCTGTTTTTAGATATGGTCTGCTAAAGGTGTTAGGAGTTAAAATAAATGATTTTTCACCATAGATACAGAAGCAGTTTCAGAAGGATTGTTATCAAAAATATATATGACACAGGGTTGCTAAATTGGGCTATAAATACCAAATTATGTTACTTTTCATGAGTGCAAGCTACTAATTGTTTTTTAACTCTTTCAATACCAAACTGCTCTGGATTTATGATACAAAACTGCTCATTTTAATATGTTTATCTTTATATTAAAACCTTTCATCATGATTTTATTTTAGGAACTTTTCCTAAATAATGTTCTAAATATCAGTTTACTAATGAAAAACTTAGTTATTCTATTAAATTCCTTCTAATGTTTGGTTATTTTCAAAATTAATTGAATCAAACAAGTATAAGAAATATGATAATGAAAGGGTTAAGGTGAGAATCTTATTGAATATCATATCAAATTATTATCTAAAGTCAATTGGAACCAACCTACAGGCAATCTTTCTAGGTGACTAAAAGGGTTGGAATCAGGATGATCAGGGGTGAAATGCCTTCGAAAATAGGTCTAGTTGACTAAGGTTGACCAGGGGCTAAACAACAACAATTCAACTGAATTCAGAGGAAAAAAAATACTACTGAATATTTAATCCAGTCCTCTATACAACTTGAGCTATCAACTTTTTATTGCTATTCTTGTTTTTGTTGCTGTTGCTACTGCTTCTACTACAGTCAATGTGTTAACAGGTAATACCTACAATTAACAATAAAGGTGAAAAAAATCTGTACTACAATCAGGTAGAATCTATTTCATTAAGCAAGTCCATCTTAACAGATTTACTGATAAACACCAGTCAATACTAACCTGACTTTCCGGTCCCTAACAGGTATATAAGTACACAATAAGTGATTTTTTTTTCTTTGCTAACATGAACAGGAAGCCTGACAAGTTTACAGAGAAGAGATGGTGGAAATGGGATATCATCATGACACATCTATTTCAAGAGCATTAGAAACAATTATTGTTAATGTTTGCAAAATATTGCTCACTCAGCCAGTAGGGTGCTGAACAACTAGAAGCTGAAAGGTCAGTGGTGTATATCCTGTTACTAATACACTATCATATGTGTGGTCAAGACAGTTAATGCTCAATGGTTGAGTTAACCTAGCTCTGAATATCCTACTGTGCTTGGGTATAGAGGTGTAATTCATCATCATCATCATTTTACATCCTATTTTCTATGCAGGCAGAGGTCAGACTGCTGTAAAGAGCATTTAGTCAGTATAATGAGCTGCATGTATATAAAGGATAAAGACCCCCTTCAGTCATGAATGACCATAGGTTTTACACCTAGAATGTTCCTCTCCAAGGTGTTTTTGTGGAAGACCAACAGTCACGCATACCACAAACATTATCCAAAGGAAAGGCAAAGGCTGATACAGCTTGGCACCAGTGATATCGCAACCCATTTCTACAGCTGAGTGGACTGAACCAACATGAAATAAAGTGCCTTGCTCAAGGACACAAAGCATCATCCGGTCCAGGAATCAAACTCACAACCACTAAACCTATACATGCGCCTCCACCTGCATGTATAGCAACAAAAAAAGGTAGGTACCAGGAAATGGATGCAGCCATAAAATATTGCCTCAGAAATGATTCCAATTTAAAGTGATTAACCCTTTAGCATTTACATTACTCTATATTTACTATTATATTTTCATGGTAAAGGCTTTACCTCACATAATTATTTCACATAATATTGAATTCTCTCACCTCTTTCTGTTCAAAAAGGCCATAACCAGCTGCTCATACTTATGTTAAGGTATTGTTTTCAAATTAAATAATATCAAAATCTCATAGATTCGATATTATGTGAAGTAAAGCCTTTACCGTGAAAATACAATAAATATAGAGTAATGTAAATGCTAAAAGGTTAAATATAAGTTTCATTTTCTTAAAATTCAAAATCCTTTATACCTGTTTAACCTTTTAGTGACAATATTTCTAATAGAAATACACAGTCTGTGCATTTTTTTTTATTAATTTTGAAAATGATCGAGGATTTGGAAGAATTTAATAGAAAATAACTAAATTTTTCATTACTAAGCTGGTATTTTGAAAATCACTTATCAAAAGGTTCTTAGATAAAATTATGATGGAAGG
This sequence comes from Eledone cirrhosa, assembly GCA_964016885.1. NCBI lineage: Eukaryota > Metazoa > Mollusca > Cephalopoda > Octopoda > Eledonidae > Eledone > Eledone cirrhosa. The sequence goes on along the minus strand of OZ024740.1, from coordinate 62,350,731 downwards.
TTTGAGTCTAAATATGAACACTTTAAAATGAGAGCTTTTATCAGAGAACCAGAGACAGTTTTAGTCGTGTTGGTATCAAAAGGATTAAGAAATCAAGGTTGTATGCTGATAGCAAGAGTAACAACCATTTTTAGTATTTAGTGTTGTCTATGTTCAAATCCCAGCAGAGTGCTAATACATCTTTCATTCTCCCAGGAAGATTAATAAAATAAGTTTCCCTCATGCCTTTGAATCAATTTAGCTATCATCCTCCCTAACAAGATCTGTGGACTCATCCATGCCAATGTTATAAATCAATATTTATTAGGATAATTCTGTCAGCATCACTACAAACAAAGTGATAAATGTATTAATGTCACAACTTCCCATCACCTTCCTCACCACCTTCTGAAATGCTGAGGGTATATTATGCACATGCAAGAAATCAATATTTATTATGGTTGTTCCCTTTTGCATCCCTACTGCCAAAATGACAAGACTCTTTTTGTTGATGTCTAGACAATTGCCAGGCAGTTTACACTGCATTCATGTTGCATGCGTTTACTCATACACACATGTGCGTCAGTGAAGAATCTTTGGAATGTCTTTATTAATCTCCCATGTTCCACTCACTGATTAATCTGTTGGATGGGATTCAGTCAACTTTTTTTTTAATTTTCTATAATTTGCTTATTGTTTTTTTCTTTTTTTTCTTGTCTTTTTGTGGAAGCCCAAGTCTAAATTACTGTAGTGGCTACAAATATTAAATAAAATAAGATTTAAAAGGATAAATAAAAATCTCTTGAAATATTTAATATACTTCACTGGAGGGAGGGGAACAAAATGATGGAAAACACTTAATATTTCAACAGGCTTATCTGAAGAGAGCAGAAATGGATACCTTTATTCTCTAAAATGGAAAGTTGTATGTGTGTGTATGTATATATATATATATACACACACACACATATATATATAGTCATCAGTTAATATCGTTTTTCCCTGACAGAGAGAGGGGTGGGGGTGTTCAAGATTAAAACAGACAAACACAGAAATAGTAATAAACAAAGTCTTATTAGTTTGATGTTTGTTGGTAAAGGAAAGGATATTTCAACATATTGGACATTAGTCATTCATCAGGAAAGAGTAAAGTTAGAAGAAAGAGAAGGTTGGAATGTTGAAAAACAAAATTTATCATGATGAATGAGGTGGGCAGGTAAATATATATATATATATATATATATATATATATATATATATATATATATATATATATACCACCAGAGGGTAATAGACCCAGTGTTTTGCATAGCTACAGCTTTCTAAATATTTATCTATAAACATACCGTATTTCTTTAGAAATACGAAATTCCAATACACATCTGTATACAGCTATGCGTGAAGCTAAACCCTAATTCTATATATATATATATATATATCACTTAACCAGCTATTTTCCATGCTAGCATGGCTTTTATATATATATATATATATATATATTTATATATATATATATATATATAAATAATTATACTTTTGGAGGACCATGCTGCAAATGAAAACACACACCAGTTGAGTTTTACTTCAGTTTATAATTAGTTGAGTAAAAGAATCTGCTCATTAGTTAGCTCAGTAACCAGGTGGTTGTTTAATTGTGATTGTCAAAGCTTTTAATACCCATCCTGTGACCTTCTCAATGGCTATTCTTGCTCCTCTGTGTCTCCTCTTTGTTCTGATCTAGTTCTATTTACTCTAGCTTGTCTTTCTGTGGTGTGTATCTAGTATGTGCCTCTGTGTATGTTTGTCTGTGTGTGTTTGTGTGCTGCTACCTCTTTGAGCTTCTGTATTTAGCATGTGTCTGTGCATGTATGTCTTTATTTCTCCAGACAGGGAATAATTAATACTGTATGCTCATCTCAGTGATATATAACATAATGAAAAAAATTTACAACACTAATAATTTATACAGGTGAAAACTGTCCGAAGAGATTGTATCTAAAGATTTATAATTACGTCACAACACAGTACAATGAAGAAACATATTAGTTTAATGCTTGATATAGTAGGAAAAGAGTCTTTACGTTTCAGACACTAGTCCTTCATTAGAAGATAGAACGAAAAAAAAAGATGAAATATAAAGATAGAGTGAGAAGAAGGAACAGAAAAAGTTTTTTTGAGAAAATGCACAAGTGTATTCAGTCAGCCATGTGTGTGTGTGTGTGTGTCATTGATACACAAGAGTAGTAAGCAACAAGCACCCACAGAAAACATATCCAATCAAATGCCCAGGTGGCTCCCTAGAAATAGACACCAGCTTTTGCTACCTGGGGGGCCAAACTATCAGTGGGGGTGGCTGTTCTGAAGGTACAATAGCTAGGGTGAGAATAGGCTGGAAAAAGTTCAGGCAGCTACTATCATTGCTTGCTACAAAGGGTCTCTCCCTCAAAGTGAAAGGCAGATTGTATGATGCTTGTGTGAACAGCAATGCTACATAGTGAGACTTGGGCTTTGTGTACAGAGATTGGAAAGAAATAAGACAAACATACTTTGATGGATTTGTAATTGCAGTATACAATGAAGTATAAATGTACTGAGAGAAAAACTGGACATAAGAAACATTGATTGCAGAGTGTAGAAGAGGAGACAGCGAAGATATGGACATGTGATACATATGACAGCTGCATAAAGAAATGCAGGGAATATTTGGAAGGGGAAGGCCTAGGAAAACATGGGCAAGTTTTCTACAGCTAGATGTTGTATAAGTGCTTAGATGGAACATTTTATCATTTTCCATAAATTACTTTAGGTAAATATTTAATTACATAATTGTTAATTAACTTACAATAAACATCTTTTATTAAGAAAAAATGTTGTTCATAAGTATGTTTTGTAGGTGAAATTACAGGATAACCAATCAATTTTAGTAATTTTAAATACATCAAATTAAAAAAAAAATTCTCTTTAATTATTAATGTGCTGTACTGCATGAAACAACATTAATAAGACATTTTCGAAAAATACAAACCATTAAAAGAATACATTACATTAAAAATACATTACATTAAAAATCATAGACTTTGGTCTAATGCTGCAAATTTTTACAAAGATCTTTGAATTAACAAACCCATTTTTAGATATATCCTCCTGAATCATACAGTTAATTAACAATCCTTGCATATGGAACATTTAGAGAAAAAGACTACATTACATTAAATATTAAAGTCATGAGTCTAATACTGCAAATTTTCACAAAGATCTGTCACTAATAAAGATACTATAAACATTTGAATTCACAAAACAATTTTTACATATTTTCTGCTCAACCATAACAGAATGTTAAGGGCATCCAACTGTAAAAACCATGCCAAAATGGAACATATTGAACAAAAAACATTTCACCAAACCCATCTAGAAGAACTGACTTGATCTGTAAAGACCCATCCAACATATACCAACATGGAAAAGTAGACCCCAGTATGGCTGCAATCTAATGACTGAAACCAGTAAAATATGAAAATTATGATGATTGCTTCACATAAGCTTTGATTTCTGAAGATTACTTTTTTTTTTTATTGGAAGACAAGATATAATACCTAAAAATAGTACAAAACAATAAATCTGAAGCAGAATAGTATAGAAAACACATAAACCAGATTTTCACCCAACATAATTTATGATATAAGAAATTTAATCTGACACCAAGCAGGGTATTCAAAATAATATATTACACAATATTCGGTTGGGGAGAATTGGTTTCTCATGTGGACCATGTCTTAATTGGTATTAAAATCACACATTAGCTGGAAACAATTCACAAGACCCATGTAAATATGGCCATTTGATGACATATGTTAAATAGTAACAACTGCAACATGTCTGTGAGAAAAGGAAAGAGTCAATGCTTTCCACCTCTACTTTTTCTTGATACAAACACATACCTATATATGTGTGCTTTCTGTCAGGGTGGAAGCTGCACAGTTCATATCTTCACCTTCAGAAGGGTTCTGAAAGAATATGATTGCGAATACAAGTGGCCGAAATGGGGTTCCTTCAAAGAGTCTTTGGAGTAACGTTGCTCGATAGAGCGCGTAGCTCAGAGATTAGAGTTACTCCAGGTAGAGCAGCTACTTCGAATTGAGGGATCACATCTCCAATACTATGGGCATGTGGTTAGAATGCCTCAGGAAAGTATCGCTGGACAGATTTTCCGGGGAAACTAGTTGGCAGGAGACCCAGGGGTAGACCCCAAGCAAGATGGTTGGATAACATCCATGAGCTTGGCTAGTCTCGCTTGGAGATCCAGCCGGAACAGTTGGAGACGGTTGATCTGACAGGACCCACTGGAAGTGTTTGAGGACTCTGCAGAGTCTTGCTTGGGGTCTCCTGCCAACTAGTTTTGGAGATGTGATCCTTCAATTCGAAGTAGCTGCCCCCCCCCCCCCCCCCCCGAAGAAGAAGAAGAAATATGCACTCAATTAAACAAGATCACAGGGACGCTGGAGTTTCCCCTTCAATAATGTTTTAGGCAAGCCAAGCCAAGACACTCGCGGCTGTGTCGCGAGTGATAGCGAAGATAAGACGTTAGAGTAGCCAGCCAACACCCTCTCAAAAGCGAACCGTCAACAATGACAAAAGCGAAACTTAACCGTCAGTCGTGATGACGAGAAAAGTAAAAGCATTTAGATAGTAATTATTACTTAGATTAAGTTGTGGTGTTGTTTGGGAGGGGAAATGTACACTTATTTTACATTTTGCCGGCATTGTGTTGGCATTATTTAGTCGTCTTGGTAACCATGGTATAGAGTAGAGGAATAGGTTTTGTGAGTGTATATACACAGTTAGACACACACATATATATATAATCCCATTCCCCTATATATATATATATATATATATATATATATATATATATATATATATATATATATATATATATATATATATAGCAGGTGGTTCAAAGGTAAGTAGAAAATTATATATGATAGCATATAATTGGTACGTTTTTTCAGAATTAGCTCAATGTGTTTTTATATTATATTGGTTTGAAGAGAAAGAAGATTTTAGGGAGAAAGTGTTGGAAATGCAGACATACTTGGTTGTGTGTGTGTGTGTATCCTAAAAGAATGAGAAATAGAGCAATGAAAAAGAAAGGCGAATGCAGACAATTACACACACGTGCATAAAGCCAGATATATGCACACATACACAAAACCAAATACACATATAAACACAAACCCGGACATACACACATGCAGAGAGAGAAGAAATAACAAAGAGAGAAAAGGAGATACAAACGTGCTTCTTTAAGCAACAGAAAAGAAATGACATACGAAATAGCCGAGAGAAAGGTAGAAAGACAAAAGGAACCACATTCACAAACAAAAGATGCATTAAGCAACACAAAGAGAGAGAAGAGTGGAAGACAAAATAAGTTAATGGTTGATGTACCGAATGACGTATGCAAAAATATTCTCAATTAATTCAAATTTATCTCTTAGAAAGTGACTGGAAATAATACATATTCAAAAACAAAAAGATCGAATGGAAAACAAAAGGACGTGAAAGAAGCCAAAGAAAGGAATGCCTTGCAGAAATACACATACACCCATGAACGTCCGTATTCAGCAAATTTAATAGGTGAAAAGAGTGAGAGAGAGAAACACGCAAATAGAAAGAAGTGTGTGTGTGTGTGCAACAGTAAACAATGCAAGAGAATAGATGTCTCTTCTATGTAGGATGTATGTTTGTGTGAGAGCATGTCTGCTAAAGGTTTGCAATAATACCATGGCCTGACTGAAACTTGTGAGTCTGCATCAGCAAGAAGACTAAATATACCACCACCAACGTATATTGGGTGCAGCAGTGCGTATATATGTATGGTCCCCTAACTCCCGAGTGAGTTGTAGGGGCGCCGTATTGATATACGGCGTTTCTAGGGCATTTTAAAACCTGGCGGCGCCCAAATCCAGGTCTGAATACAGCAGATATCTTCAAGAGAAGGAGAGAGTGAGAGAATGGAAGTGAGAAAGAGATACAGTGAAAGAATCTAACCCAGTACTAGACTGCTACTTTTTTTTTATCGACTTCGAATGGATGAAAGGCAAAGTTGACTTCGGCGGGATTTGAACTCAAGAGCAGAGAGCCGGAACGAATACGGCAAAGCATTCTACCCGACGTTCTAACGACCCTGCCAATTCAGCGCCGCCTGCGTGTGTGTGTGTGTGTTGGTTTCTTGCTACAATACTTTCTATACCTTTCATTTATATATATATATACTGGAGCAAAAGGTGGAAATGACTTCCAAGTTTCGATGTTGATGCCCCTTCAATCATAAAAAGCATATCAACGCTGAGGCTTCGAAGTCGCCTTTTTCACCGGAAAATAAATCTCATACTCCGCTTACAACTACTGAGTGTTCATTCAGTTAATGTTTGAATGTTCTATGTACACACACACACACACGCATATATATATATATATATATATATATATATAAACATCTGGTTGCTCCAGCCTCACAGCAACAGTATATATATATATATATATTCTATACTTTTCATTTATATTTATATATATATATATGTGTGTGTGTGTGTATTGTATCTCAGGAGGCCACTACATATATATAATATATATATATATATATATATATATATATATATATGCACATAAATACGCACACTATTCATAGAAACAGGTATCGCCTGTAGGGTTCGCTAAGTATTTGGTACTTAAAACTACTTACCGGAGTTGGACTGGTCAGTGTAGCAACTTTGAAAGTTTACGTTCATTCTTTGTCCAAATAGATTTTCTCTAGCTGTTATTTCGGAATGTCCTGTATTAATCTGGTTGGTGCGACGAACAAAAATCTTTTTATCTTTCTTCTTTACCTAACACATCAAAGTAGCCTTTGCCTATATACATCAAATGTTTAAAAATTACTGTCGTGGCTTAGCTACTAAATTACGTTAAACTACCTGCAATGTGCGACAGACAATATAATTTTGTTTTTTTGTTTTTCGTCTTTAAAAAAAAGTCAGATTGATCATCGATCAATTGATGATTTGATTGATTAAGATAAGAGATTATAGTAAATCTCAGACAAATCTGACATAATGGAATAGTTTACGTAACAAAAGAAATGCCCAGAAAGACACGTGTTGGGGTGGTGCATGGAAAGGCGTCGCGCTGTAGGAATAATGAGTGAATTAAACCAAATATATTATGTGATAAGGGGAAACAAAAGTTCCTTTGGTCCCTTGGCTGTTGATTTCAACCTTCAACCGTTCTGAAATAAATAGAGTAAGGAAACTGAAAGTCAACAGCCAACGTTTGTCTATTTATTTATGTGGCACTGCACGCACGTTAACATAAATAAACATATGTACTTCTGAATGGGAGCGGGAGACAAAACTGTTCACCCTTCTGATGCCTTGCTAACCCACGCCTTTCATATAAAGAAACAAATATTTTCCCTTGTCTTTTTTTATACTAGCAATAGCTAATAACTTACCTAATGAGCTGATATACCGGCACTTTCCACTTGCGCCGGACTGCTTCTAAATAACATTAAAGCTTACAGTTTAAACGAACTGGTCTTACGCTTTCGTTTTGTTTGTTTCACTAGCTTGGGTTTTTTGTTGTTTTTTTTTTTCACGTCTGCTAAATTTTTCGAAAAAAAAGGATTTTATATTTTTTTCTTAGTGTAATTTCTGTAATTTATTTGTCAATTTAAACAATTTATTTATCGAAAAAAGTAAATCTTTGATAATGTTGATAGAAATATATCATATTTGGTCATAGTCGGAATAAAACGGAAGCCGCTTACGGAGTTTGCCGAAGTGGGTAAAAACAAGCAGTAATGATGTATTCATTGTTGTTGTCAATGTATATTTAAGTTTGGATATATTATTTCAAGTATAAATTTAGATTCCGTTTCATTCTCTATAATATAAAAGAGAAACACTTAGGCTTTATAAAGGCGTCCTGTAAAGGCTTTAATAAGAATAGCGATTTTGTTTGTATTTTTAACTAGACCAAAAATATTTTTGCGGTTCAATCGAAACAATATTATATTGGTACTTTAATTTTATTGTTGATATAAATAAACCTCAGGTCTGCCCTGATTAAGTGTTGTTAGTCTTATAGCACGTGGTAGTCGGAAAGAGATCAAAAGCAAGTAGTAAACCTTACTGCTTATGAGCATTGAGAGACGAAATAATACAATAAGGTGCGCTTCAATCAACTTGCCTGAATATTAATAAACATAAAATGAACTTATACGATTGTTTTGTTTGTTTATTTTTTTTTACCTTTTTTGTCCTTTTATTTCATTGATTGTATTCACGAAATAAAAGCAATAACCACACACAAATCAATTCAAAAATAAATAATAAAATTAACTTGAATTAATTTCTTTAAACGAACTGAAAAAATGTTCTTAAATCTATTTAAATAGAGTGCAATACTCATAAAAAAAATTATTATAGCAAAACATTTTGTTTCAACCATTCGTCTATATATAAAATTCTTCTTTAAATAACCTGGTTAAATATTCCAATAAGTTCGCGTCAGATGTGCTGACCGTTATACGAAGGGATCTTGGGAAAATTTTTATTTAAATTTTCATAAAGTATATTACTTCATTATTTTCAAATTTAAAACTATTTAAATGACTGGAACTGCAACTAAATCAAGTAATAAATTAGAATCCTTGCTTAATTCAGAAATTAATTTTAATCTCAATTTATACAGACTTTCAACAACGGAAATTTAGGAAACTGACCCTAATTCTCCGCAAATTAATCAGCGAAAGAAACTTCTTTTTTTGCTTTGTTTTTTTAATCTCTCTCCCTCCCCTTCCTTCTCTCTCTCTCTCCCTCCCCTTCCTTCTCTCTCTCTCTCTCTCTCTCTCTCTCTCTCTCTCTCTCTCTCTCTCTCTCTCTCTCTCTCTCTCTTTCATTCTATTACGATTGAAATTATTTTATCAAGAAACTCCCTATTTAAATTCCAAAAAGAAAAATAAAGCATTCACGAAAATGTTCTAAAATAGCATCATATTAATGCTGTTTATCTCTTACGTCATAACAAATATGCAAATGTGCTCTAGAAAGATCTCCTTGACTGTATTTTCATATAATGTATACGCTTAAAAATCTTTTTAATTTATCTATTTCTTCATTTTATGAGTTTAAACTTGAAGTTGTATGTCCAGCCAGTGTTTATCTCTCTCTCTCTCTCTATATATATATATATATATATATATATATATATATATATATATATACAATATATTAACAAATGGAAGCTATATTTATAAAACCATATTTATTTCATTATACATATTTCAAGGACACCAAAGCAAATTATGGTGCGCTTTCATCAGATAAAATATAATATAGATCAGTTTTATAAACAAATATTGACATACCCTTAAAGAATGCGACTGTCGGTTGGAAGCTCCCGAGAGCTTATATAGATATATCTATATATATCTATATATAATATAACATAACTATCTATCTATCTATATATATAGATACATACATATATATATATATACATAATAGAATGGAGGCCCAGCAACTGGGAGAAAAATCTGCAAATGGCTTGCGTAAGCTCATGCAGCGCTCACGTAATGGAGAGATAGCATGCTTTCCAACAGACAAGTCTGGCAGAATGTCGGTTGACAGCCTGCCAAACTACATCCAGGCAATGCAACCCCACATCACTAACACAAGAGAGGTAACACCACAGGAGCATGAGGATAGAAAAAAAGCCCTCAATGCCCATATGGTGATGTGGACGAATATAATGCAGCCCAACAAAAGGACTGCCAACAACTTCCAGGCCTGGAACAATGACGTGCCGGCGTTGTATGGGCTTCGAAAAGACCATAAAACGGGCTGTGACCCTGTCGCGGGACCACCAACACGGCCAGTCTGTGGGGCTAACATTGCTAGTAACTACAGACTGTCCTACTTCCTCTCCCTGATCATACGCCCCATCATTGAAATGTCCCCAGATGTATGTGACAGCACGGAGGACCTCCTCAGCAGAATCGGCGTGAGTAACCGATCTGGGGACCTAACAAACTGCATAATAGGCAGTATGGATGTTGTGTCCCTGTATCCATCTATTGACGTGGATTTTGCTGTGGAGAAATGCGTAGAAATGATCAGTGAGAGCAAGGTTGAGTTCCGTGGGATTGATACCAGTGAGCTGGGACTCCTACTTAAGCTTACCTATAGTAATAATTACCTAGACACATATGACCTTAGCAACCTGTGCCCTACAAGACCAGCAAGAGGCAGACCACCTACCATTACCTCAATGGCCAAGAAAACCCACACAGATAGATGGAACGGGTGGACCAGAGCCATACGGACACCCGAAAACCACGATGAACTGAAGAAAATGATTGCACATGCGGTAGGGGCCAGCATAAAACTAACCCTTAAGGAACATATGTTCAAATTTAATGGAAAAACATATGCCCAAGAGGAAGGAGCAGCCATTGGTGTTAGCATTGCAGGCGACATAGCTAACTTATTCATGGTATGGTGGGACAGTAGACTTAAACTTAAACTTAAAGAACAATTAGAAGACTCCTTAACCCTGATAATGTACTCCCGCTACGTAGATGATATAAACATCGTAGTTAAGACACCCCCACTAGAGAACAGTCAGGGACTAGAGAAAAACACAATGGAGAGCATCCAGCAAATAGCAAACTCCATCCACCAGAGCATTAGAGTTACTATAGACTACCCAAGTAAACACCCCAACCATCGATTACCTGTACTAGACACAGAGCTCTGGTTAGATACCATTAACAACAAAAAACAAATCCTCCATTCCCATTATGCCAAACCCATGACTTCCAAACATCTGATCCACCGAAACTCGGCCGTTTCGGACCATACCAAAATCAACATACTGATTGCGGATTTGGTACGGGTGATGAGAAATGTGTCCCGCATGTGCAACCCCGAAGAACTAGAGAGACACATACAACACTTCATCCACCGTATGCAGTTCTCTGGCTACAATCAGAGAGATAAAATCAGAGTGTATAGAGGAGCCAGAACCAAATGGGAAAAAATGGTAAATAATGACATAAATGGGACCTGCCCCTTGTATAGGAGCAAATTTTGGAATAGAATAGAAAGAACTAGGAACAAGGCTAATAGAATAAACTCATGGTATGATAGCAATAAATACCAGAGTGTAATGTTCATCGATACAACCCCTAGAGGTGAATTAGCTTACAAATTTAGAAGGGCCCTAAATAAACATAAACTCAATATTAAGATAGTAGAAAGACCAGGTACCTCCA
>OZ024740.1:62304414-62336914 GCA_964016885.1 Eledone cirrhosa | reverse complement strand
TGCCTGTGCTACCTTAGTGTCATCAGCATAGCTAGTGAGGGATGTTGTTGTATGTACTACAGAGGGCATGTCTGAGAGAGCCACCAAAAAAAATATTTTTATAACTGATATAAAGCACTCAACAATTTATTGGAGTAAATATACAATATATTAACAAATGGAAACTATATTTATAAAACCATATTTATTTTATTATACATATTTCAAGGGCCACCAAGGCAAATTATGGTGTGCTTTCATCAGATAAAATACAATACAGATTAGTTTTATAAATAAATATTGACATACCCTGAAAAAAAGACAACCTTAACGGTTCCTATCCAGGCAGCTCCAACCGTTAAGGTTGTCTTTTTTTCAGGGTATGTCAATATTTATTTATAAAACTAATCTGTATTGTATTTTATCTGATGAAAGCACACCATAATTTGCCTTGGTGGCCCTTGAAATATGTATAATAAAATAAATATGGTTTTATAAATATAGTTTCCATTTTGTTAATATATTGTATATATATATATATATATATATATATATATATATTAGGTTATGCAAGAAATGCTTAGGATTATCCTGAATGCAGTAATGGTTAATTACTACATTAGATAGAGTTGACCTACGGTGAGGAGTTACTCAACGAGTTATGGAAGAATAGTTGAAGAAACTCACTTTCTGATCCTTCTGTATTCCGGAGTGGAGATAAAGAATGAATAATAACAGGTAGACATCATAAAAAAGGTAATTTATTCCGCTCTGAGGAAACGGTAGAAGTAGCATTTGAAAATTGAGTTTCTGCAAATAATTACAGATAATTACCAATCTGCACATAGCATGACTAGGCTGTAAACTACTGTTGAAACATTTGTAAGCACTCGGAATAAATTACCTTTTTTATGATGTCTACCTGTTATTATTCCTTCGTTATATATATAAAACCATATTTATTCTATTATATTATATATATTTCAAGGGCAACCAAGACAACATTGGTACGCTTTTTAATATCATTGAATATTTACTCCAGTAATTTGTTGAGCGCTCTAAATCAGTTATAAACATTTATGTTTGTCGGACTTCCAACAAATTAAATGCAACTTCTACTTATATTTACATATATATATTTATATATATACATATATATACATATATATATATATATATATATATATATATATATATATATATATATATATATATATTTATATATATATATATATATATATATATATATATATATATATATATATATATATATATATAAACGGAAAAAATGAAAGAAATTTCATTTCCCACTCTTAGTACGGCTGTTACTTAAATATAAGTATGTACACGTACATACATATATGTATACAGACGTACAGTAGTATGTATATATATATACATACATGCACACATATATATATGTACGTATGGATTCACAGAACATTTATTATAATGCTCGGTGTGTTTGTAAACAAACATCCCGTATTGAGCCGTAGTGTCTAGCAACCATCGTTGCTCGTTTGTTCAACACTGACAAAGGAACGCTGTACTAGTTTCAAGCTTATTAGCTATCGTCAGCAACGTGTGCATGTATGTATATATATATACATACTACTGTACATCTGTATACATATATGTATGTACGTGTACATACTTATATATATATATATATATTTATATATATATATATATATATATATATATATATATATATATATATATATATATATATATATATATATATGTAGAATATATATATATATATATGTAGAATATATATATATTATATATATAATATATAATATAACACATACGGTATATATATTTATATATATATAAATATATATATGTATATATATATATATAATTCACATTCTTCGTGAATGTGCTGTTGTGTAGTGTAGAGATAAAATACCGGCCGGTTGTCCGGTCGTGTTTGCAACCCAGTTTCGAAAATACATAATACTTCTATTACAGTTGCTAAATGACCTTGAGAAAATATAAACGTCACATCTCATTCTTTAATTATAAAAGTACGAGAGTTGTTTTGTTTTTTGTTTTATTTTTGTGTGTGTCTTCTGAAGAAATCAATTTTTAATTCATTGGGTTTTCTAGTGTTAACTATTTTTTTTAATCCATTGTAAATTTTATTCAGTTATATAAATATTATAAACGTGTATAAATTCAATACTATACCTGAAAAAAACAAAACAAAAAAAAACTGATATATGAAAACAAAGAAAAAGAATTAAGCAGCGAAAGAAAGGAAGAGGGGAAGAGCGTCAAATCTACACCCCTGGTCCGAGCGGTGTTTCGGCAGATAGAAAGGCGAAGGCACTGTTGCGGAGAATGGTCAGCGATAGCCACCCCACCTCACCGGCCTCTTTCCTCGAGCTGGCTGCTGTATTTCTGATTTTACGAAGGAAATCAGCAATGTTGGGACTGAGGACACTTGAGGTCTCAATGACGACCTGTACGAAAAGAACCGGTCGGCTAAACTCCTGTATTTAGTTATCTGCCTCTCCCCTGCTTTGCAGGTGGCGTTGCTCGGGTTGGAAGCAGAGAACGAGTCGCAATACATCGCGCTCCATATAAAGAATTTACCTCCGTTGTATGAGAAGAGGTTTATTCCGTCGGTGCGCTTACCATTACCAAGGTCGAGGCCAACATCTCCAGTTGTGACGGGAAGCCGGCTCCGTCGAGACTCCGACTTATTGGAGTTGGGCCACTGACAGCGAAATTCTTGTCATCATTGACGAGGGTGTCCGGTTGTTTCCGCTCCTTAGCTTTGCCATCATCCGCGAGAGTGTTGACTTGCCTTAAAAATTTCCGTTGGCCCTTGTGCTGTGCAGCCAATTGTCGCACTTAGTGTGAATTGACGGTTGTTTTTTGTTTTTGTATCCCATTTTTTTTCTTCTTTCTCTCGCTCTAGTCGTATATTTTGGTGCGTTGTATTTGTAAAGTTCATTGTATTTGTCATATGTGTATATTTGTTTTTATATTTCCATTCTGAAAGAATTGTGAACAATGTGTAATGTTATTTATACAACTGTGAATAAAAATTAATTACTTTGTTTATTTTCTTTGAAGGGTTTTCTTTTTTTTTTTTTTCATTGAATAATCAAATACATAAAATATTTTCTCTTTTTTTAATTCGTTCTTAAATTTTATATCGAGGAACATTATATTTTATTTCTCATTAAATTAAATTTATTTTTGTACGTTTAAACGAATTTGTCATCATTTTAATATCATCACCATTTTTACGTCCTCTTTTCAAGGATGGCATGCGTTGGATGCGATGTCTTGAGGCAATATTTTACAGCTGGATGCTTTTCTTGGTGCCAACCCTTGTCGCCCTGTACATCACGCAAGGATACAGTATACCTATTCTAAAATCCGAGATACACATAATATATAGGATAGGATATAATATAGGAGGTGAAGGTAGATTGGTTGAAAAGGATTCAAAATTCTCGGAACTCAAGGAATTTACGAGAATTTTTTAGTAATATCTAACTGATTAAAAACTTTGATTTTGGAATAAAGTCTTAATGACACATTATGATAAAAAGTAGATAGGATTAAAAATTTTGATTTTAAATTTGATTTGCCTACATTCAAAGTAAAGTCTAACTTGTCTCCCTTACAAGGTCAAGAAGTTGAGTCAACTTTTGTGTTGGCTCAGAGTATTGCACTAAATTAACAAAACAACCTAAGTTTCACGAACTTATTTTTTTTTTTTTTAAATTCTATAAAGAGAATGATGTGTTTGTTATGTCAACTTCTATAAACTATGTTGCTATTTCTCTCTATAGCTATAAATGCTGATTTGACAAAGCACTTTAGTTACACTTCAACAACTCTTAACTTGGTCTGTCAAATAAAATATACCCATCCCATCGAAATAATAATTGTTTCTACTTTTGGCACAAGGCCAGCAAATACCCAGTACATTACTGGTACTTTATTTTATCGACCCCGTAAGGATGAAAGGCAAAATAATAATAAATGCCATATATGTTCACCAAGATAAAGCAGTTTTATAAACGTAGTGAAATAAAAGTATTTCTTTTATATTTTTATTGGTAAATATTGTCCTATCATATGATTTACTATATATAAAAAATAAAAAAAATACCATATGTAATGACTGAATTCATTTTCTTCCAGTCAGAAGAAAATATTACTGAGAAATTTTATTAGATCTATCTTCTGAACATACTCTTATACTTTCATTAGAATATTTCTCATTCAGCCTTAACTTTTTCATTACCATAGTTAAAAAAAGGAAAAAAACATGATTTTCAAATAAGAATTTGAAAGGATTTAGTAATATAAATAATCCTCTCATTATTAAGCTGGTGTTTTAGAACAGGTAACTACTACCACTGCTAGCTACAAAAGGCTTTTCCCTCAGAATGAAAGGCAGACTGTATGATGTGTGCATATGAACAGCAATATTGCATGGTAGTGAAACATGGACGCTGTGTGCAGAAGACTTGCATAGATTGGAAAGAAACAAAGCTTGCATGCTCCGATGGATGTGTAACAGTAATAAACTTGAACAACAAAGCATAAACAAACTGAGAGAGAAACTAGACATAAGAGGAATCAGATGCTGTATGCAGGAGAGGAGATAATGTTGGTATGGACATGTGATATGTATGAAGGATGACAGCTGCATAAAAAGGTATAAAGCTCTCGGCTTCCGCCTTGGAGTGGGGAGACCCAGAAAGACTTGGGATGAGGTGATAAAAGCTGACCTTGCCCAATTGCACTTCTCAAAGGCGATGACACAGGACCAAGATCTCTGGCGTTATACAGTAATACAGAAGACCCGACTTCCCATAGGCATAGGCTGAAGCTGAAGCATATATACAGTATGCCCCACCCCACCCTCCCACTTTAGTGTGGTCATGTAGGTGGCATGACAAAAAGCACCCAGCCCACACTGTAAAGTAGTCATGTAGGTATCACGACAAAAGGCACTCAGTACTCATTGTAAATGAGGTTGGTGTTAGGAAGGGCATCCAGCTGTAGAAACGAAGCTAAAATCAGTTCTGTATGAGCAAGACATGGTCACCTGACCTAGCATTGCCCGCAATAGAACAACTGGTCGAACCCATGCTAGCATGGAAAAACGGTGATGATGATGATAAATACTTTTATAGCAAACAGTTTAGTATCATAGAATAAATAAAGATAGAAGTTTTTGTTATAAAAATCTTAGCACAACTAAATTAGACATGTACAGACCATTATGTTGTAGACATGTCACTGTTTTATAAAGAAATTTCTAGTTGATGTAAATCTGAACAATAAATAATGACAGAAAAAATGTGCAAATGTGAAGGCACATTAATATCATGCTAAGGTAGAACTAAACATAAGTCAAATTCCATACCTTGCTATATCTCATCTGGTTCTGTGCATTTTGAATTCAAATTCTGCTTCCTATCACCAGAAAAATAGTGACATTATAGGACTGGAGCCCTTATCATTAAAACACTCAAGTTAAATTCATCGAAACATTGAGTTCAAATATAACAGTCTTATTTCAGTCCTATAATAGTGGCATTCTCTAAAAAATTTTCAAGACACTTAACCCTCAGCCTAGTCAACATAAAAATTACTAATATTCTATCAGCTTATATAAACTCTTTTGCCATTTCTCTTTCTACAACTATTACCTTTGTTTCGCATATCAAATATATTCAGCTTATTCAAATATTCAGTTATCTTATTAAAATATTAGAAATATCACACATGCTGCTCTATACAAAATGATTTCATAAACATAAGTCCATTTAACATCAAATAGATTTTTTAAAACTGTTTTGTCAAGGAAGGAACAGTAGTACTCATGGCCCTTTTCAGGGCCTCCAAGGCTGGTGAGTAAGAGGAAGGTATCTTCAAACCATAGACCTGGTTCAATTGCTTACAATGGAGTAGACTCAGGTAAAGACAATGCAATGGTTTTAAACAAAGCAACAAATTAAATCCCCTTAAGATGAATGAGATTGACTTGGTTAATTTTACAATGATTTACAATGAATTACAGCAAAGGTTCTCAACCCATTTCGGCCAAACCTTTGCCCCTATTTTTCCATTTTTCAATATACTACTGATTTTAATATCAGTAGATTACTGAGCCAAATCAAGTTATGTTAGAATCTTTAAAATGATCTTTAAAAATACTCGTACAAATTAAATACCAAAAAGTTTCAGTCCAAAACAAAAGCAAGCTTTTTCAAATTATATATTTAAAAAAACAAGACGTGAATGTTCTTAAAGATTTGATCTCAGTCGAAAAAGCTTTTTTTTTTAAATTCTATATTTCACTGTTAGCTGTTGTAATATTTTGAGTGGATAGACAATTCTATAATTGAAACTGTAAAGTCAAAATACAAAAGATGCAAAATATGAATAAATTCTTACCTTTCTCTTGAATCACAAACTCAAGCGAAAAATAGTACCTTGCAAAATAAAGTGCCTCGATCACAAACTTAGTTGCAATGAATGAATTGAGATGTTTGGTGACAGTGAACAAACAATATCTGTATACCTTATATATATATATATATATATATATATATATATATATACACACATAGATAGATACATACACGCGCGCGCGCATTAACACACACAAACAAAGTTATGTGCGTGTCTGTGTGTGCCTTGTTTTTGGGACAGAAAGAATTTTGTCTCCAGTTTTTATTGGCGGGTCAAAAGCCACTGCTCTTTTCAACAACGTCAAATAACAACGCCATATATATATATTGAAAGAGTGAAGAATTACATGGTCAACAGTACAAAAAAGGGTTTTATTTACAGTATTAACAATTGTTTCACTGATTAAGTTGTCTAAAAATTGCTGAACACTTGAAGCTGTGCCACTCAATTTTAAATACGATGTTAGCTTAACAAGATCATCAGAAAGGTATTAGATTATATATATATATATATATATATATATATATATATATAGATAGACGGTAGCCACGGAGTAGGCAGACCCAGAAAAACATGGGACGAGCTGATAAATTCCGACCTCACACGCTTACACCTCTCCAAGACAATGTCACTGGACCGAGACCTTTGGCGGTACTCAGTAATAGAGAAGACCCGCCTTACCTAAATACAAAGTAAAAACCTACTACAGTCAGTAGGCATCTCTATCAAAACACACCCCCGTCCCACCACCTCCACCCCACCCACACCGCCCCTTTCAATGTAAAGTTATGTTGGTCCCACAACATCCAGGCCGAAACAAATGAGATCGTGTAGGTGTCACGACAAAAAACACACAGTCCACGCTGTAAATGTGGCCGTGTAGGCAACACGGTAAAAACCTCCCAGCCCCACACTGTAAATGTGGTTGGTGTTAGGAAGGGAATCCAGCTGTAGAAAACCCGCCAGACAGTCCACGCTGTAATGTGGCCGTGTAGGCAACACGGTAAAAACCTCCCAGCCCCACACTGTAAATGTGGTTGGTGTTAGGAAGGGCATCCAACTGTAGAAAACCCGCCAGACAGTCCTATGCGAGCAAGACAACCACTCTTGCCTCAAGTGGGAAAACCCCGTCCAAACCCATGCAAGCGTGGAACACGGACGCTAAACCTGATGATGATGATGATGATGATATATATATATATGTATATATATATATATGTATATATATATATGTATATATATGTATCATCATCACCATCATCATCACCGTTTTACGTCCGTTCTTCCACGCTAGCATGGGTTAGACGGGTTGTCCTGTTGTGTGCAGTGTCTGGTCGGCTGACCATGCCTTGCTCATACAGGAACTGATCTGGCTTGATTTCTACAGCTGGATGCCCTTCCTAACACCAACCTCATTTACAGTGAGTGCTGGGTGCTTTTTCGTGGCGCCTACACGTCCACTTTACAGTGTGGGCTGGGTGCTTTTTTGCCGTGGCACCTCCACGACCACCTTGCGGTGGGGGCATATTGTTTATATGCTTCAGCATGTACCCATGGGAGGTCGGGTACTCTGTATTACTGCGTGACGCCAGAAGTCATGGTCGTGTGTCATTGTCTTTGAGAGGTGTAATTGGGTAAGGTCTGCTTTTATCACCTCATCCCAGGTCATCTTGGGTCTCCCCACTCCGCGGTTTCCATCAACTTCTAGTGCTCTGCACCTTTTTATGCAGCTGTCATCCTTCATACGCATCACATGTCCATACCAGCGTAACCGCCTCTCCTGCACACGGCATTTGATTCCTCTTATGCTCAGTCTCTCTCTCAATTCATTTATGCTTCGTCGTTCACGTATATTACTATTACACATCCATCGGAGCATGCAGGCTCTCTAATCTACGTAAGTCTTCCACCTTCAGCGCCCAGGTCTCACTACCATGCAACATCGCTGTTCGGATACACGCATCATACAGTCTGCCTTTCATTCTGAGGGAGAAGCCTTTTGCAGCTAGCAGTGGTAGTAGTTCCCTAAACTTCTTCCATCCCGTTCTTACCCTAGTTATTGTACTTTCTGAACACCCACCTCCGTTGCTAATTCGGTCACCTAGGTAGCAGAAGCTGTCTACTGTTTCTACAGGGCCCTCCCAGAGATTGGTGGTACTTGTTTCCTGTGGCTGTTTGCTGCTTGCTGTTTCAGCACAGCTGCTGCATGTGAATCCTACATTCTTAATTAAGCTTCCTGAGATCCCGCTACATCTCTTGTGTACCCATTGTTTGCATTTGGGGCAGAGAATGGAGTTCCTACCTACACCTTTCCTACATACTGAGCAAGGCCATTTCCCTGAGGGGATCTGGGTTCTGTTTTCTCGTCTACTTACAAGGACCTTAGTCTTTGTCATGTTGACTTTGAGACCCTTTCTCTCTAGTCCCTGCTTCCAGGTTTTGAATTTATTCTCTAGTTCTATCATAGATTCAGCTATGAGTGCGAGGTCATCAGAATACAGGAGTTCCCATGGGCATCCGGTCTTAAATTCCTCCGTTATTGCCTGCAGGACTATGATGAACAGGAGAGGGCTAAGAACAGAGCCCTGGTGGACCCCAACCTGTACGCTAAATTCCCGCTATACTCATTGCTAATCCTAACTTTGCTGACTGCTCCCTTATACATGGCTTGTACCGCTTTGTATATTATGTATATATTTATATATGTATATATATGTATATAGAGAGAGAGAGAGAGAGAGAAAGAGGGAGAGACAGAGAGAGTAAGAAATGTGTGTGTGTGTGTGTTTGGTACACGTGACCACCGAGTCCATTATCATAATCAAACTGCCACCCTCCTTCAAAAACGAAGGAGAGGCGGTTTTCCTTTGTGTGATAGCTATGGCGAAAGAGGTTGTATGGTGGACGAGGTTAAAAGGGCTGAGGTCAGACACCTTTCTCTCCGGCCAACAACTGATTCTTTTTTTCAAATACCACTTTGAAAGAAGAATCAGGATGGAGAGAGAGGTGCTGTATCCCAGCAAGTTTTATGAAAGGTGGGTGAAAGTGGCGAGAATGGCGTGAGTGAATGGGCCTGCTCTCTATATCAGCCTGTAGGTTGAGGAAAAGGAAGAAGAGAGGAAAGGGGTACAAACTCTTCGTACTCCTGGAAATGAGGGTTGCGCATTTTTTTCGGGGGTATGTGTTACCTATATGAAATGCCCCCCCCCCCCCCCCCCCATTGGGGAAAATCGATTAACTTTTAAATTACATTTGTGATAATATTTTACACATTTTTATTGTATGTAAACTTCCCCCTTTGTATTTGTCTCCTTCTTTTGTGCCCCTGTGGCTAATAAAGAAACATATCTATCTCTCCAACAGGGGGCTCAAACATACGGCCTGCGAACTACTTTTCTATGGCCCGTGGTAGAACCAATATTTCAGATTCCATTATAACTGGTGAAAATAAGGCAGTGAGCTGGTGGAATCGTTAGCACATCTGGCGAAATGCTTAGCGGTACTTCTTCCATTTTTACGTTCCAAGTTCAAATTCCGCCGATCTCAACTTTGCCTTTCATCCTTTTGTTGGGGTCGATAAATTAAGTACCAGTTGTGAACTGGGATCGATGTAATCGACAGGACCCTAAACCCTAAATTTCATGCCTTGTGCCTATAGTAGAAATGATTATAACTGGTGAAAATCATCCTCCACCACCACGTTTGACCCACTATGCCTCTCCTCCAGGATGTAATGGCCCTTTTATGTCCTTCAGTTTGAAACCCCTCTTCTACACACACACACACACACATATATATATATATATACATTTTACTTTTTTTCTGTCTCTGGACTACGCCCATGCTGGAGCATCACCTTGGTTAGTTATGGGGACGTCAACAAACCAACAAGCATTGGTGGAAGCGCAAATGCAAAGACACACGCAGACATATATACATATATACGACGCGCTTCTTTTAGTTTCGGTCTATCAAATCCACTTGGTCGGCCCGGGCCGTGGAACTGAACCCAGAAACATGTGGTTGGGAAGCAAGCTTCTTGTCACACTGCGCATATATATATATATATACCATTGTTACTGAACAACGGCAAAAACCTATGACACTGGCTTCTACTGTTATTCCTGTGGGAGAACATCAGAAACAACAACAACCCATGTCTTCCACTCCCAGTACATCTCGACACCAACAACTGGTGACTGTGTCTTCCCCTACCATTCCCGTGGAGGAACATCATCATCACCAACAACAACAACAACCTGCGACTGTGTCCTCCCCTGCCATTCCCGTGGAGGAACATCATCATCACCAACAACAACAACAACAGCAACAACCTGCGACTGTGTCCTCCCCTGCCATTCCCGTGGAGGAACATCATCATCACCAACAACGACAGCAGCAGCAGCAGCAGCAGCAGCAGCAGCAGCAGCAGCAACAACAACAACAACAACAACAACAACAACAACAACAACAACAACAACAACAACAACAACAACAACAACAACAACAACAACAACAACAACAACAACAACAACAACAACAACAACAACAGCAGCAGCAGCAGCAGCAGCAGCAGCAGCAACAACAACAACAACAACAACAACAACAACAACAACAACAACAACAACAACAACAACAACAACAACAACAACAACAACAACAACAACCGACCAGTACAGATTTTGCGGAACTGCAACTAATGATTTCTGCTCTGAGAAGGGAAGTTGCAGGAATAGAGGCAAGCATTCGGGTAGGACCCCACAATGAGGGGTCTTATCGGAATGCCTTGCTAAAGAATCTCCCTGTACCTCTTGCTGAAAAGACTGAAAAGACTGCGGAATCTGCTACCCATGAAGTGATTGCCATTGGGGTACCAGAGGACAAGGCTGATCTTCAGGCATTTGCTGCCAGCTCAGCCAAAGACCTAGGCTGTGTTCCCCCAAAGGGTGCCCTCCGCCTTGGTCGACCTGGTCCAAAACCCAGACTCATCAGGCTGTCTTTCTCGGACCCCGCAGAGGCAACCTCATATCATCTGGCCTCTGCTAAAGCTGGGCGTGAAAATCGGATTACCTTCCGAACACGCCCAGGCCTACCACCCCATGTACGTCCAAAACTACGTGCTGCAGCTTCCTTGAATCGGAACTCAGCACAAGATGAAAGTTTCAGTCTGCGTGATGATGGGCAGATCTGGAGGTTTGTCAAGGCTGGTGAAACGTGGAAGAGAGATACCAGCTGGTCTGAGTGTGATCTACCCACAATAACTGGCGATGTAAAAACTGCTACAACTCTGGGAAACTAAACCAGAACAACCTGCCACCCTCTACACACCATCATAAACTGCGAGCAGGGTACAAATTGTTGTCCTTAAATGCTCGCAGTTTATGCAACAAGATACATCTGTTCGAATCCTACGTCAGAAGCATCGACCCTGACTTCATCACAGTCACGGAAACATGGGCACATTCCTTACTCTGTGATGGGGTTTTCACCATTACTGGGTACAACCTTTTCCGCAAGGACCGCATTAACCGCCGTGGTGGTGGTGTGATGGTCTACGTTCGTTCAAACTTTTCGGTAATTCCTTGCGTTGATTTGAACGAATCACAGGAAGAAGTTTTTTTCTGTGACATACGTATGACCATGTCAACACTTCTGCTTGGTGTTGTTTATCGCCCCCCAAACTACCATCAGGACACACAGCTCTGAGATATCCTCAGAGTTGCTGCCAAGAAAACAGCCACTTATGTGTTTATTGCAGGTGACTTCAATCATCCTGAGATCGATTGGGAAACCTTTCGTTGGACACAGGGTGCAAACGATTTCCTTGAACTAGTGCTGGACTCAAACTGGTCACAAGTAGTCACCTCTCCAACAAGAGGTGACAACACTTTGGACCTGATCTTCACCACTACTCCTGAAGTGGTTATCAGTTGTACTACTGAGGAACCTCTAGGCGACTCTGATCATGCTATGATCATTGCCAATCTGGCACTTGAGGGCAGCAACAAAAACCAGAGCCATCTCCAATCTGCTTGCTTTGATTGGAAGAGGGCGGATTGGAACTTGTACTGCACTGAGCTACAGCGCCCAAACTGGCATGAGATGTATAACTCTGGAGATGTGAACTCTATACTCCAGAGCATCCTGGACTCAATATGGATAGCGTGTGCAGCATCAGTGCCACGGAAGCGGAAAAATAACCACCCCAAAAGTGCAATCTGGGAAACTTCAGCGGTCCGACTTGCCAGGAAAGAACGTCGGAACGCTGAACGGGAATATAAACTGCATAGATCAGATGCCAACAGAAAAAAGCGGAATAAATCTTCTAACCATCTCAAGCAAGTGACAAAGAGGGCAGTGCTTGAATTTGAACAGTGCATCGCAACCAATCCTGACAGTAAGGTGTTCTGGAAATATGTTCATTCAAAGCAGAGACCTCACTCTCCAGTTGGTCCTCTTCGCAATCCCCACACAAGCCAGATCACTGACGATCCCAAGGAATGCGCAGAACTCATTGCTGAGTGCTATGCAAGTATTTTTACGGTTGAAAACCAGGATGTACCATCTCCACCATCTCTAACATCAAATTCCATAACAACTATGGAATTTACACCTGCAATGTTGCGACGTCACCTTAAGAATAAGCGCAACTATGCCTCCCCTGGTCTTGATGGTGTGACATACCTGCTTCTCAAACGTGGCGGGGATTTCCTTTTGCGCCAGCTTTCTTTTTTCTTTCAATACTGTCTCAGCAATGGTGCTACTCCGGAGCAGTGGAAAACTGCCAGTGTCATTCCCCTGTTCAAAAAGGGCAACCGCATGTCACCTGTCAACTATCGTCCAGTCAGTCTTACTAGCTGTATGGCCAAACTGATGGAATCCTGTGTCAGAGAAACACTTTGGAACTTCTGGAGCTCTCACAGCCTCATCCGGCCCTCACAGTTTGGATTTATCCCTAACTCCAGCTGCTGTGATCAGCTTATTGAGTTCCTTGAGGACATCACCCGGATCACTGACAGCGGCTCATGGGTGGATGTTGTTTACCTTGACTTTGCTAAGGCTTTTAATTCTGTGCCACACAAAAGACTTATGGCAAAACTCTCTGCAATGGGTGTGAGGGATGATCTTTTCGACTGGCTGAAATCCTTCATTCTCAGCCGAAAGGAAGTAGTCACGGTTATAGGACAGCATTCTTCACCATATGAGATGTCATCTGGTGTACCACAGGGATCTGTTCTTGGTCCTCTTTTGTTTGTGGCATATATTAATGACATAGATGCCAACTTACAGAATGCCACGGTACTAAAATATGCAGATGACATCAAGCTGTACCTTGAAATTAAAAGGACTGATCCTGAAATTTACAACTCTTTCCTACAGTCAGACCTGGACACAATGCAGCAATGGATCACAGACTGGCAACTGAAGCTGGCTGTGGACAAGTGTACCACCATGCATTTTGGAAGGAAAAATCCAGTGTCCACATACTCCCTCCACAACACTGACATCAAAAAGTCCTCTTGTGAACGTGACCTGGGCATTACTGTCAGCAACGATTTGCGTTGGACAAAGCATGTCTCTAAGAGTGTCAAGAAGGCCGAGGGTGTCTTGGCATCACTCAGCAAGACCTTTGTTAGCCGCTCTCCAGCCATCCATTTAAAACTGTATACAGCTATGGTGCGACCACACTTGGAATTCGCATCATCAGTCTGGAACCCCTATCTTGCTCGGAACATTGACCTCCTGGAAACTGTTCAGAGACGTGCAACCAAGCGCATACCCTCCATCAGACACCTACCATACTCTGAACGCCTTGCTTCTCTGGGCATGGATTCATTGAAGCTCCGACGTCTGGCAATGGACTTGGTGAATACCCACAAAGTTTTTAACCATCTCGCCAACTGCAACCCTGAGCGCCTCTTTGATCTCCATGTGTCTAACACACGTGGACATGCCTACAAGATAAGAAAACAGCACAGCTCCCATGACTTTCGCAGACATTTTTTCACGCTCAGAGTTGCTGAAGCATGGAACAATCTGCCTGCGTCAATTGTTAGCTGCCGAGACACTGCATCCTTTAAGACACTCATGCTTCCCGAAATACGCCAAAACTACACCTGATGTACCCCTTCCATACACATGCACACATGTGTGTATCATGACTCGTGCACTGTTCATTTTACTGATGTTTGTGCATTGCCCTATGTACTGTACATGCACTTTTTTGATGAGTTGTGGTGCACCTGGGCACTGTACACAATATTTCATTATTATTATTGTATCATGACTCATACACTGTTCATTTTCCTGACATTTGTACATTATTCTATGTACTATACATGCACCTTTGATGAGTTGTAGTGCACCTGAGCACTGTACACAATAATTTCATTATTTATTATTATGTGTGTGTGTGTGTGTGTGTGTGTGTGTGTGTGTGTGTGTGTGTTATCAAATTAACAATGAAAATAAAAAGAAAAAAGTCAAGTTACTTTATAACTTTGTTTTTATTCTTATTGTTAATTTAATACCTAATATCTGACTCTGTATCTAAAGAATTAATTCAGCGAAACCGAACTTCTCTATGGATTTTACAAGATTACATTGAGTTCTATCCAGAGGTAGACCAGACAGAAAAAAGAAAAATATATATATATGTGTGTCTATGTGTGTGTGTGTGTATAATATATATTTATATATATATATAAATCTACATACATACATATATACAAACATACATTTACCTGTGTATATAGCTATGCATTTATACATTTGTATATATACATGCATTTATATTTAAGTGTGTAAGGATGTTGACATGATTTGTTTGTTTTTTTTGGTAAGGAGAAAATGTTGTCTCCAGATTTTATTACCTAGGGAGATTAAATACCACAGCTCTGGCTGAAAGCTGACCAGGTTCTCAACCTCATCAAACACCAGCGCCGGCCTGTGTGTGTATGTATGTATGTATGTATGTATGTATGTATGTATGTATGTATGTATGTATGTATGTATGTATGTATGTATGTATGTATGTATGTATGTATGTATGTAAAATATAAATAAGTTTTCTGTATTGCATTCAGGAATTGCGAGCATGGTGTTTACATCCGATATCGAACCTCAGGCAGCATATTTAACATCAGGCGCTTTGCTGCGAAGACAAAAGTATTTACATCAATCATAAGAGACCTCTTGTATGCAGATGATTGCGATCTTGTAGCGCACACAGAGAGTGATATGCAGCACATTTTGAATGCATTTTCTGACGCTTGAACTGCCCTGGGTCTGACTGTCAGTCTCAAGAAAACCGTCGTCATGTACCAACCTGCCCCTGGTAAGCAGTACACTGAACCAAACATCTATGTGTATGGCAAACGACTTGGAGTGGTTGATCAGTTTGTCTACCTGGGAAGCACTGTCAATCGATACAGCAACCTTGACAGGGAAATCTCACTTAGGATTAGGAAAGCAAGTGATGCTTTCGGAAAGCTAGAAAGACGACTCTGGGGTCGGCGAGACATATGCAGGAGGACAAAGGTAAAGGTGTACAGGGCATGTGTGCTCTCTTGTCTTCTTTATGCCTGCGAGACCTGGGTCACATATCGACACCAACTTAAGCAATTGGAGCGCTTCCATCAGATGTGTCTCAGATGGATCCATGGCGTTCACTGGAGGGACCACATCAGTGATGTCGAGATTTTGGAAAGCTCTATGTGTGACAGTATAGAAGCTCTTGTGCTTAAGCAACGACTCCGTTGGAGTGGTCACCTTGCCAGGATGAAGGATTCTAGAATACCAAAACAACTCTTTTATGGAGAGTTGGTTAAAGGAAAACGACCGACACATAAACCAAAAAAGAGGTATAAGGAATCCTTGAAAGCCTCTCTGAAAGACGCTAACATCTCTGCTGATACATGGGAAAATATTGCTGCTGATCGTAATAAATGGAGAAAGACTGTATATGAGGGAAAAGTTGCCTTTGAGGCATCTCGAATCGCATACGAGAAAGTAAAGCGGGATGTGAGGAAGGGCATTGCTGTTGCACTTCCAGACGGCGAGGGTCCTCCTATGGTGCTGGCATGCAGCGTATGTGCGAGACTCTGCCTAAGCAAAGCTGGACTCGAAAGTCATCTTCGCAGTCATAAAGTAAGACCAGTGGTTGACTACCAGGCTGCTGTTGGAGATGCTACTCATCATGCTTGCCAAACATGTGGTAGAGAATGTAAATCAGCAGGAGGGCTCAAGCGACATGCAAAAGTACACAAACTCCAACCACAGCCGACTATTCCCAGTGAATGTTTTGGTTGCCGACTCTGTGCAAAACATTTTAGATCATTGGCTGGGCTAAAAAGCCACATTCGATCGCAGCGCTGTTAGTTGCTATCGTGTGTGTGTGTGTGTGTAGATATGCTTATGTGTGTGCGTGTGTGTGTATATATATATGTATATGTATATTATTATTGTTGTTGTCGTTATTATTATTAATGTGTGTGTGTGTGTGTGTGTGTGTGTGTATATATATATATATATATTTCTTTTATTTTTTTTATTTTTATTTATTTATTATTATTATTATTATTTTCTTTTTCTTTCTCGTGCAATGGCCATACTCGATAACGAGGGGGCAGCCATCATGTGTGTGTGTGTGTGTGTGTGTGTGTGTGTGTGTGTGTGTGTGTGTGTGTGTGTGTGTGTGTGTGTGTGTGTATGCATGCGTGTGTATGATTGTATGTATGTATATGTATACACCCACACCTTTCATCACTATTGCTTCTTTTCTTGTCGTTTCTGTTGTTCTTGTAACTTGTCAAAGATGAAGTTGTCCTTATTTTCATTTTCTTTGATTTCTTTCGTTTTTCTTTTATCTCCCTAGGGAATTCGTTGACAAGCTTCTTTTATTTATTTTCTTTGTTTTCTTCATTCAAATGCATTCACACTGGCTGTCTCAGAGACGTACAAATATGGCTTATAAAACTTACCTAAGTAATTAGCCTTCCAGTGCCCACCCCCCCTCCCCCCGAACGCCACCTTGCTCCAAAACGCTCCCCTGGAGCTCCGAAACGCCCACCGTGGGGGGCATATGCTCCCCCGTTGAGAACCTTTGAATTATCAGCATGGTTAAATTGATGAGTATTTCATTATGAAATTGCTGCAAAATCGTACATACTGTATGTATTGGCATATTAATATTTATTAATTTATCAAACACAGCATGACACCACCTTTTGGTATAAGAGTCAGTGCCATCAGCTTGCATTCTCTCATTTGGCCACAGATTTCAATAACAGCAGGTCAATTTAATCCAGCTAGATCATTTGACAGATGGCCTATCATGTTTATCATCTTTTACTCTCTCTAAATCTTTCACTCATAGTCTTAGCCAATCTGTCTCTTTTTTATGCAAACGCCTACATAGAAACATGTGCTGTATTTCAAAATTTTCTTTCACCAATTTGTCACGATTCTCTTATTGTTGACTTCAGGATTTCTACAAAATAACAAAAGATTTGAATATAGTTTCAAATCCAATAGACAAAATATATAACTATTTTAGACAAACAAATGCATCCATTTCCTTCTCTTCATTTTTTGTCAGGCTTTTCGTCAAAACGTAATTAACAGGCAGGGACTTGCAATACAAAATTTTGTAAATCATACATAGACACCATCTTACATTCATCACATTATTTTCAATATCACCATCATACCAGTTAAACGACTGACAAATAGCATATAGAGGCTTTACTTATAGCAAAATACAAACCAAATATCAACCCACAGATACAGCATACATGGAATTAGCTAAAACACAAAGTATCTATGTTTAAATACAGTCGCAGAATAAAAAACTATCTGAAAGAAAAACATTACCTAAGCTGTAAACAACATTGTATAAGGCCCATATAGTAACATTGAAGCAACATCATCAACAGAAGAAAATATCAGCTACTATTTTGCCTAGGTTTGCAATAACAATATTGTTAGGATAACCATTGAAATAGAAGAGAAACATGAAATAAAAGGTGACACAGTTATCTCTCCCAAGAATCTTGGAAAACTCTTCTCAATGCTTGAGCAAAATAATTGATTTTGATTTAAACACAGGACCAACAATTTTGGGGGAAGGGAAAGTCGTTAAATCAATCCCGGTGCATTACTGGTTCTATATTTTATTGACCCCTGTAAGGATGAAAGGCAAAGCTAACCTCAGTGGGATTTGAACTCAGGTGTAAAGGGACGAAACTTTATGCCAAAAAGCATGTTGTCTGACACTCTACCAATACTGCCAGTTCATTGCCCTTTTGCTTGAGCAAAATAATAAAATAGTGTAAAGCATTACCTGCAAACTTATAAAGGATGGACTGTGATTAGATAACTACGTTCATTCCATACAGACTTAATATTTAACTGTGCAGCAGAAACATTTATAACATTTTGTTCCATCTGCGGCAAAATTGTTGAGACCACAAAATTGATGACACCGCTATCAGGAAAAAGTAAAAAAAAAAATTGTGGAGTGGAACAGCGCAATGATCTCAGCTTTTGAATCCACAAAAGAAACTCTTGCTAAAGCCACCATGTTTTCCCATCCCCACATGTTAGCATCAACTGCACGCTCAGTGAATGCCTCTGATATAGCCATTGTATGTGTTTTGGAACATGAATGATCAGTGGTGACCTCTAGCTTTCTTCAGTCAACAAATTCAACCATATGAATAGAAATATAGTGCTTTCAACAGGGAACTCCTAAGTGCCCATTTAGATGTTCACTTTTGTTATTTTTTAGAAGGTAAATCTTTCAGGATTTACACAGATCACAAACTATTCACCTTCGGTATGAACAAGAGCCATGGTCTGCACATCGGCAGTGAAAATTATCAGCTATTTCTAAATACTCTACCGACATTCAGCGCATCTCTGAAAAAAGCAACTCAGTTACTGATGCACTCTCTAAAGCCCCTATTGACACAGACATCTATATAGTCTTGATAATGGACGGTCTCAACTATGAAGCTATGGCCATAGCTCAACAAACAGATGATGACATCAGGGCCTACCGCACTTCTGTCACTTCCCTTTCTTTGCGAGATATATATTTTAGCCCCAACAGATCAACCTCCTCTGTGATGTATCCATCAGTAAACCATGACCAAACAATCCATCAGCTTGGCACTGAAAAATTTCATCATCATCATCATGAGGAGGAGAATGGTGATGATGATGATGCTGATGATGGGGAGGAGGAGGAGGACCATCATCTTACTGAAGACAGGATATTTGAATTTAAATGAGCAACATTACTGTCAATAACATCTTTTAATTCACTCCAACCTTCCTTTTATACAGAAATTAGTGTCATTTAGATTTGAATTATTAGTAGGGAAAACAGTTTTTTTCCTTTTCTTTCCTGCTGAAACAATAACAACAACAACAACAATAATGCCAATACACACAGATAGAGAAATCAAAGCCAACTGACCAGTTCTTGACCCCTGGTTGTTACTTTCCTCTGTCAACTTCATATGGGAGAATCTTACCTGAGGATTGGAATGCCCGATGCAGTGGATATTGCTGGTTATTCTTCAATCTTGCTGGTTATCCAATCATCTTTCTCGGGATCTACCCCTGGGTTTCCTGTGATTCTTTCCCGAGACATTCTGATCACTCATCCGTAATATTAGAGCTGTGATCTCTCAATTCAGAGAAGTAGCGGCTCTACCCAGAGTGATTTCCTAATGTCCTGCTATGCACTCTTAAGACCCTTCAGAAAAAGCACATTTCAGCTGCTTGTATTCGTGATTGTATTCTTTTAGTTATTGCCCAAGATTCATGACCATAGGTAAGGGCTCGCATGAATATTGAATTGAAGATAGCAAGTTTCACTTTTACCTCTACCTCCCTTCTTGCGTTAACTGAATGCTGAAGCTGACACATTATTACAAAAAACTTAATAAATTTTAAGTTGTACTTGTTAGTCAAGTGATTCGAGTCAAACTTGTGAGTAGAAACTAAAGTAATTACATATTTGAAGAGTTTTTTATGCCATTCAAAAAAAAAAACCTATAAAAAACTTTTAAACTCACATTTATCTTTTATTTTGTGGTATCAAAATTTTTGTTGCTCACTTTGCGACCTGGTTACTGGCATGCCTCTCCTATGGTTAAATTTCGTTGAACAAATAGCAATTCCAAATTAAAGTATTTTATGATGGACAAGATTCCAGATCTCATTTACTTACTGGGTGAGATGGAACTCATCAAATCAGACCAAGGAAACAATGTTTCTATTGGTCTTTCCATTGCTGATACTATCTATTAGTCACACCTCTGGGCAGAAAGTGCAACATAAAGTAAGGTGTCTTGCTCAAGGACATATCACATTACCTGGTCCAGAAATTAAGCTTGCAACCTTACAATTGCAAATCCAATTCTCTAACCACTAAGTTATTAATAAACACTTACATATATGTATATTTATTGTTGACTTTGCACTATATATATATACAGGGTGATTCAGGCATTCAATGTGTTTTTATTGCAAGGTTCACAGATAACGTTTTGAACATCTGCTTATTTGTGTATGATCACCCATGGCTATATTTTTTAAACTACTTTTGTCTGATGTACTTATAATACCATAATGTATGACCAGAATTTTAGTAAATATTATCATGTGGAATATAAATATTGCTCCCAACAATTAGTTATGACTCACCCTGTATATGTGATGACAATGATGACACAGTTTCCATCTACCAAATTTCACTGACAAGTTTAAGGCTAGAATCAAAATTATTTGCCCAAAGTGTCACACAGTGGGACTGAACCCAAATACATGCAACTATAAGGCAAACTCCTTAACCATGCAGCTATATCTGCACATCTGTGTGTATTTATATATATATATATATGTGCAGTAAAAATTTGTTTATCCGTGTGATATATATATACACATGCAAGCAGGGAAAAGCAGACGTAAAATGATGATGATGATGCATATATATATATCCAGTAAAAATTTGTTTATCCATGTGAGCTGGGTTGTTATTTTGGCAAAAACAAGAGTAAGCAGGAGAAAGCTCTCTACATTTGCAGTGTGTAGTTACGATGGAGATTCAATATATGGATAAACACTTTATGTAAACATACCATCATCATCATTATAACATACATATATATATGATCAACATCATTATTTCACATCCATTTTCCATGTTGGCATGGGTTGGACTGATCTGTGAAGAAATAGTTAAAAAATTAAACTAAAATAAAGCCTTGAACTAAAAAACCACTTTCAAGAAATTCAGTAAGCTATACATTTCAGTTGAGAAATACTTATTATTACTACTACTTTCTAAATAGGAACATAAAGGCACTTGCCAAGTTTTATTTCATTAAACATTGCTTTTTCAGATAAGGAGGAAAACATACGGAGATGAGGAAAAATGTAAATAAAACATTTTATATTTCTAGTTCTCATGTCTGGGCTACATTTATATACACACTCACTTTATCATATCATATGACTATAACTTTAATAATTGTTTCTACTTTTGGCACAAGGCCAGCAATTACCCAGTTCATTACTGGTACTTTATTTTATCGACCCGGTAAGGATGAAAGGCAAAGTTAACCTCGACGGGATTTGAACTCAGACCGTAAAGGGACGTAACTATGCTGGAAAGCATGGCGTCCGACCCTCTACCGATACTGCCAATTCACCGACCTCTATAACTTTAATAATGTTGAAGATACGCATTCAGAATTGCATAAGATAAACAGCCAGCATTTTGATTTTGAAATATTGGCAAAATATCTACGTAAGTCGAGCAAAAAGCTGAAATGATTAAATATACAAGTTCAACAGCCAGAAACAATATAAGACCGAGTCCAAGTAATCAGATAAAAGCAGTTAACAAAATATGTTTTATTAAACTTAAGACATGGCTGATAGATTTAATGCTTGGTGGGTAGATTTCATCATTGGAGAGCAGACTTAATTTCAGGTGATATATTTAAACCTTAGGTGGTAAACCTAATACTTGTGTGGGAAATTCAGTCTTGGGTGGTAGACTAATTTTTGAGTGGTGGACTTACTCTTGTGTTGAAGACTTGGTTGGTAAACAACCTTTGGATCTAATCACTGGGTGGTAGAATTAATACTAGGTTAGTAGACTAACTGTTAGGTGGTAGATTTAATCCTTGAGTGATAAACTTAACCTTGATTGGTAGACTTAATATTTGGTAGGTAGATTTAACCTTTGGATGACAGACTTAATCATGGATAACATATTTAATCCTTGGGCAGTTGACTTAACCCCTTAGCATTTAAACCATCCATATCAGGCCAGAATTCTCTCACCTCTTTCTTTTCAAACTGGCCACTCATATTGGCCAGTTACAGCCAGTTTGAATAGAATAAGGTGAGGTTAAGGTATTGTTCTCAAAATCTCATAGATTCGATGTTATGTGAGATAATTATGCGAGATAAAGCCTTTACCACGAAAATACAATAGTATATATAGAGTAATGTAAATGCTAAAGGGTTAAACTTATGTGGTAGACTAACTCTTTGAATGGTAAACTTAATCTTGGGTGGTAAACTTAACCTTGGGTAGTAGACTTAATCTTTAGGTGGTAGATTTAACCCTTGGATTGCAGACTTAATCCATTTTCCAGTTTAATACCACCATTTTAGTATTTAGGTATCATTAGCATAGTCCCCTCTGTTGCAAGCATTTGGACCAATTCTCTGGTTTGAGGATAAGTTCATCTCACATCAGACTTTTTGACACAGATTTTCTATGGTTGGATGCTATTTCTAATGCCAACTAATATTTGATTTTAAAGTGTAGTATATAACAATGACTTTTGTCAAACTTCTCAGCTGTGGGATGTATTGTTTATGGGAGACAAACAAATATTTACTGCTTTAAATATTGTTGATGAAAAGATGTCTATAGTGACTCATACACACTTACACATGGAAAAACTATTCATAGGCAAAAATATATATAAGAAAGTCACAGGTCCTTAGCCGGTCTGAGCACTCAGTAGAACGTGTAAATGTATATAAGTAAGATGCAGGCCCCTGGCCCATCTAAGAGGTCTTTAACTCCTTTTGAGTATTGACTCAGTCTGTGATGACCTATCCAACCCTTGCTAGCTGGGAAAACAGATGTTTGGTGACGATGATGATGATATATATATATATACATACTGAATTCTCTCACAAGGCATTGGTTGGTCCAAGGCTATAGCAGAAAGCACTTTCTCAAAGTATCTTGTAGTGATGATGACCAAACCTAAAACCACATAATGGCGAAGAAAACTTCCTAACCACTCAGCTATGTCTGTGCTTATATTTGTAGAAACTATAAAATACATACATCTACTTATGTAAAATAATCCAAAGTAAATATATAATCACCAGCTTGCACATCCATTGAAGTATGCTCATTTCATTTCTCTCCAGCCTTCACATATCTGCATTCGTTGCCCATGCCTCACTACCATGCAACATTGCACACAGGCATTATACAGCCAGCCTTTCATTCATAGGGAGAAATATTTTGTTGACAGTAGCGGAAGTAGCTCACTAAACCTCTTCCATGTACTAGGAGCATGCTTTCTATGGTTCTTCCTTAAGACCAACCACTTTTACAGTATGTATTGGGAGCAATTTACCATAACTCCAGCACTACCACCTTACAGGGTGAACTGGGTGCTTTGTTATGACACATGCTCTACTATCTTATAAACAGGACTGGGTGCATTTCGTTGTGGCACCAGAACTGTTAATATCTTCCCATCATAATTTTATATAAGAACTTTTATATTATGTTCTAAAGGTCAGCTGTAACACATTCATTGTCTTTCTTGAAATAATAAAAGATTTAAGCAAAATGTCTATTTTTGTAGAAAGTAAGTAGGTAGGTAAATAGGTATTTTTTGTTAAAGTAACATGTATTATGATTATGATTAAAAAAAAGTGGGCTATTCATATTATTTTGTTTATAATATTGTATTTCCCAACTGATAGTCTTCACTGCTACATTTTCTGCATGTGAAGATACACTATGAAATGAAATGAAAAGTGTTGTGTACAGTGCATCAAAGATGCATGTATACTACACAGAATAATGTACAAATGTCAGGAAAGTGAACAGGGTATGAGTCATGATATACACACAGACACATGCACACATGTGTGTGGTGTGTGGAGGGGGGATATCAGGTGTAGTGTTGGTGAATTTTGGGAAGCATGGAAGTTTTGAAAGATGCAGTGTCTCAACAGCTAACAACTGACACAGGTAGTTTGTTCCATGATTCAGCAACTCTGAGCATGAAAAAATGTTTCTGAAAGTCATGGGAGCTCTGTTAAATTATGTATCCTTGGTTAATTAAATTAAGTAAGTTTATGTTATATTTAAGTGACATAAGCTCAGTATGACATCAGTATTCTTACTTTGAAGTGATAGGTGCTAATTTAGATTTAAAAATACTGTAGTGCTTGTTTTGACAAGATGAGAAAGAAGGAAGTCAAAGTCAATTTTGATGATATTTGAAACTGGAATGGAGAATAAAAGTTAAGTACTGCATCATCATCATTATTCTATGCCCGCCATTCACATGACATGGATTGGATGGGGTTTACATGGTCTGAGATTAGACAGATCAGAAAGATTTCTTCTTGCTCATACATTCCATGTTTAGTATGGTTTCTACAGTTGGATGCCCTTCCTAATGCCAACCAGTTTACAGAATGTATGGAGTACATTTTATTTTGGCACCAGCACTAGAGAGGTAGTCATATGCCTGGCCAGACTGAAGCAACCTCTCTACTCTATATTGTTTCTGTTCAATCACCAACCACTTTACAGAGTGTACTAGGTACATTTTATTATGGTACCAGCACTAGTGAAGTTGTATGCTCAGCTAAACTGAAGACTCCTCTCTAGGTTCACTCAAGAACCACTTTATAGAGTGTACTGGGTACATTTTATCATGACACCATCCCTTTCATTTAACATAGTGTATATACTGATTACATTTTATCATGGTACCAGCACTAGAGTCTGTATAAGGCAGTGGACTGACTACATGTTAACTCTTAGAATTCAACTCTGAGACTCTGCTGGCTTTGCTGAGAGCCGGCTATTTATGAATATTGCTTCCGTCTCTGAAACCTGAGATGAAACAGATGACTCTCTATGTTAAAATCTCAGACATATTGGCACTTGAAAGTCATTCACAATGTGAGCTTATCTAGGAAGCAGCAAAGGTCAGCTTCTATGGTGGCCAATTTGACAGTGAAAGATAATGCAAAAGGAACTCCTTTAGAAAGAGTATCAAATTGCTGCTACATATCTGTCCAATCTGAAGAATCCTGTAAAGTGGTCGTGTAGGTGCCACGGAAAAAAAGCACCCAGCACTCACTGTAAATGAGGTTGGTGTTAGGAAGGGCATCCAACTGTTGAAATCAAGCCAATCAGTTCTCCTATGAGCAAGACATGGTCACGCGACCTAACATTGCTCACAACAGGACAACCTGTCTAACCCATGCTAGCGTGGAAGAATGAACGTAAAATGGTAATGATGATGATGACTGCCTCTGTTCGTCCAGTGCTTTATTTTTTGGAACTCACTGTCCCTTTTTTCTAACTCAATGTATTTTGATTTGTTCTTTTAGAGCAGTTCACACATTTCTAGAGAAATGGATGCAGGTTCTCTGAATGAAATTTTGTACCACTGCTTTTGGGGACCTGGTGTGATGATGGGGGTGGAGGGTGGCTGTCTTTCCACTCAAAATTAAAGTGGAGTTCACAATTTCTTTGTTTTTGTTTTTTGAGGATGAGGTGATCAAATATCCACAGGCCTCTCCTTTGTTCTCTGGGTTCTGGAATGAAGTATAGGCCCATAACACTGGATCATATAAACCCATGGACAGGCACCTAGGCCTCAGTCTAATTAGCCTAATGAATAATACAGCACTGCCTGAGTGAATGAATAAAAGTATACAATTGATACTTATTTTGTTGAACTTCAGAGGAATGACAGGCAAAGTTAACACAAGCATGTTCTGAACTATGACCGTAGAGGGACAGAACTAAAAATACCAAAAAGACTTTTAGTCTGTTAACTAACACTTACTTAGCAATTGGGTCACTCCAATGATTTTTAAATATTACTAAAATATAGATTCAAAAGTAAAATGTACACACAATCACAAAGAGAGTATGTATATAATTTTACTGTTTATGGCTTCATCACCTAGAACCCCCCCCCCCCAAAAAAAAACCTACTGAACATCAGATTTTCAGAATATAGGTCACTCACAAAATGGAAGAAGAGAGGGCAAAAACCAATCAACTAAACAACATTAGCAATGACAACAACAAGTTGATATAATTGTAGAATGAATAAATATCTATTGTCATGAATAAACCAACATTTCAATATTAAACACTTTTATAACAACAAATATTTTTGAGTTCTTTCCACTGGCAAATCCCATTTTTTAAATATAATATTTCCAAATCCAACCAGTTATCTTTGTCCTGTAGTGAGTATCAAAAAACACATGAACTTCTAAGGTAATGAATAGATTAGAAGTAACTAATTATTATTTTCTTTTTCAAATTTCAAGACAATATGTTTTAAATCCATGAATGAAAAGACTGTAAAATTTCATTTAAAAAAAAAAAAAAATTAAGAAGCACAGGAATGGAGGGAGGGAGTGAAGAAAAT
This sequence comes from Eledone cirrhosa, assembly GCA_964016885.1. Taxonomy (NCBI): domain Eukaryota; kingdom Metazoa; phylum Mollusca; class Cephalopoda; order Octopoda; family Eledonidae; genus Eledone; species Eledone cirrhosa. Next base: position 62,309,723 of record OZ024740.1, on the reverse strand, counting down.
GAAGAAAAAAGAAAGAGAGATTTAATAAATTTAGACTTTTGGTCACCCTTATTATTTATTTTAATCACTCATTGAAAAAGTTAGCTGAAAAAAAATCAACAAACATTTATATGAAGATAAAGAAACTTAAAAAAAAAAAAAAAAAAAAAAATGGCAGAGAGGGTGACTTTTCTTTCTTCTTTTCTATATATATGTGTGTGAATATAATATATATGTATGTATATATGATTGTATGCACAGATATATATATATATATATGACAGGTAAGTATGTTTTAAAACAGCAAGCGAGTTTTGAAATTAGAAATAGAAGATTTCACTGTATTTTTTATGAAAGAAATTTTAGCCTGATAGTGGTGTTTAGAACCCTCAAAGATATGGAAAAAGGTGAGTATTGCAATACTCATCTTTTCCATTTCTTTGAGGGTTCTAAACACCACTATCAGGCTAAAATTTCTTTCGTCAAAAATACAGTGAAAGCTTCTATTTCTAATTTATATATATATGTGTATATATATATATATATATAGTTTGAAATGATATTAAGTATATGTAGCCATTTCATAGCTTTGAAAACATAATTCAATATAAGGGAGAAAAGAAGGAAGAAAAGATAAGAGGAAAAAATTGAAAAGAATAAAGGAGAGAAAAATCTGTACACAATCTGTTAACAAGCTTTTTGTTATTTGATAACATATTACTTGCTTATTAATTCATCAAATAGCTTGTGAACACTACCTGACAATAATCTTAATGATAGTGGTAGTGATGGTGACAGCCAACAGGGTAAACATAAGATTATATATATATATATATAAGGTTCCCCGAGTTGTGTCAGGTGGGTGGGTAACCACATTAAAAAAAGGTACTCAATACGTTGGTAGAGTATAGGTATCTTTATTATATATATAGAAATGACTTCTGCAGGACTAGAACTGTTTCATTCGTATGAATCACCAGGAATGTCCTGATGATTTTCATACAAATGAAACAGTTCTAGTCCTGTAGAAATCATTTCTCTCTCTCTCTCTCTATATATATATATGTAAAACCAGCTCAGTACTAGATTCGAAAATACAAAAATAAAAACAACACAAAAAATATTTGGACTTAAACACATACACACACATATCAGGGGAGTGGAGTAGGAGGAAGTTTTTGTAAATTTCAACATATATGACCCCCCCTCCCGCCCTGTTTAAACTGTTTAATTGTATATATATATAACCAAGAACCTCATGATCTCTGCTACATTTTTTAAAGTTATTTAATCAGGGAGGGAAGGGTATTGCCAAGAGAGAGAGAGAGAGAGAGAGAGAGAGAGGGGGGGCTCCTCAAATCGAAGACCTGGCACAAATCCTTACAACAGAGCGGGCTCTATTAAAGGCAACCAAGGGCAAGGTGGTGATGTTAATACTGCAAAGCATTAAGCCAAACACTCTAATGACTCTGCAAATCAGCAATAATAAAGAAATCCACCATTCGGGTTTAGGGAGTGAACATAAATTTACATTACTAAAAAACATTGTTAAGCCAACAAAAATGATAAAAATAACAGCCAAATTGTCCTTCCTGCCATCTTTAAAAATAAAGAAGATGTTAGATTATATAGTCGTAGATATTCTTTAGAATCATATGATGGTCAGTGTATGCGATTATACCTTTAATTGATTGGGATGAGACTAAATAACAACTAAAAACCTTAAATTGTAAGGGTTGAAATGCAGTTAATTAAAATCAACTCCAATATCTTATTGGAGAATATTTTATTGACCCAGGGAATATGAAAATTGAAAACAATCCCAGGAATTGATTTTGAAGTCATAACATAAAGAGAGAAAGGTGTGGTAAGCACATGTAAGTCTATGTTTCACTGATGAAGTCTAATAAGACTGAAACATGTCCGGAGTTGTTGCCGTGCTTACTAAACACCAGGCTTACTGGACAATGCATAGCCTCATTCAATTTTAAATCAATTTAGATTTCAGAGTTGTTTCCCCTTACTAAGAATTATCATTAAAGCTAATGAATATTTTTATTTAATTAAAATATTTTGGGGAGCTCACAACATTAAGGATGTCAATCCCTTGTTAGGCAAACTAACAAGAGATAGTTTGCATCGTCATTCAATTTGCTAGAAATATCAGTTAAATTGTAGCTTGAAAAAAGAGAGATACATTAAATAAAGTAGTTCTCGATACAGTATATTGGGAGGTAAAAAGGAGAGAGAGATACATTAAATAAAGTAGTTCTTGATACAGTATATTGGGAGGTAAAAAGGAGAGATACATTAAATAAAGTAGTTCTTGATACAGTATATTGGGAGGTAAAAAGGAGAGATACATTAAATAAAGTAGTTCTTGATACAGTATATTGGGAGGTAAAAATGATGGGAACGGTCAAAGTTGGAATTTATTTGATCATAGATATACTTGATTAGGACTGAGCTGGAGCTTAAATTTAAAAAAATCTTTTTTACTATTTAGTCAAGGAGAAAAGCAGTGTTTGTAACTCTTTTCAGGGGCTCCAAGACTGATGGATGCAAGGGACTTAGGAAGGTATCCTCAAACCAGAGACCTAACTCAAATGCTTGCAACAGAGAGAACTCCGCCAAAGGCACTCAAGGGCCAGGTGAAAGTGTTAAACCCATGGTTTATAGGATATTAATCATTTCATGTATCTCCACACACAAAACTGGCCCATTTATTGTGTACAGAAGAGAGGACAAGTTAAATAATACATTACCACCACCACTACCACTATTACCACTAGTATTTTCCTGTTATGTTATTGACTCCCACCAATTAAGGAACAACAACAAAAAATACAAAAAAAAAGAAAGAAAGAAAAAGCAAAGCTGCCTATATTGGAATTAAGGTTTGAACTCAAGGCCACTATACATGGATAGTTATTTAGTGCTTAAAGATGTCTTACAAGGCAAGAAAAAATATAAACAAACATCAACAATTGATTGTTATACATATGACTAAAGTTACCTTTGATATCTGGTTAACTTAACATTTTTTTTTCTTTACTGTTTAGTCAGGGAAGGAAGGGCAGTGTTAATGACACCTTTCAGGGCCTCTGAGACTGGTGGGAATGAAGGAAAAAAGTATCATAAAAATGGAGACAGACCAGGTCCAAATCCTTGCAACAGAGCAAACTCCACTAAAGGTCAATTGGTGGTGTTTGATAGATTAAGTCTACCCCTACCAAGTCACAGTGGGATTTGAACTCTGTAGAATGAAAAGAGATGGAACTAATATTGTATTGCAAGATATTCTGCCTGGTGCTCTAATGATTTGGTCGATCCATTGCACTGAACTTGTACTTATTTTATGGATCCTGCAAAGTTGACCTTGGTGATTTTTTAACTCAGAGCACAGAGAAGCCCAACAAATACTGTAAGGCATTTTATCATATGCTCTAATGGCTTTGCCACCTCGTCCACCTTTTAGAGCACAAGTAAAGCTTTTAATATATTTTTTGATAATGATTCCTCAGATTAGCATAAGCCATAAATTTGAAAGGGAAAGGTATAAGTTCACTGAATCCACTCCATGTCATACCTGATACCGAAATGCAAAGTCAACCTCAGCAAGGGTATAAACTCACAACATGAAGAAGATATCACTAAATACTGCTAAAGCATGCCTTTCCACTGTCCAGTTTCAGATAACAACAACAACAACAGTAGCAACAACAATAACAACAACAATAATTCTTTCTAGCATAGGCACAAAGCTACAAATTAAATTGACCCGAGTACTTGACTAGTACTTTTATTTTATTGACTCCAGAAGTATGAAAGGCAAAGTTGACCTTTGAGAGGGTTGAATGCAGAATGTAAAGAGTCCTAAATAAATACTGAAAAGCATTTTTGGTTTAAATCTCTAATGTTTCTGCCAGTCTATCACCCCATAATTTTAATAATGGTTTTTAATTTAAGCCCAAAGCTGACTGTTCTGGAGTTGAAAGTCGATTAAATCGAACCTAGAACTTGACATGTACTAGAACGATGAAAGGCAAAGTTGGAGCTGGTGGGATTTGAATTCAAAACAAAGAGATGGAACAAATACCGCAATATATTTTGTCCGAGCCTCTAACAATCTTGTCAACCCACACACCTATAATAATTATAACAATTACTTTTACCTTTCTTGTTAAATTATTATATTTTGCAGTATAGCAACATACATAATATTTAATTGGGAGTGGGAATAGCCATACAGTCAACTTTTAAATGGAACAATGTATTATTGATTGAATCGGCGCTATTATGTAATACTAGTTATTAGCAATGCCCTATTTTATATTCATAAAAAGAAAGCAATAACAATGATGAGTAAGCCCATCCCCCCCCCCCCCCACCCACCACCCCGGTCATCGTTTTTTCCTGGTTACTATTCAACTGAAAGTAGAAAAAGGAGTTTTATTACATCTTTTTACATTAGGAATAACAAGCAAGCAGTTTATATACATATAAACTAATTTTCATGTTCAGGAGAAATCAGGGGAGGTAACTCATCGCGGTTTCTTTTTACTAACGTAAAATAGAACATTTTGAAGAGATGATGGCTCCCCAGTTGGTATCAGTGATGGACATTCAGCTGGTATATGAACCAAACACCCGACATGTGAATTAATGCGTAAGTGGCAGATTATTCCATAGACACACGTACCTTTAACGCAATTCTCAAGCTGAATCAGCGTGACAATACGTGATAAGACTAGACCTCTGAATTACAGGTACAAACCATCTAACCTGTTTCTACACTCATAATCATCTACCAAATTTCACTCACAACGCATGGATACACTCGAAGCGATAGTAAGATATCTTGTCTAAAATGTCATGCAGTGGGTTCGAACCCGAGATATCACGATTGCAAAGTGAATTTCTTAAACACTCATCCATACCTACCTTCACTTTGAAGAGATAGATGAAAGGAAAAATGAATCCCAATTGGATTCGAAGTATGATAAAATAACTGTTTGTACTAACTCAACACTGCAGCATATAAAATATTTAGCAAAGAATTTAAAAAAGTCAGCAAAAAAACAAAAACGAAAAACAAAAACAGCTTATCAAAAATTAAGTTTGTGCTGTAAGGATCGACGGATTGTGACAATTTGAACAGGGTCCCTAGTCATCTTGTTCTACTTTTTATTGATAAGATTTGTAGTCAGAACTTCAGTAATTCTATGTGTATGTACATGTTTATCTATCTATATCATTTTATGTCTTTCTCCATGCTGTTTTTCATACACACATATAATATATATACAAGGGGAAGGAAAAGTGCTTAT
>OZ024740.1:62221914-62299414 GCA_964016885.1 Eledone cirrhosa | reverse complement strand
TATGTGTGTGTGCATGTATTATGTATGCATAAGTGTATATATATATATATATATATATATATATATATATATATATATATATATATATATTTATATATATATATATATATATATATACACACACACACACACTCACAATAGTTGTGTATATATTTTTTCATGTTTGTTTCTTATGTATAACTTTTATTTATTTTATTTTATCTCATTCAGTATTTTTTCAGAGGTTACTTTAGTCCAGAAATAAACAATTGATGCAACGAAATATAGGTGGGGGTGGGTGGTTGGGTACAATCCAGGAAGAAAAACACCAGAACAAACTTAGACAAACAGCTTTGCTTCAGAACAGAAAATTGTGGGTTGGGCTAGTGATGAAAGAAGAGAATAAAGAAATATATGTACGTATGTGTGTATTGCATGTATATACATACATATATATGCATGCATATATATATATATATATATATATATATATATATATATATATAAATATATATATAAATATATGTGTGTTGCATGTATCTCATCATCTTCGTTTAACGTCCATTTTCCACGCTAGCATGAGTTAGACGATGTATATACATATATACGTACATGTACATGCATACATACATACACACACATATATATAGATATACATACATATATACACACACATATATATATATATATAAATAAATATATATATGTGTTGCATGTATCTATGCATGTATATACGTACATATATATACATGCACACACACACACACATATATATATATATATATAAATAAATATATCAACTAGAAATAGATTGACATATACATATATAAAATAAACATATGGAACAATCACAGGGAATAATTTGTAAAGAATGTAAGCACACATAGCTAGGTAGGTAACCAATTAAAGTTTAACTAGAATTTCAAAGTGGATATGGCACATGTCTCTCAGACATACAACCCTTAATTTAATTTTGGATATATAAACGGCCCCTTAATTGTAGAGCTAACTCAGTTGAATGGACTCAGCTGCTATTTCTAGCTGTCGATAATCCTATTCACGCCACTGGGATGACGCTGTGCGATGTGTGTATTTAAAAAAATGCAACACATGGTTCGAGTCATTCACAGATTTGCATTTGCTTTGTAAACGCAGACGGTTATTTTCTTCTCCTTTGGTGACCATCCAGGATTTGACTACTGTGATTTACTGATTAATTGGTGAAATATATTTTTTACTTAAAGAAATATATACAAAAGAGATTAATCATTTTAAAAGGTATCTATATTTGAAGTTGTAGTTAAACTTTAATTGGTTACCTACCTAGCTATGTGTGCTTACATTCTTTACAAATTATTCCGTGATTGTTCCATATGTTTATTTTATATATATATATGTCAATCTATTTCTAGTTAATATGAAATGCTCGGATCTATTCATTGGAATCTTTGAGCTTATTCTACAGTGGATATGGCACATGTCTCTCAGACATGACAACCCTTAATTTAATTTTGGATATATTAATAAATATATATGTGTTGCATGTATATACATACATATACATGCATATATATATACACACACACACACAGACATATGTACATACATAAAAGGAGGAGACAAAATTATCAAGTTATCACTGACTCAACGTTGTAACACTGAGTTTTAAGAGACAATTTGGCAACTAGCAACACAATTTGTTTTTGCGAGCAAAGCAAATATAGACTTGGTTAATTGGAAAAATAAAAAATAAAAAATATAAGGACAGGCATTTGACAAAGAAATATGTATCTTTTGTATCACCACTGCCAAACTGACATCAAACCAATGCATATGTGTGCATAAACACATGCGCATCCATGCAAATACTCACTCACATACATACATGCACTAAACAGGAATGATACTGTTATATCTACCTTCTAGAATGACTTTGTTGATTGAAACATTTGAAAATAAAACTCAAGTTCTAACAACATTACTAACTCCTAGGAGTTGAGTTTGGCCCATATTCATTTATTTATTTATTTTTGCCATAGAGAATGACAACTGAATGAAGATACGCATGATATGACCAATATCAGATTAAGAAACAGTTGAGTAACATAAGTTAACAAGAGAATTATCAATGTAACAAAATCTCACACAATTACTATGTGATATATTTTCTTTTACTGGTCCCAGCCCATGAACTGTGGCCATGTTGGGTCACCACCATTGGATATATTTGACTGGAATTGAGAGTAGTATATAATGCTGAATGCTGTTGTTTTTTTTTCTTTTCATTTTATATGTTCTTTACTTTTGTAACTAGAGACAGCAAACATAGTTGGATGTTGGTGATGAGCAAAAGAACTTTATATGATGTAACTTAGATAGATAGAGAAGGTCTCCTTTTTCTAACTCCCCAACACTAACAAATAAGCAGGACAATGGCAACAAACTAGAAAGGTTGTTTGTTATGAAGGTTGGTTTGTACAGATTTTTAAAAAAACCAGCTACTAGTCCATTCCCTGCAAATAGGTTTCCATCTTCACCAACATTTACATAATACTTGAAAGTAAATTTACATCTGAACAAATTATCAACCAAACTTAATAGATAGTTAACTAATCTAGTTAATTAATTTGTAATTTTGTTTGTATGTCACTAATGAGAAGAAGAAGAAAAAAAAAACAATTAATCACCAGTAAACAGTATAATATACAGTAAATACACTAACCAAGCTATTATATTATATTATATACACCAAGTGCACAACTGTAACAATGTTGTATCTTCTTTACCATTCAGAAAACGAAGTAGAGGGGGAACAGAAAGCAAAGAGGCAGGACACTTAAGTTGACTGACTGACAGCTAAATGATAAAAAATAGTCAATACCCACACACACACTCACACACTCTTACACATGCACCTTTGCAATCACATCACATACACACACATTCTTTCTTTCAATATGTGTGTGTATATGTGTGTGTGTGAGAAACAGGAAACGCTAAGATGGGTAAGGGAGATGGGAAAGAGAGGAGAGTAAAGGCAGCAGCAAGACAATGCAAGAGAAGAGAGTGAGAAGTCATCATTTTTTTTTTTTGTTGTTGTCGTTTTTATAATAACAAAGCATTAACTTAGAGAGGACATCATGTTGGAGCTTTGGTATTTTTGATGGAATAGTGAAATATTTTAAATTTCCATTCTGTATCATTATTATTATTTTGGTCTTTAAAAACATCTGAAAGTCAACTAAGAAACACACTACCAGTCAGCAATAAGTCCTTCTGCTCAAAATATTAAACAATTGTTTTGTTTTATATTTTATGGTGTTGTTTATATTTTTTTAAATCATCACAAACACATTAAATTGTTGGCTGGTAATACCCTAATCTAAATTCTCCTCCCCATACACTCCTGCCATTTTGATGCCTAGCTATAATTTGTTTTTATGTATTCAGTTACAACATCCTATTAATTTTTTTCCCTTTTCCTTCCACCTAAACTTAAGCCAAGTAGTCTCCTCTTCCTTATTATTATAACTGAACACCAGTCAAACACCAAACTGGACATGGCAAGGTAGATAAAAATTTAACAATTTTGGACACATATTTATTAATTCTAAAGAAAGAATTGATCATCCTCATGTTCTTTTTTTTCCTGCAATTATTTTTGTTCTTTCTTTAATTTTTTTTACTTGCATTTCACTTTTTCATCACAAAATGTTTTTGTTAATGCTGTTGTATTGCAATCCTGCTTCACTTTATCTTTATATATTTTATATATTAATTAATTGCTCTTTATCTGCCAGGAAGAAAGTTCACAGATGATGTTAAATGTCAAAAGTATTATCTTTTATTCTTTCTCCACTCAGAATTGAAGTGCCAACAGGTCCCCAATAGCCTTTGGCACTGTATCTTTACTTGCTCTGACAGTCAAACGATACATCTGCAAAACAAAATTCATAAAAATTAATGTTTAATAATAATTATTAATGGTTTCTAATTTAGATACAAGACTAATAATTTGTAGGATAGGGTAAGTTGATTAAATTAATCCCCAGTATTTGACTGGTATTTATTTAACGAACTCAGAAGGACGAAAGGGAAGTTGAACTCAGAATGTAAAGAGCCAGAATAAATACTTCCAAATCATTTTTTGTCTGATACTAATCATTCTGTCAGTCCATGAACCTTATGATTAATAACATGAAAGGTTACTGATATACCTCACCTCCACTATGAAAAAAAAAAAACATTATAAAATCATACAACTGATGCAAAGAAAGCAGTAAAATTGAGAATGGCTACACTCATAGAATATAAATATGATATCTAACAGGGTTATCTTTTCATATAGTAACTTGGGCACCACATGAAATGAAAAATGAAATTTACAGCTCAAATTTATGCAGGTTTAGCTGACCTCCTACAAGGTTGCACCTTATAGGAGGGTTTTGGGGTACTTTAATAATAGGGGCCCCAATCCTATCATGAAAAGCAATGTGAAATGAAGCAACTTGCTCAAAAATACAACATGCCACCTGGTTTAGGAATTGAATCAAGGATTTCAGCATGAGGATAGCAACCTTGCCTTTGCTTCGGTAATGAAAATTGCTACATAAACAACAAACAGTGCTCCAATGCTCCATAGGGAGCCAAAAGAATAAAGATTTCATACCTGAGCTTGTAAATTGGGTTCTAATCGTACTAAACAGCCAATTTGCTGACTCCTGGTTTGTAAGATACCAGCTGACACAAAATTATCTTTATTAGGATCAATGCCTTCTAAAACACTCAAGTTGAAACCAAGGATCTGAAATGTTCAGAAAAAAATATAATAAATTGAATTATGTACTCATTAGAATATAACATTAACATAAATCACAAAGAAGTTGAAAATAATAAAATCTTTAACCCTTTTGGTACCAAACCGTCTGGAACAGTTTTACAAAACATTTTAATGTTTGCTTTCTCCATGCTGGCATAGGTTGAACTAGTTTTTATGTAACAGTTTTTCTACAGCCTGATGTCCTACTTGACACCAACTCATACTTTTTCTATGTGGTATATAAAGCTGACTGTCAATGAATTGCTAAGCTGAGAGACATATTGTTTAAGTGGGACATAAACAAATGCTAGTGAAAACCTAGTGGTAAGGGTGTTGGACACCACGGAAACCAAGACAAGCACCAGCCTGAAGAGCCTCCTAAACTGTTTTTTCTTTTTAAACAAATGTTAAACCTGGCAGGCTCTTTTTTTTATATACATAATAGCACATGTGGATGTGTGTGTGTATGAAATTAGCTATGCAATGGGCTTTCTCACAGTTTCCATCTACAAAATTCACTCACAGGTCATTGGTTGATTGAGGCTATTGTAGAAAGCAAATTTCTTAACCCTTCAGTCATGTCTGTGTCTCATACCGGAGCAGATCATTTAATTAGTTATCTTGTTTCAACCTTATATAAATGCTTACAAAAACTCAGTAATACAATAACTCTTACCTTGGCCTTTGATTGTTCTGCATCCATAGAATTCTGAGCCTGGAATATCTTCTGCGATTCTTGCTGTGGGCTATATTAAAAACAAATAACAAAAACTGTTAAATCCTTCAAATTGATATTAATAATTAATTAAATTAAATATTTTTTCTTTAGATTAGCATCAGGAAGAGCATCCAGCTGGTAAAACCCAGACCAAATATAGAATGTATGAGCATGTTTTGGTTTTCAGGCAAGTCTAGTCTGAGACTGTTATGACTTGTCCAGCCTCTGCCAGCATGCAAAGCAGACATAAAACGATGATGATGCATTTTGTTCCTCTTTAGATCTGTTTACTTCTACTAGCAAAGGTTGGAGCAATGTGTAAGAATTGTAGGAGAAAGTATTTTCGTAAGAGAGAAAAACTCAAATGCAAATGAAGATAGGCAGAGGATATGTGTTTTGCATACGTTTTTTTTTTTTTATTGTTCAGTTAGAAAGGGAAGGGCACTGTTCATCAGCCTTTTCAGATCCTTGAAGACAAGTTGGAGAGAGGAAAGTGTCCTAAAACCAGAAACCTAGCCTGAATGCTTATCACAGTGTGAGCTTTTTTAAAGGTACCCAAGGGACAGATTAAGTTTACCATGCAAGTAGATCACTGTAGGGGTTGAACTCAGAATGTAAAGAGCCAGAACAAATACAACATTGCATCTTGTCTGATACTCTAACAATTCTGCCAATCCACTGTCCTAGACTGGTACATTATTGTATCAACCTGAAAGGACAATAGTGGTTAACCAAAGCAGGATTTGTAATCAGAGTGCAGAGAGATAGAGCATTTTGTCCTATGCTTTTAATGTTTCTGCTGCTTCTTCTATATCATCATCATCATTTTACGTCCGCTTTTCTCTGCTTGCAAGGGTGGGACGGGTCTTATTCAGCACAGCATCTCTCCACTCGTCACGGTCCTTCGTCATCTCCACCGTGAGCTTCAATGATCTGAAGTCTGTTCTCACCACCTCCGCCCATGTTTTTCGTGGTCTACCTCTACCACGTCTTCCTTCAACTGGCATTTCCTGGCACTTCTTCACCCATCGGTCATCCTCCATGCGCCTCACATGTCCATACCACCTCAGTCTCCTCTCCCGTACATTACATTCTATCCCTCTCAGACACAGTTTCTCTTTCAACACATTATGCTGGGTCGTTCACGCACATTTGCACTGCACATCCAACGGAGCATGCTTGCCTCATTTCTATCCAGCCGTCGCATATCCTCTGCAGTTGCTGCCCATGTCTCACTACCATGCAGCATCGCGCTCCTCACACAGGCATCATACAACCGGCCTTTCGTACGCAGGGAGAAACCCTTCTTTGTCAACAGAGGAAGCTGTTCCCTAAACTTCTTCCAACCCGTCCTTATTCTAGATACTATGGCCTCGGAACACGCTCCTCCCATGCTAATCTGATCTAGGTACCGGAAGCTATCCACCACTTATATAGCGCCCTCCTGCATCTAAAAAATATGTCTATCAATGCGACTTCTACTGTCTAATTTCCCTGTACATCTACTGCATACATATTTCTCCCTACCTGTTAGTTTGCCTGCTATCCCGCTACATCTCTTGTGTACCCAGGATCTGCATTGTGTGCATTTTATAGAATTTATGCCAGTTCCTTTTCTGCATATCGAACATGGCCATTTCCCTGACGGAATCAGGGTTTTGTCCTCTTTTCTACTCATCAACACTTTTGTCTTAGCTAGGTTCACTCTCAGTCCTCTTGCTTCCAACTGCTGTTCCCATAGCCAGAATTTATTCTCTAGCTCCTCTTCTGATTCTGCTATAAGAACCAGATCGTCAGCATAGAGAAGTTCCCATGGACACCAGTCTTAAACTCCTCTGTTATGGCTTGGAGGACTATAATGAACAAGAGCGGGCTGAGGACCGAACCTTGGTGTACTCCTACTTGTATCTGGAATTCCTCACTAAACTCCATTCCTACTCTGACTTTACTGAGAGTACCTCTGTACAAATTTTGCACTGTCCTCACAAGCCATTACTCAACACCTAGCTTCCTTAGGGACCACCAGATGACAGATCGGGGTACCCTATCAAAGGCCTTCTCTAGGTCAACAAAGGCTAAGTATAGTGGCTTATTTTTCTCTAAGAACCTCTCTTGCAATTGTCTCACCAAGAAGAGGGCATCTGTTGTACTCTTCCCAAGCACAAAACCAAACTGCATCTGATCTAGTTTGACCCTTTCTCTAATTAGTTGTGCTAATATCCTTTCTGCCACTTTCATAACCTGATCCATCAGTTTTATACCTCTATAATTGCTCCTCTCCAGAGCATCCCCTTTACCTTTGTAGCAATTTATGAGAATACTGCTGCACCAGTCTTTGGGTATGACACCACCATATATAGCCTGATTGATGATGCGTGCAACCAGTTTAGTGCCTACGTCCCCTGATGCCTTCAGCATCTCAGCAACTATTCCCGATGGTCCAGCAGCCTTACCATTTTTCATCGCCTCTTGGACCCTATATTCGTCAATCTCAATAGCTGGTCCCTCTGTCGAATCTACTAAGGGTAATTTCTCTCTCTCCCATTCGTGCTCCACATTCATCAGTCTCTCATAATGACATTTCCAGGCCTCCTTTTTCTGATCATTCGTGACACTAAGTACACCGGCATCATCCCGGACACATTTATCTCCAACAACATCCTGATTTGCATTGACACACTGCCTTGCAATGTGGAACACCGCACGCCTCTGATCTTCCCGTCGCAGAACATTGGCAAACCTCCTACTCTCTGCCTCCTTGCATGCTAAGTACACCTGACTTCTAGCTTCTCTCTTAGTGGCTGTATATTCTTCCCTACTCCTACCCTTTTTCCAAGCCTTCCATGCTAGTCTTTTGTCTCTAATGGCCTTATCTACTGTGCTGTTCCACCACCAGGTCACTCTCTGTCTGGTTGGAGCTCTGCTCCAGCCACAAGTTTCATCAGTAGCCTGCAGCAAGTTGTCACGTAAGAAATTCCAGTTATTATCTATGTCATACGTCTCTAAATCGACTTCTTTTTCGTCATATACATCTTGAAGGACCTTTCCTAAATTTGTATTTTAGTGAAAGGTCTTTTAGCTTCCAGACCTTTCTTCTCCACACCTTCCTATATGTCTCATTCCATCTCTTGCTTACTGAGATATCACTAACGATTAACTTATGCTGTGGGGTACATTCTTCCCCAGGGTATGCCTTGGCATTAGACACTATCTGCTGTCCCGCTGCCTAACTAGTAAGAAGTCAATCTGGCTTATGTGCTCACCAGATTTGTAGGTTATTAGGTGATTGGCAGGTTTCTGGAAGTTTGTGTTGCAAATAGTCAATGTACCTGCATCACAAAATTCAAGAAGTCTCACTCCTTCTTCATTTCTTGAACCGTAACCGTGCCCACCATGTACCCCAGTGTAACCATCCTGGAGCTGTCCAACATGACCATTGAAGTCTCCTGCTAGCATAACGATGTCTCCGTCATCTGTCATTGCGGTTGTTTGTAAAAGTTGCTCGTAAAAGCAGTCTTTCTCATCTTTGCCTAGGCCTGCTTGGGGAGCATAGACCGAGATGATTGTCAGTAGTCTCCTACCTACAACTAATCTAAGCTTAATTATTCGATTACTAACTCGAACTACCTCTATTGTCTTATTGATCCATTTCTCAGCCAGGAAAATGCCTACTCCCTCTAACCCATCATCCTGACCTACCCAGAATAGCTTATAGCTAAGACGTTTGCCTACGACTAGTCTCGCAGAGGCACCTCTCCATCTCACCTCTTGCACGCAGCAAACATCCACCTGCCTTCTCTCCAGCATCTCCGCTATTTCAGCAGATCTACCTCTGAGAGTGCCAACATTAAGTGTTGCAACTCTGAGATGCGACGTCTTCATATTTTGTTGTTCCTATTTGTTGCTGTGCTGATAAGCGTTTTGGCATTGATACACTGGTTGGATGCCCTTCCTAACACCAGCGCCACTTTACAGCATGGACTGGGTGCTTTTATTTGTGCCACCAGCACTAGAGAGGATGTCTTACTAGACTCAAGGGCCCTCTCTACCCCTCCATTTTACAGCATGGTCATTAAAAAAATAAAAATAAAAAAATAAATTTAAAAAAATGATTGACACGACACACACACACACACTCACACACCAACACTCATGCATACAAACCACAAACACACACACACGCCACTCACATACCAACATTCATTCATGCATATAAACACACACCACTCACAAACACACACACACACACATATATATATATATATATATTACCGGCAGTACTGATACAAATACAAAGTCAAAATCATGTCAACTGTTGACTTTTCCCAGTCCAGTTCAGTTTTTATATAATAATAATAATAATAATTGTTTGCTTTATGTATGATATTAATACAAGAGAGAAGAAAAACAATTATACAAACAAGGTATATTAGTAAAAAATGCATGTTTAGGCAAAGAGGGGATTTTTAAGGTGATCAAACTCCAATGATAAAGGATTATTATTATTACTGGGCTTAGAATTGAGCTAGCAAGCTTTCTTTAAAATCTAATGCTGTAGAAAGAGAAAGCCCCCACCCTGCCCCTATATTGGAAGTCATTCTCAACAAGACAGTAAAGTAAATAACCAACAATACAGTAGGCTCAAAGCAATCACTTGATAATCTAATGAGATGTAACCCTTGAATTCAGAAAATGATCAGAAGGTTTAAAAGAATTAACCCTTTTCATACAAACCTGCCTGAAACTGACCCGATTCATCATCATCAACGTTTAACGTCCGTGTTCCACGCTTGCATGGGTTTGGACGGGGGTTTTCCCACTTGAGGCAAGAGTGATCGTCTTGCTCGCATAGGACTGTCTGGCAGGTTTTCTACAGTTGGATGCCCTTCCTAACACCAACCACATTTACAGTGTGGGTCTGGGAGGTTTTTACTGTGTTGCCTACACGGCCACATTACAGCGTGGACTGTGTGTTTTTTTGTCGTGACACCTACACGATCTCATTTGTTTCGGCCTGGATGGTGTGGCACCAACATAACTTTACATAGAAGGGGGCGGTGTGGATGGGGTGGGGGTGGTGGGACGGGGGAGTATTTTGTTAGAGATGCCTACTGACTGTAGTAGGTTTTACTTTGTATTTAGGTAAGGCGGGTCTTCTCTATTACTGAGTACCGCCAAAGGTCTCGGCCCAGTGACATTGTCTTGGTGAGGTGTAAGTGTGTGAGGTCGGAGTTTATCAGCTCGTCCCAGGTTTTTCTGGGTCTGCCTATTCCGTGGCTACCGTCTATCTTTATTGCCCTGCACTTTGTTATACAGCTATCGTCCTTCATGCGCATCACGTGACCATAGCAACGTAGCCTTCTCTCTAGTAAACAACATCTGATCCCTCTTATTTCTAATTTTTTCCTTAGTTCGTTTATGCTTTGTCGTTCACGTATATTACTATTACACATCCAGCGGAGCATGCAAGCTTCGTTTCTCTCTAGTCTGCGTATATCCTCTGCACACAATGCCCAGGTCTCACTGCCATGCAACATTGCTGTTCGTATGCAGGCATCATACAGCCTGCCTTTCACATTTTTAGGGAGAACCCTTTAGCGGCTAATAGTGGTATAAGCTCTCTGAACTTTTTCCACCCAGTTCTGACTCTAGCTACTGTACTTTCAGAGCACCCTCCCCCACTGCTGATTTTGTCACCCAGGTAACGGAAGCTGTCCACTATTTCTATAGAACCCTCTGCGCAGTTGAAAGAGCTAGTATTTTGTGGGCACTTGCTGCTACTTATTGCCCCAGAACACCAGCCACATGTAAAATCTATGTTCTTAGTTAGCTTACCTGTGATCTCACTACATCTTTTATGCACCCAAACTTTGCATTTGGGACACAAAATGGAATTTCTACCTACGCCTTTCCTACACTCTGCGCATGGCCACTTCCCGGAGGGGACCGCCGCCTTATTTTCTTTCTTACAAACTAGAACTTTAGTCTTAGCCAGGTTAATTTTAAGGCCTTTTGATTCTAGGCCGTGCTTCCATGTTTGGAATTTCTTCTCTAGTTCGGCCATTGATTCAGCTATGAGCGTTAGATCATCTGCGTATAGGAGTTCCCATGGGCAGCCGGTCTTGAACTCCACTGTTATAGCCTGGAGGGCAATAATAAATAGTAGGGGGCTAAGAACAGAGCCCTGATGAACACCAACTTTTACACTAAACTCTTCACTATATTCGTTGTTAATTCTAACCTTGCTGACTGTTTCTTTATACATGGCTTGTATAGCTCTCACAAGCCATTCATCGACACCTAGTTTTCTAAGAGCCCACCAGATAATGGAACGGGGGACTCTGTCGAAGGCCTTCTCCAAGTCGACGAAAGCTAAGTATAGGGGTTTACTTTTAGCTAGGTACTTCTCCTGTAGTTGTCGTACAATGAAAAGAGCGTCTGTGGTACTTTTTCCTGACACAAACCCGAACTGCATTTCATCTAGATCAATTCGCTCTCTGATTAGTTGCGCTATTACTTTTTCCGTGACCTTCATGACCTGGTCGATTAATTTAATGCCTCTATAGTTACTCCTATCTAGGGCATCTCCTTTACCCTTATAACAGTTAACGATAATGCTGCTACGCCAGTCCTTCGGAACAACCCCATTCTGTACGACTTGTTTGACTATCCGGGTGACCATGGTGTGTCCCACCGTACCAGATGCCTTCAGCATCTCGGCAACTATTTCCGAAGGCCCAGCCGCCTTGCCTGTCTTCATATCTTTGATTGCCTTACTTATTATACTACCCTCGACTAACACTGCTGGTCCCTCTATTGGGTCGATGTGGGGGAGACTGTCTTTCTCCCATTTATTCTCCTCATTTAGTAGCCTTTCATAGTGACACTTCCAAGCTACCTTCTTATCGGCGTCGGTGATGGCAAGTACGCCGTCATCGTTAAGTACACACTTCTCCCCGACAATATCACTGTTTTCCTTGACACATTGCCTAGCAATCCTGAACACCTCACGTTTTTGGTCCTCACGTTGTAGAACATGCTTGAACTTTCTTTCCTCTGCTTCCCTTCTTGCGAAGTACACTTGTCTCCTAGCTTCCCTCCTGGCCACTTGATAGTCTTCTCTGCTTCCCCCATCCCGCCATACTTTCCAAGCCTGCTTTTTGGCCTTAATTGACCCCTCCACCTTACTGTTCCACCACCATGTTACTCTCCTCCTGCCTACAGGCCTGCTCCAGCCACAGACTTCGTCTGCCGCCGTCAGCAGGTTTGCTTTCAGGAATTCCCACTGTTCCTCTACCTTGTACGTCTCTAATTGCTCTTCCTCACTGTCGAAAGCATCAAGTAATATGCTTTGGAATTTATTTTTGGCTGTGGTGTCCTTTAGCTTCCATATTTTTCTCCTGAGGATAGTCCTCTTCTGTTGTCTAGTACGTCTCGTCCTGACTAATGATACAAACCGTTTGTATTAAAGTGTCTATATTTACCTAACAAATCTTCCCTCATAATTTCATGTAAGCGCCTTTAAATTATGCTCAAAACAACAGATAAATAATTATTTCTTTGTTCAATAATAATTATTCCTTTATGAAATTGTCCATTCTTTTTCAAAATTATTTGAAAATCATAGGCAGTATGTTTCATTTAAAAATATGGTAAAGAAAGGGTTAAGGTTATACCCACCAGAGAAACAAAAAGAAGGAAGAGAGTTCCACAAGACAGTCATTCAAGAAAAGAAATTACCAGAGTAGAAACCCTTCTTATCACAGTGAAAGGATGAAAATTAACAGCAAGACAAGTCACTAGAATAGCAACTTTATCCTTTTAGCATCTACATTACTCTACATTTACTATTATATTTTCAAGGTAAAGGCTTTACCTTACATAATTATCTCACATAATATTGAATCTATGAGATTTTGATATTATTTATTTTGAGAACAATACCTTAACATCAGTATGAATGGCCGGTTACAGCCGGTTTGAACAGAAAGAGGTGAGAGAATTCTGGTTGGATATTCCGGTTTAAACACTAAAGGGTTAAGAGAGAGAACAGGTGAAGAAAGTTTAACAGAACAACAGACTGCTCCCATGCCACAAGTTTATAGTTTACTTACTTATTGAGTGCTTTCCATCGAGCAAAGAATATTTCGGTGTTCATTTCAACTGATTCAATAAATTTGTTTAGAGTTACAGGTAACTTTAAGCTGATTTTCTGTTGAGCACCGCTATACCTGAAATATAAAATAATAACATTTTACTTATTTCAGAATATTATTTTTGGAACATTGTGATAGTGCTGATGACAATAAAAATAATTTTTCACAATGTCATATCTAATGCAGTGTGCAAAAGTGAAGATTGTATTGGTATGGACACATAATGCATATGAAAGATGACTGTTGAGTGAAGAAGTGATGAGAGATGATCTCAGAATACTGAACCTGAGAGAGATGCCGAGGAAGGAACACAAGTGGAGGACAGTGACGCTAGAGAAGATCTGTCCAACTCGTGCAAGTATGGAAAAACAGGTGTAAAAATGATGGTGATGATGTCATAAGATCAGAAGTTTGCAGTGGAAAAGTACAGTTAATCAAAAGTAACCCAGGGCATAATTTTTTTTTATATCAACCATGAAAAGGGAATAAATACAGAAGACCCGACTTCCTAGAGGCACGGGCCGAAGCTGAAGCATATATACAATATGCTCTACCCCACCCTCTCCATGAGGACAGGCCGAAGTAAATGCATCCAGTGAAGCCCCCAGCTCACACTGTAAAGTGGTCATGATGGTGAGACTGCAAAAAGTGCCTAGTCCATGCTGTAAAGTGGCCGCGTAGGCATCACGACAAAAGGCACCCAGTACTCACTGTAAATGAGGTTGGCATTAAGAAGGGCATCCAACTGTAGAAACCAAGCCAGAATCAGTTCTGTATGAGCAAGACATGGTCACCTGACCTAGCATTGCCCACAACAGGACAACTCATCTAACCCATGCTAGTGTGGAAGAATGGCCGTAAAATGGTGATGATGATCATACCAAGATTATAGAACACAGTGTAGAGGATATCACTATTACAATTAAGTTGAATATTCATTTTCCAATGCTTGAATGACAGATCTATTTTCATGTTGTGTTCTCAGTCGCTGGACTGTTGCCTTCCTTTCCTAAATTGGGCTGAAATTATAGCTCCATGAAGTGAAATGGCTGATACAGCAGATATCGCTGATTGTTCTTCATAGCAACACTTTTGCTATCTTGTCCAAAGGGACACAGCTGAGATATGCTGTTGAACTAAATAAAGGGACTCAACAAGCAATACCTCAGTGATGTAAACACATATAAACAAAGATGCATACAAGTTTGAGAAAGGAAAGAAATTCTTGTTAATTATACATTTATATAGATTTTATGTGGCAAACATAGTAGATGTATTTCTTTTCATATAGCACAAAAGGAAAGAAACCAGGCTACATAGGAGGCAAGCTCAGGACAAAAGAACATACTGGTATGAGTAACATAGTGCAATATGAAACTGAAACCTTCCTTCATCGTTTTATATATAAACCTTTGTCATGTTCCAAACACCAGCTTAATAATGAGAAAACTAGTTAAATATTAGTTATATTACTATCCAAATTCTTGATTGTTTTCAAAATTATTTTAAAATCACATGCAGTGTCTTTCATTAGAACTATAGCAATGAGTAACATAGTCAGGTATGAACGAAAGCAAATGTATCTTCCAATCTTTATATTATGCATTTTAAGTGATTTTTCTTGCTATTTTTAGGTGGCTATGTACAAAAGAACAAGGAAACTAGGGACAGTTTATAGAGACAGCCGAAAGAATTTAGCCAAATAATCTATTTATTACTAATACTTATTTACTAAAAAAAAGTATTTAAAATTTTACCCAGTACTGAAATGTTCCACTGTGACAAACCTATCAGTATTGCTCATAGCTCAGGTTGCATTTTACATGAAGTAGACTTATATAACTGTAGATATAGAAATTCTTATAATTGCATGTAATTATACAATATATATTAATTGGCATTCCAGAACTACTTTATGCAATATGTCCTTTTTAAAGACTAATAGGGATGGATTGGCTGCTATTTCTAGCAGGTTGAGTGATCACATAGAAGTTACCTTTTCCCCTCACTAAAACTAAATCCCCTTTAGAATCAGGAATTATAACCCACATAATTTTTCTGAACATAGTTGATTTGAGAAAGAGAGAGAGTGAGGGGGAGTGAGGAAATATTGTGAAAGAATCAATCCTAGTACCATGCTGGTATTTTTTCTTTTACCAGTCTTGAAAATATGCAAGGCAAAGTTGACCTTGGTGGGATTTGAGCACAGAAAACACAAAGAATCAGAATGAATACCACAAAACATTCCATCCAACATTCTAATGGCTGCCAATTTACCACCTAAATAAGTACTTACATGAATTTTATGTGAACAATTGGTGATTCAGTAAACTCTTCGATGCATTCTATGTTGAATATCTGTTGGACTTGAGCTCCTCCTTCTATTACAGTTCCAACAGGTTTGGGTTGTATAACCAACTGTACTAGTAGTTAAGGAAATCAATCAACAATTTAAAAGAACAATTGAAAAAAATATCTTGGGGATAAATAATTCATATTTAGTGATGGTACTAACAATATGGGTATGTATAATAAATATACACATAGTCTTCTTGTGATGTCACAGCTACATCAGTAGTCATGAGGTAGCTATGATATAACCATGGCTTAAAATACAGCAAGACTATATGTATGTTTATATATATATAAACATATTGTATATGGGCCCATCTATACCTTTCATAATATATATTATGTAAATAAAAGGATATGATTGCTAATTTTATCTGAACATTCTATATCAACGGAGAAAGCTGTGAAATGGAATGATGTCTTGTTTCCGTAAAACATTCCTAATCGGCATAAGTTCTGTCTATATTCAGATTTAACTCCAATCTGCAAAAGGTCGTTTTCAAAAAGCACACCATTGTTTTTACAGATAAATCTGTGAAGAAAGAAAAGAATATATATATATCATATCCAATACAGATTTTGTTTTTTAAAGACATGAAATATTTTCATACAACTTGTGATATAGATATGTAATGAATGTTGTGAAGAGAAATAGAATGAGATGGTTGGGTCATGAATTGAGAAATGATAAAAGTAACAAGCAGAGGAGAAAATTAATGTAGAAGGAAGTAAAAGACCAAGAAAGACACGGTTAAAAAGATGATGGAGAAAGAAATTAAAGCTAGGGGACAAGTGTGGGAAATGTTGATGATAGAGGCTTTAGCAGAAACAAATGACCTCAAAATGTTTGTTGCGATAGATGTCTAATGCTTTCATTGCTATAGTTCTAATGAAAGACACTGCATGTGATTTTAAAATAATTTTGAAAACAATCAAGAATTTGGATAGTAATATAACTAATATTTAACTAGTTTTCTCATTATTAAGCTGGTGTTTGGAACATAACAAAGGTTTATATATAAAACGATGAAGGAAGGTTTCAGTTTCATATTGTAGAATCTGAGGCATTTTCAGATAGTTTAATATCAAAAGGGTAAAAGACTCAAAACTGCTTTTCAATGAAAATAAGTAATCCAATTAACTTGTTGCTCCATCTGAGCTCAGTTTATCAAATAACTTCATTTGGAGCAACTATTTATCTCCTTAATATCAAAGGTTTGGATTTATTTTTTTTGTCATAATGGCCACCACAATAAAATGCACCTTGATCTTAGAGGCTCAATATATCACACAGGATTCTAACAGTGCTAGTGATGGTAGAAATATGGGCACTGCCTACGAAGTCAGGAATCTCAAGGCTTTGGAAG
Organism: Eledone cirrhosa; assembly: GCA_964016885.1. Classification (NCBI taxonomy): domain Eukaryota; kingdom Metazoa; phylum Mollusca; class Cephalopoda; order Octopoda; family Eledonidae; genus Eledone; species Eledone cirrhosa. Next base: position 62,282,023 of record OZ024740.1, on the reverse strand, counting down.
AAAGATGTAAAGAGTTTAGAGACCGTGCCTAACACCCCAATGGCGGTTGGCACATCTGTCTCTACATGATGTTCAGTTTTAATAGCGCCTGCAAGATCTGCATACTTATTGAGCTTTTCCATTTCCTTTTCAGTCACATTGTGGTCTTGAGGGACTGACCGCAATATCAATTAAAGTCAATTTTTGGAGTTGTTTGTTTTTACAATAATATAAGGGTAGTTGTGTTGGACTTTGTTTGTGATCTTGATGTCTCAAAACTCCCGACAGGTAGGATTCAAGAGGTGTATGTTCATACCGCTGACATCGCATTTTGATGATGTACTTTTTGCGCAACTCCCAATGGACTTTTTTTGCTATAAGATGATGCTAGATTTTATAACATCTTTTTGCTAATTGCTCACAGCCACTAGCAATATGTGCCACAGATTCGTCTGCTTTATGACATACTATGCAAAGTATGGAGCAATTCTATCCATCGATGTTAGATTTTACCTAATTGGTTCTGAGTACCTGGTTGTGTGCAGCAGTAATAATAGCCTCTGTGCTTTTTTCAATCCAACCTGGCCTAATCCAAAGCCAAGACCAAGGATCAGCAATGTCTTTAATTGTTTTGAAATTGTTATGAAAATGATAGTATGATATTATTATTTATTACTATTAAAAGAAAGTAATAGTAAATGCTTTACAAACAAACAAAAATACATACTTTTTAAAACTTTCATCTGCCCCCAACGTTAGTCCGGATGATTCTAAGCCATTTGATGCAGTAGGATAATTATCAGCAAAAACATCAACCAGCAGACCACTTGCTGATCCTAGCTTATTTATAGTGGAAGGTGTAGAAGATCCCAGCCCAAGAAGATCTATAGAGACACCTGTATTGCTAGGAGTGGAATGCTGAAATAAAAAGCATATATAATATTATTTTTCTACAGTCAATGTATGTAACACTTACTATGGAATGAAATAGAAGACATAATATATTAGTATAAGACACAACATTTATTCATAAGATGATTGATAAACTATGGAATGAAATAGAAGACGCAATCTATTTTAGACACACATCATTTACATTATTCTTAAGACAATCTATTGAGAAATAAATATTTAAAATTAAATGTGTGATATATATATATATATATAGTAATAATAGGTAGGTAAAAATATCCAAGATATTGACTCAAGTCAAGAGGGCAGGTTTGAATATAATCATTAAAGCCAGTTACTACAAAGGCGCCATACCAGGTACGTACATTTTGTTAGCTCTGAGGAGCAACATGTTTAAGCTGTGGCAGTTCATTTTCATTGGCACAGGTTGAACAAGTTGGTCCTTAGGGTTAATGAAACATATGTAGCTGGTATGGTGCTGTTGTAGTAACTGGCCTTAATAATTGTTTCTACTTTTGGCACAAGGCCAGCAATTACCAAGTGTATTACTGGTACTTTATTTTATCGACCCCGTAAGGATGAAAGGTAAAGTTAACCTCGGCGGATATATATAATAGGTGGTTCAGTAGTTATATATATTAGTGATATATTTACTTAGTATCTGAAGGTCAATAGTGGGACACCTGCTCTACTTGGTTCATTAACACTATGGAGTCAAGTACAGCTATATACACTTTTCCAAGTTAGGAAAATATACTAAAATTTGTTAAAATGTTACCAACATATAGCAAAATGATATTATAGATAGATTATATCTGTGATTAAAGTGTTTGTTGTATGCATTATTCTTTCAATACATTTTCATTGATTTTAATAGTATAATTGCAATGGAAAGATAGATGGAAGTGAACCAGTATTTTTTCATGGATAATTGTATAGAACTCTTTCTAGAGCATGTTCACTTCATCATCACCTTTTTACATCTATTTTCCATGCTTGTATGGGTTAGATGGGTTGTCAGGCTCTAAGGCTAGACATGCAGGTCTATGGCTAGATGCCTTTCTTAATGTCCACCACTTCCCAGAGTGTACCAGGTTCATTTTCTCATGGCACCATAACTACTACATGACAGAGTGGACTGGATGCATTTATTTCATGGCACCAGCACTACCACTTTATAGAGTGAACCGAGTGCATTTTATTGTGACACCAGCATTTCCACATTCCAGTGTGGGAAGAGCACTGAACACATTTTATTGTGGAACCAGTACTATCACATTTCAACAATCGGGCATTCATATCCATGACTGGGTTTGATGTAAAGATAAAAATAATTGATGACACATTTTAAAGTAAAAAAGGGGACTAGAGTACAACAAAGAAAGTTTTCAATAATGTTCTCTCCTAACACTACAACTTCAATATTACCTATATGGACTTTACACCACCTTAAGAATCAAATGTTTCAAAAGAAAATATATATTTCATAATTCTCAAAAAACATCTAACAATCTTAGAGTATTCAAAATAGTGATTAAATGAATTGAAACACACAAATACAATTAGAGAAAATATTGATGCAGATCAAGAAAATATTTCTAAATAATATCTACATTAAAAGTAGTTTAGCTAAACTGGGATCTAATCCAACACTATGCAGGTAGTGAGGGGCTGTAGTGCTCAGACTTACCCTTTTTTTAAATTTGCCCTGTGAAACAATAAAAGAGACTATAACAATCTATCTCACAAAGGATATTTTATGAAGAACTGTTAAACCATTAATTCCAATACAAAACTAACTTAAAATAAAAAGAAAATTAGCAAAAATATTCAGAAATGCTTTACAATAAAGCATTGTAAAAGTTAGATAACTAAAAGAATCTGTTGAGAAAATTTCCTAGTTTTGAAAAATGACTTCTCATTAGATGCTATAAAATATGCAGTTTAGGTATACCATATTTCTGCATGTTGTAAGAGGCAACTAGAACAATAGGTCCCAGCAAAGGCACCGGCAGAAAAACATGGCCTCAAAAAGAGGTATTAGAAAGATGGAAAATATTGGTGCATTTTTATTTCAGATTCTTATACAACACATGTAACAAGTGTTTTAAAACAATTTTCTCCACTAAAAGAATCTGAAATAAAAAGCACCAATATTTTCCATCTTTCTAATACATCTATAATTATTTAGAATAGAAAGAAAATCAGTGAAAATATTCAGAAATGTTTACTAATATGTATTGTAAAAGTTAGTGAGATAACTAAAATGATATGTTGTGAGTGGTATTTCTTAGTTTTGAAAAATTACTTCTCATTAGATTTTGCTTTAATTATTACTGTGTATATTCAATTTAGAATAGGTACACGATTTTTCTGCATGTCATACAAAGTGGCTAAAAGTGTTGTTGCCAGGAAGGGCTTTTGGCTGTAAAAGCTTGCCTCAAAAAGAATCCCATGTTATACGGCGTGCATGGGTTGCATCTATTAATATTTTATAACTTTACAGAGTAAATTTGGTTTTAAATCGATTAACAGAAAGTAAAGTGATTAGAGAGAGAGAGAATGAAGCAGTTTGTCTGTGCTAACAGCTAACACTTTAGTCTGCTCCATGTTTATACAACTATCTCTACAAAGATATAACATTTAACTCTTAACATTGTGTACCATATGAAACATCATTAGCAAGAAATTCTTGGAAAGTACAAAAAACAACACTATGACTGCATGACATTAACACTTTAGCCTTTACATTATTCTATCTATATTATTATATTTTCATGGTAAAGGCTTTACCTCACATAATATTGAATCATGGGATTTTGATATTATTTATTTTGAGAACAATAAGTATGAGCAGCCAGTTACAGCTGGTTTGAACAAAAAGAGGTGAGAAAATTTTGGCCGGATACGGCCACTTTAAATGCTAAAGGGTTAAAAATTAAAGCCTTTCATTTATTGAAAAAGAGTATAAACAAATTAATTAACAATCCTATGACACCATTTTTAGATATTTTCTGCTAAAACATTACAGGATATTAAGAGTCAAAAAAGAAAAAAAAGGAAGTAGAGTTTTTTAAAGCAGACCTGTGATGATGGAGGTGAGCTAGCATGTTCCAAATTGTTACTGATCTGGGCCTGAGGTATGTGCTTATGTTCCTTTATTTCTGCTGTTTCTGGTACACTTGATGGTTTCTTTTTCTTCAGTTTAGCCAAAATTGAAGACTCACGTTCAGGGAATGGAGGCATTTCTTCCAAAACAGTAGCCTGATTAACAAAACAACAATATACCAAGTTAAAATGAGAATAGTAAATTTATTAAACTCTTTAAATTGAGTATGACTTGTAGAATGTACCATGCTTTCACTGAGGGTTTTAGGTGCTAATTTAGTTATGAGCAGACTCAGATAACCTCCTTTCAACCCTCTTTTCCTTGATCTAGTGGAACATCCAAGCCATGAGAGAGAGAGAGCAAGAGAGAGATGAACCAGCAGTGGACTAGTACTTTATCAACTTTGAAAGGGTGAAATAAAGGAAGGGCATACAACTATAATAAAAGCTGTGACAAAAAGTCTCATCATCCAACCCATGTCAACTTAGAAAAGCAGACATAAAACTGATGACGATTTTCACCACATTAGCATTACAAATTGATTAAACTCATATTTAGTAATTAACTGTGATCTGTGTAATTGTTTAAATTAGCAGCAATAGGATTCTCTCCCTGAACAAAAGGTAAATTGTAAGATGTTTGTATATATTCTGCAACGTCGCATGGTACATATATATTGAATGCAAAGAGTGTGTGAAAGTTGGATATGTAACGTTAGTGAGCATGAACAACAAAGCACAGGTGAGATGAGAGAGAAACTAGATGTATGGGGAATGAGATGTGTGCAACAAAGATAATACCAGTATGGACATGATGTACATATGGATGATGAGAGCTTGGTTAAGAAGTGTCAGGAGTTCCAAGAGGAAGAAAGCTGTGGAATAGAATACCAAGGAAGACTTTGGCAGAAGTGGTGAAAGCTGATTTGAAGATGTTGAATGTCACAAATAAGATGGGGAAGGGACACAAGTGAAAAACATTGTTTTGAAGAGAAATTGTCTAACATATACAAGCATGGAAAAATGGATGCAAAAATTATGGTTTTAATGTTTTCTACATTTAGAAAACAAATAAAATATGAATTAAAAAAAACTGAGATTGTTCTTACCAAGACATCAGCAGTGGCCACAGTACTGAGCTGTAAATACTCCATAGAACGTTGTTGGATTTCTACATCTGGATTCTTTAGGTTGTTACCACTTTTAAGGACCTTTAAAGTAAAAAAATAAAATGACAAAACAATTGTAGTGACCTACATTCCGCGGGCTCACATACATTCTCTGTGCGTGATTTGGCTCAGTTCAGCCAATCAGCGCCAGTAGAAGAGGATGTATCCCTACGCGCCCTGAGGAAGAAATTCCCCGCGAAGATTTGAAGAATCTCGCTCTGGTACCGGAAACTTCAAGCCAGCAACACGCATAATGTAACAGTGAGATATTGCACCCCTAGCCTCGCCGGCTTAACGGCGCAATGGCACATTCCCTTTTGTAACCTCTTTTTACCTGTAACTTCAACTATATAAATAAACAGACATTTCATCTCTAATTACTGCGGTTGAAGTCGTTATTATGTTACTCGTGTCTCAATAACATCTTTTATCCATGCTGCTGGAATTGGCGACCTGACGAAAGGAATATTGTAAATAGATGGTAAATAGATCGAGGGACCTTCCCTCACGTCTATGTCAACAAGATAATCCAACGAGGATACTATCACTTACCACACTGGCAACTAACGACCACTGATTCTACCACCCTGCTAAAGTGGCGATAACATCTATAACTAATACTGCTAAACAATAAACACTAAATTGAAAATATTGTCCTTACAAATATCAATTTAGAAAACAGTTAAAACAGTGCATAGTGTTAAATACACATGTTAGAATATGTTTCCATGTCCAAAGATGAAGTTAATAATATGAAAAAATATAATCTTATAAATGTTTTTGTTAAATTAAGATAATCAAATTAACATTTAAAAAAAAAAAATGTTTCTTTCATTCCTTATTGCAGGTGTTATAATGAGAAAATCTTAGCTTTCAGTGAAAGATTTTCACCCAGTATAGTTACAAATCCTGCTAGATGGCTACTCCCAGGCCAGGCCTATATCTGTCAGGTCCATTGATGCCAATTTATAATAGATTATTGTTGAATAGCTTCTGTTAATTCTGCTTAAATAAACTTATTCAAACATAATCAATCAAATAACTTAATTGGTTGTCACAACAGTTATGGATATCTTAGATAATATTTAAAATATAAAACATTTGATTTCCATTTGATGGTAGGATTTTTGTTGAAAGAGATTTGGCTTCTATATTTCAAAGGCTGACTAATAATATAGAATAACCTTTTGATGGTTTGAAGTATGTTTTTTTTTTAACTGTTTAGCCAGGGAGAGAAAGGCAGTGCCCATGACTCTTTTCAAGACCTCCAAGAGTGGTGGGAGGGAGTATGATACCCTCCCTTTAACTGGAAATTTGATCAAAGTGAACTCTGCTAAGGTCATGTTGTTAAATTGAGTGAGATTATATCAACCACCCAAGTGAGCTACAATAGTATTTGAACTAAAAATACAAAGAACATGAACGAATGTCACAAAGCATCTCATTCGATACACTAATAATTCCACTAAGCCACCACCCTAGACTATTTTATTTTATCAATCTCAGAAAGATGAAAAGCAAAGTTGTCCTCAGAAGGATGAAAAGCAAGGTGACCATGAGAGGATTTTAATTCATAATACAGAGTAGTAATTTCCCCATCCTTACATCACTAATTATCTTAAGAAATGAATTTCAAGCAACTTTATTTATTCTATTTTAAATTTCAGTTACATCAATCCCCTTCTATCTCGATTCCAGTTTTGTTTGCCTTGAATGGATAGAGATTATGTGGCATAGAGGGGACCTTTTAGCCTTGCACAAGACATTGCAACCTCTCTAGTGCCAGTGCTATGATAAAATGCACTCAGTACATTCTGTAAATTGGTTGATAATTGAATAGTAGCAACATAGGGTAGACAGGACACTTCAGTCACATCAAAGACATGACAACCTTCCTAGTGTTGGAGCCATGATAAAAAGCACCCAGTATACTCTATAAATCAGGAAGGGAAACCAACCATAGAAACCATGTTGAAATGATATGTATGAGTGAAATGTGATCCCCAACTCATCTAGGACAGTAATTCCTAGTAAGTACTGATCTGGATCATGATGACATGTACAACCCATGCCAGGATGGAACAAATAGACATCAGATGGTGATGTGATACTTCTATATAGCAAAGATTTGATCAAGCCATCAGAATATTTTTAAATAAAGTGAAATTTTTCATATACCTTTATTTATAAAAATACAGCTTATAAAAATGAATGTACATACCTCTTGAATAGATGATTTAATCTCAGGAAACAAATTGACAAATTTAATATATGTTGACAATAACAACCCTCTGGTAGCTGCACCACATAAGTGGTATTTTGAATGGAGCAACTCAAACTGAACAATAGGACTAAAAAACAAAAATATGAAATATTGTCGTTATAAAGAGAGAAAATATCACAGGTTAAGGAACATTTAGATAGCAGTCTAGCTGAAATATTAATTTTTTAAAAAGCAAAAGAAAATGGAACTCAGCTGATGAGAGTCCCAGTTGTTTAACCCTTTAGCATTTGCATTACTCTATATATACTATTATATTTTTGTGGTAAAGACTTTATCTTACATAATTATCTCACTTAATATCGAATCTACAAGATTTTGATATTATTTATTTTGAGAACAATCCCTTAACATCAGTATGAGTAGCCAGTTATGGCAGGTTTGAAGAGAAAGAGGTGAGAGAATTCTGGCTGTATACAGCCAGTTTAAATGCTAAAGTGCTAACAGAACAGCCTACTTGTGAAATGAATGTGTAAGTGGCTGACTATTTCAAAGGCACATGTACCTTTAATATAATTTTTATGGAGATTCAGCATGACACAATGTGTGACAAGGACGACATTTATATATATATATATATAAAGTAGTAAGTAGTAATAATATATATTCATCATCATCATCATCATCGTTTAACGTCCATCTTCCACGCTTGCATGGGTTTGGATGGGAGTTTTCCCACTTGAGGCAAGATTGGTTGTCCTGCTCGTATAGGACTGTCTGGCGGGTTTTCTACGGCTGGATGCCCTTCCTAACACCAACCACGTTTACAGTGTGGACTGGGAGGTTTTTACCATGTTACCTACACGGCCACATTACAGCGTGGACTGTGTGTTTTTTTTTTGTCGTGACACCTACACGACCTCATTTGTTTTGGGCTGAATGTTGTGGTACCAACATAACTTTACATTGAAAGGGGTGGTGTGGATGGGGTGGGGGTAGTGGGACGGGGTTGTATTTTGTTAGAGGTGCCTACTGACTGTAGTAGGTTTCACTTTGTACTTAGGTAAGGCGGGTCTTCTCTATTACTGTGTAGCGCCAAAGATCTCGGTCTAGTGACATTGTCTTGGAGAGGTGTAAGTGTGTGAGGTCGGAATTTATCAAGTTGTCCCAGGTTTTTCTGGGTCTGCCTACTCCGTGGCTACCGTCTATTTTTATCGTCCTGCACTTTTTTATACAGCTGTCGTCTTTCATGCGCATCACGTGACTGTACCAACGTAGTCTTCTCTCGAGTAAACAACATCTGATCCCTCTTATTCCTAATTTCTCCCTTAGTTCGTTTATGCTTTGCCGTTCACGTATATTACTATTACACATCCAGCGGAGCATGCAAGCTTCGTTTCTCTCCAGTCTGCATATATCCTCTGCACACAATGCCCACGTCTCACTGCCATGTAACATTGCTGTTCGTATGCAGGCATCATACAGCCTGCCTTTCATTTTTAGAGAGAACCCTTTAGCGGCCAATAGTGGTATAAGCTCTCTGAACTTTTTCCATCCCGTTCTGACTCTAGCTACTGTACTTTCAGAGCACCCTCCCCCACTGCTGATTTTGTCACCCAGGTAACGGAAGCTGTCCACTATTTCTATAGAACCATTTGTGCAATGGAATAAGCTAGTATTCTGTGGGCACTTGCTGCTACTTATTGCACCTGAGCACCGGCCACATATTATTTACTGTAAAAATTTTGTAATATAGTAATTTCTAATTTCAAGATGTTGATAGTGAAACAGACTAACAATAACAGGTACTTCACCTTGATCTTGGGTCACCAGCAATAAGGTTGCCAAACTCGCCCAGAATATAACCTCCAACTTTCACCATGTTTTCATGACAGGCAGGAGCTTGTAGTGCCTGGAACGAAGTAAAGAGAATGAGCAAACATTTAATTTCAGGCAATCTAGAATTGAAATAAAACAAAATAATTGTCTTAATCACAATCTCCACCCACTCTCCTTCACCATAATTATCAACATCATGCTGGGGCACTGCCTTTGATTTATTTGATCATATTGACCACAGTACTAATTTTTTCAAGCCTGGTACTTACTTTATTGTTTTTGTTTTTTTGTCAAACTGTCAAGTTATGGAACACAAACACAAGTGTAAACACACACACACACATCTCTACTACAAGCTTCTGCAGTTTCTGCCTTCCACTCACAAGGCATTGGTCAACCTGAGACTGGAGTAGAAGACACTTTCCTGAGGCATTGGGCTGTGGAACTGAACCCAGATCATATGATTAAGAAGCAAACCCCTTAACCAAACTATTATGCCTCACAAAGAAAAAAAATATACAACACAAACTATTTAAATAGAATAGTAAAAACAGTATATAAGCCAATTAAAAACGAGATAAATACAATGAAGGTATGGATTCTGCAATTGGCATCACAAGTTAACCGTCTATGAGGGCAGATTCCATGATTGAATAGTGGCTCCCTCAAGATTAGAGTAGTTATATATATAGCAAACACTATCAGAACTGCAAAAAAGATAATGTGCTCATAACCTACTCAGGTTCTATGAAATAAAACCACTCATTTTAAAGGGTTAAATTGTTACTAATACCATCTTAATAATGAAATAACATTTTCAGTCAATCCTCCAAATTCTTCATTAATTGAAATACAATGTATCTCATTAGAAATGTGGTCACAAAAGAGTTAAAATGATTATAATGTAACTTCAGAAATATATCAATAAACAAGCGTTTAAAGGCCATTTTCCCTGCTAAAGCAGAAGTTAAACTTGCAGGCCCCATGAAATATTATAGTGAACAGAAGCAACAGATATACAGAATGAAAAATTACTTACTTCAAAGACTGTCTTGGCAGCATATCCTTGTACATCATCTCTGTTAATGACAATCTGGATAACTCGATACCAGACCTGTAAGAAGATGGCAAACAGTTTTTCATTTCTAAAATATAGAACGTACAGCCTGAAGTGGTATCTTATTTACAACAAACACCCTAGAATTAACCCTTTTGATACCAACCTACCTGAAACTGCCTCTAGCTCTATGATACAAAACTGTTTATTTTAAAGAGTTTATATTTATCTAAAAAAAAACCTTCCATCATAATCTTATGTAAAAACTTTTAAAATATGTTCGAAACACTATCTTAACGAGAAAATTATTTTACTAAACCCTGCCGAATTCTTTATATTCAAAATTATTTGAAAATCACAGATAGTATCTTTCATTAGAAATATGGTTAGGAAAGGCTTAAGATAAGATCTTTGTGGTCTATGTTTTTAGCTAAATAACAATTAAGACCTAATGCTTAATGCTTTTGATATTAATGATTCAATTGATGCCAACATGGAAAACAGACATATGATGATGATAATGATGAAGAAAGGCATATTCATTTCATCTCCCTCTCCTGAAGTTAAAATAGCTGATCACTTAAGCTTAGCAATTGACTATTTACATTTGCACAACATATTACATTTGCACAACATATTGATTTAACTTCTTGACAACACTAGAATATAATTAGAACATTCCAACAATCCTATTTACATCCTAATTACTCATTTCCTTTTTTCTTTCATCATAAGATTCTAAGACTTACATCGCAGGACTTTTGTTTTTTAGGTTTTTGTAATTTAAAGTTACTGAATGTAATTGGTACATATTGTATCTAGCAATTATGTAGATATTTTTCCAAAACAGTCATCCATCTAGTTACTAAGGAGAACTAAAGATTGTATATGATTAATTAATAAATAAAAAAACCCAGTACTTCACTGATACTTGGAGAACGAAAGGAAAAGTTGACCTTTGAGCGATTTGAGCTCAGAATGTAAAAAGATAATGAAATTATTATGTATAGTGCTCAGGTGCACTACAACTCATCAAAGGTGCATGTATAGTACATAGAATAATGTACAAATGTCAGGAAAGTGAACAGTGTATGAGTCATGATATACATGTGTGCATGTGTATGGAATATCACAAGATTTTTTTATCCAACATGCTAACAATTCAACCAACAGATAATGGTTTTTGTTTTAGGCAGAAAGCCAACAATTTGGGGGAGAGGGGAAAGTTGATTAAACCGACCCAAGTAAGGATGAGAGGCAAAGCTAACCTTGGTGGGTTTCAGATCAGAATGTAAAGGGACATAATTCTATGCCACAAAGCATGTTGTCCGTCGATCTACTGATACTGGTAATCTACCAATAATAATGATAATCAACAGATAATAATAATATTTCTTTCTCACATTGGCACAAGGCAAGCAATTTTGGGACAGGAGGAAAAGTCCAATTATATCGACCTCAGTACTGTACTCGTACCTTAGTTTATCGACCTCGGAAGGGTGAAAGGCAAAATTGACTTCAGAAGGATTTAAATTCAGAAAGTAAAAACCAGAACAAATGCTGCTAAGCATTTGTCTAATACTAACGACTGCTGATGGTTTCTAATTTAAAAAAAGTAATAGTATCCTGAGTAGTATACATCTATCTAATAGTCCTTGGGAGAACCTGCAAACTGTGGATGTGCTCACCAGTTACCATACTACTTTCAACAGTGGACTTTGCCTGTTTATGGTACAGATTGAAGCATTAGACCTTTTGAGACAAAACATGTCCCAAACTGCAATTTATATGAAACAAAACCACCCATTTTAACCTTTTAGCATTTAAACTTGCTGTATCTAGCCAGAATTCTCTCAGCTCTTTCTATTGAAACTGGCCATAACCGGCCACTCAAACTGATGTTAAAGTATTGTTCTCAAATAAATAACATCAAAATCTCATTGATTCAATATTATGTGAGATAATTATGAAAGGTGAAAATACAATAGTAAATATAGAGTAATGCAAATGCTAAAGGGTTAATGGGTTGTTACTTAGATTAAAACCTTCCAACATAATTTTAAATAGGAACCTTGTATTAAGTTATATTACAAATACCATCTTAATAATGAAACAATAATTTTAGTAAATCCCTGAATTCTTCATTAATTAATTAAAAATGCAGTGTATTTTATTACAGATTGTAAACAGATTAATTATAACAATGAGGAATATTTAGGAATTTAAGAAGAAAAAAGATATAAAACAAACATCAATGTAAAATATGCCAAGACAAAAACAAAAAAGTCTGCAAAAAAATGTCAAGATTAGAAAATCCATTTTTAATGAGATATGAAAACATTGTGTGCACCTACCTCTTCACTCACATAATCTCCAGCAATTCGGATTAGGTTTAGAATTACATCCACATACCAGGTGTAATCTACAGCATATTTCTCAGCTAAAATGGCCACTTTTAGGACCTAGGAAACAAATTTTTAAAATTACTAAGAAACAAATGAAGTATTAATAAGTTTATTAAACTAAAGAGAAAATGTGAAAAGAAATATACAATATAAATAGCAATAAGAAAAAGAAATTAAGCAATGAAAGAAAGGGAAAGAGGGGAGGGAGCAACAGACTCTTCACCCCTGTCTGAGAGGTATGTTTCAAAAATGGTAAAGGCATTGATGTGGAGAATGGCCACCCTCAGGTGGACTGTTGTCTTTCTGATTTTACAGAGGAACTCAGCAGTTCAGAGACTGAGGACACCTGAGGTCTTAATGGCAACTGGCACATAAAGAAGTAGTCAGTCAAGCATTATTTAAAAAACTGTAAAGTGAATCTTTCCACTGATGGACCCTTAACTCCTGATTGAGTCATAGAGGTGTTGTCATGACATACAGTGTTTCAAGGGTATTTTGAACTGGCAGAGACCATCCCTCTCCAGGTCTGAACACAGCAGATTTCTTCTATAGAATTCAGAGAGAGTGAGAGAAAGTAAGAAAGAGAGATAAAGGAATAATCAATGCTAATATTGGACTGATACTTTGCCAACCCTTACCTATGTTAGTGAATCTTGGGTAATGACTGAAAGAATACAATGGTGAATACAAGCAGCCAAAATGGGGTTCCTCTGAAGGGTCTTTGGAATAACGTAACTCGATAGACTGCAACTCAGAGATCAGCGAGTTTGTAGCTTAAGAGATCACAAACTACAGGTGCGTTCAGAATGTCTAAAGAAAGAGTCGCTGATATGACTCCTACTTGTACTATTTAATTAACTATACTTCTAACTAGCTCATATCCTACTATGTCAGATGCCTTTAGCATCTCAGCAACTATACTAGATGGTTCAGCTGCCTTCCCTACCTTCTTATCTTTAATTGCTTTATCTATCACAGTGCTGTCATACTTCTATAGCTGGTCCCTCAGTTGGGTCTGCAGTATTCTTATATTTATTGTGCACTGGCTGCTAGTCCAAGCACAGCTTTTTGTGCCTAGGTTATTGTTTTATTTTGCTTATGATGTTTCTATTGTATTAAAAGTAGTCTATGTAATATGCATGCAATACCTAGTAGTGTTATTTTCTGTATGTTGGTTATATATTTTTCCTGCATGTTTTTGTTATTATTATTATTATTATTATTAGGGCGGTGGATTGGCAGTATTGGTAGAGGGTCGGGCGCCATGCTTTGACGCATAAAGTTACGGCCCTTGCCATTCTCAGTTCAAATCCCGCCGAGGTTAACTTTGCCTTTCATCCTTACGGGGTCGATAAAATAAAGTACCAGTAATACACTGGGTAACTGCTGGCCTTGTGCCAAAAGTAGAAATAATAATTAATAATAATTATTATTATTATTCCTAAGGCATTATGGGAATTGTTTTTGTTTTCAGCCTCTTCAAATCTAAGGAATCCTGTTTTCCAGATCTTTATATTAGAATTTGTATTTACCACCACCACCACTACTGCTACAATTCTTACTATTCTAGAATGTAAAATTCACTATTTTGACCTTTCTAGAAAGCAAATAAAAAAAAATAATATATACAAGCATGGAAAAACGAATGTAAAATGGCAATGATGAAGATGATAATTTAGAAATAACAGAAATCAATAGTTTAAAGTATTGATTTGTATAAATAAGAAGAACATGTAATCGCAAATTTGATTTTGAAAATAATTAATGGCTTGAATAAAATAATAAATTATCATCTCAGAGGAAAACATAGTTAAATAAGTTTACTACTACAAAGCTATTAAAGAGAAATGTGCAGCTCAGCATTTAAAAAAAAAAAAAACTGTTGAAAAACATACCATTTCCTCTCGAATAGAGTAATCAGCAGATTCCAGATATTCCAACATTTCTGCCACAATCTCTTCCGCATTGGTCCTGTCACACATGGCATATAATAAGTCGACAGCTCGCTGACGCACACTCACATCTCGTTCCGTCTGGGAGAAAAACAAACAAACAAAAAAAGTGTTTAAAAAAAACACACACACACAAAAGCATAAGTAGTCTCTTATATTTTACAAGTCATCTTGCAGTATTTATTACTGACATAAGCACAAGGCTCTCTATGTTTAACTCTTTTGATACCAAACCAGCCAAAACCAGCTCTGGTTCTATAAAACAAACCCACCCATTTTATAAGTTCCTATTTAAATTAAAATCTCTCAATATGATTTTAGTAAATCCCTCAAAATACTTCATTAACTTTTTCATCTAGGTTTAAGAGGAATCTGAAGTGGTGTGCAAGAGAGAAGATTGCGTTGGTTTAGACATGTGATATACATGGACAATGATCGTTGGGTGAAGAAGTGCCAAGAAATACCAGTGGAAAGAAGCCGCGGTAGAGGTAGACCAAGAAAGACCTGCGTAGAGGTTGTGAGAGCTGACCACAAATCACCGAGACTCACAGAGGTGATGACAAAGGATCGCAACATGTAAAGAGATATTGAGCTGTGGACCCGTGCATATGTAGAAAAGTGAATGTAAAAACAATGATGATAATTTCTAATGAAGTACACTGTTTATGATTTTTAAATAATGTTGAAAATAATCAAGAATTTTGAAGGATTTGATAATATATATTTAACTTTTTCATAAAGTTGGTAAATTAACAAAGGTTCTTACATAAAATCATGGTGGAAGGTTTTTTGTTAAAACACTTAAAAATAAACAGTTTTGTATCATAGAACTAGGTGCAGTTTCAGGTGATTAGAATGAAAAGTGTTAATTAATTGAAATAAAGTATCTTTCATTAGAAATATGGTCATGATAAGTTTAAAGAGATGTAACATTTCTGAAATTGACACAGCTCGATCATCAATTAAAAATGTTTATATTTAGATTAAAAACATCCCCTTTAAGCTAGAATTTACTGATCGCCTTGCTTCCCTGGGCATGGATTCATTGAAGCTCCGACGCCTGGCAACTGACTTGGTAAACACCCACAAAATTGTTAACCATGTTGCCAACAACAACCCTGAGTGCCTTTTCGATTTCCATGTGTCTAACACACGTGGACATGCCCACAAAGTAAGAAAACAGCACAGTTCCCATGACTTTCGGAAACATTTTTTCACGCTCAGAGTTGCTGAAGCATGGAACAAACTACCTGCATCAGTTGTTAGCTGTCGAGACGCTGCATCCTTTAAGGCCTCCATGCTTCCCGAGATCCGCCAACACTACAGCTAACACATACAAACATGTACTTCCCTGGCATTTGTGTATTATTCTATGTACTATATTGACGAGTTGTAGTGCACCTGAGCACTTTACACAATAATTTCATTATTATTATTATTATAAACTCTAGCTTTACCCTATAGCATTTAAACTGGCCGTATCCAGCCAGAATTTTCTCACCTCTCTTTGTTGAAACCAGCTGTAACTGATCGCTCATACTTATGTTGAGGTATTGTTCTCAAAATAAATAACATCAAAATCTCGTAGATTTGATATTAAGTGAGATAATTATATAAGATAACGCTTTTACCACAAAAATACAATAGTAAATATAGAGTAATGTAAATGCTAAATGGTTAATATACTAATTAATCAACAAGTTAGATATTTTACTAAATTATTTCAAATTCTTGATTAACTTCAAGATTAATTGAAACTTAAAACTGTATTTCTTTAACACTTTTGATACCAAACCACCAGAAACTACTGGTTCTCTGATACAAAGTTACTTGTTTTAAAGTGTTTTTATTTATATAAAAACCTTCCATCATAATTTTATGCTAAATATGGTAATGAAAGGGTTAAAAACATATAGTTATGAAATGCCTATGTTATGAGCTTGGCTCACTGCTAGTAACAGTTTAACTTTTCAGGGCTCCAATCTCTCCCCAACTACATACTAGATCAATACTAGAAATATTTTATGATTCATCACTAGTGGACATTCACAAGTTGTTGCTTTCGCAAAGATTTTTACAATCAATAGTTGACATTTAAAAAAAATATTGCTTTTAAAATAAATGATGTTTCTATTACAAATACACAGTCACAAATGTTTTCATCATCATCATCATTTCACATCTGCTTTTTAGTCTAGACATGTTAGAAAAACCCCAATTTGCTCATATGTTCCAAAGTTTGGCAGGTTTCCACAGCTGGATGCCCTTCCTAACACCAACCACTTTACAATCAAGATGTACTGCATTCATTTTAATTGTGGCACTAGCTACAGCAAATGGAGACAAGTCATAATTGATGTCTTGATTGCAAATAGACCCATCCTGCAAATATACATCACCTATATTTGCCTGTATGGCAAATGGACAGTCACCAAATGTTCCTCTGTCAGAAACAGACAGTCACAAATATTGCCTATATCACAAATACACACAACTACAAATGTTATTTCTATTATAAATAGGTGAATGAACAAATGATCGACAAAATACCAGACCGCATTTGCTTACCGAGTGGGTGGAACTTGTCAAATAGGACCATGGAAATAAAGTTTCCATTGCTGATACTATCTAGATGTTGCCTATATCACAATGTACACATTCACAATTGTTTCTATCAGGAATACAGTCACATATATTGCCTGTATCACAGAATCACATATAGGTAGTCATAAATATTACCCTGATCACAAATAGCATAAATGTTGTCTATATCAGAAATGGATAGTCACAAACATTGATACATGATTCCTAACATAGACAAGAGGCCTCTCATTTGCAAGTAAGATCACAGTTGATTATATTGGCTGCACTACTACACTGTTACTTATGTTATCAGCCCCTGAAGGATGAAAAGCAAAGTTCACTTTTACAAGATTCGAAATTGGAATATAAAATGGTGTAAACTTCACATAGTATTTTGTCTGCAGCTCTACTAATTCTGCCGACCTATTGCCCACATTCATAATTATTGCCACAATGCTAAGTAGAGACATTCATGAAAGTTGCTACAGTGACAAGTGGAATATTCAGTAACAAGAAGTGCTATACAGAGAAAAGAAAAGAACATTGGTAAAAGCTATTTTACTTGCTGAAGTAGACCTTGCAGGCCCCATGAGAAACTTCATAGTAATCATTTTTTAAGCAAAGTTTTATAGCTGGGTGCCCTTCTTGGTGCCAACTCTTTTAGTCAATTCTTACAACACTCAGAGACACAAAGGACCTATTTTAAACCAGATCACAGAGAATGAATAAAGAGGGGCGAAAATACCTTCAAAGAGGTGATAACAGTTTCTTGGTGCTTCTTTACGGCCTCATGGGAAAACTCAGATGTTGCTAACAAACACATACTCTCCAATGCTAGATATCTACAAAAAGAACATATGAAATATAAAGAAATAAAAAAATACAGAAAAAAAAAATGTAACGTCAATCTGATATATAGATTTACAGTCATTGTATAAGACATTTTATTTTTACCTAAAAGGTTGATGTTAAAATCTGTTTACGTCATACACTAAACAGAATTCTTTAATACTGCTACAATTTTTTTCTCCATATTTTTTTCTTCAAAGAAACTGGTCTTATATATGAGGGTATCTTATGTATTGTAAAATGCAGTGTTTCCTCATAAATGCTTGCACCTGACATAATTTTATCCATTTAGAGATGTTACCTCTACATAATAGCATACACTAAAGTCAAAACAAACCACCATTTAGAAGAATAAAGAAGGTTAACTACAAAGAGATACTACAGATATAAACAATTTTTAAATTGATACTAGACAGTAATGTGATAGTCTTCAGAGTATAGAAAAAATGCTTTGTGACATTTGCTCTGTACAATCTGAATTCATACCTCACTGAAGTCAACTTTGTCTTTCCTCTTTATGGGGTTGTTAGAATAAAGTCCAGGACAGTAAATTGGCAAGATTGTTAGAGCATTGGAGAAGGTGACTTGCAGTATTTGTTCCAGCTCTTTGTTCTTTTGAGTTCAAATCCTGCTGTGGCCTCATTTAAACACTGTGACCCCAGTTTAAAGACCACCACCTTATTTTGGGGTGCCTTTAGCAGAGCCTAATTAGAGGCAAATATTTAGGCCTTGCCTCCAGTTTGAGGACACCTTTCTAACTTCTTCTCTCTCGTCAATCTTAGATCCCCTGAAAAATGTCACGAGTACTACCTGACTAAACAATAAAAATAAAAACATAAAAAATGAAAGGGCAATGATATACCTGAGATTGGTCTCTCTGTGCTGAAGAAACTGTCCAAGCTGGTTACAAGCTCTAACTAGAAGATTAGGATCACTGTCCATGTGAATGATTAGATTAATTGCTTCAAACAATACTGCGTTTTTGGCATTGGAATGCTGCGCCTTTTTAGATTTAGGTGCTTCTTGTGCTTTGTTGAGTATAGTTTCTAAGCATTCCGTGAGACGTGTGCGAACGGCTGGATCCTCTGGTAGAGAGAAAATAAATTCTTACATCAGATTTTAGTGGGAAAAAAAGAAAAAAATCATATGCAAAACAAAGTCATTGTGCTGTATGGGCAAATGAATGAATAAGTATAAGTAAATGAAAACAATAATAATTACCATATTTGATGGAATTTCAGACTCACTTTTTTTTTAAATCAAAAAGGAGCTCACAAAATATCATCTGGGTCTTACATACAAAGTTGAGATACATTAAATGCTTACATGTAATTACACAAACAATTTTTTCTTTAACCCTTTTGATGCCAACCCCCTCAAAACTACCTGTGGTTCTACAAAACAAACTCCCCCATTTTAGATTTAAAACTTTCCAGCAGTGAAAAATAGCAAATATCATCATCATTTAATTTTCCATGGTGGCATCACTGGATATGTCTGCTCTATAGTACATTTGCCAGGTGGTTTGGCTTTTTATCATTTATGGTGAACTTCAGCATTTTGAGAACTGACCCTACTAGTTTCCAATGTCTTCCTTTTCCACATATACCAAGAGTACATAGTGCTATTTCAACCAGCACTTATCCATTCAAATGACATATCCATGCCAGCAAAGTAATATCCTCTACACAGCTTCTGATGATTTTAAAACCAAACCATTCAGCTCAATTATGTCTCACAAGTAAGCTAATATTACCCATCTGACAGATCATAATCTCCCCATTCCTTACCAGCCTCAGCAAATCTACATTTAACATCCTCATAGATGTTTGATATTGTTTTCTATTTGCATGGAAACAGAAATACTTTGTTGACAACAGATTTCTTCTACCCATGGCCCTTTTCAAAGCCTCCAAGACTGTTGAAAAGGAAAGCTGAAGGTATCCTCCATCTGAGACTTGGCCATAATGCTTGCAACAGAGTGGACTTTGCTAAACAAACTGAATGGTCAGAAGATGGTGTTAAACCAAGAAATGGATCGTCTACCTGACAACAGTGGAATTTCAACTCAGAATGCAAAGAGTTGGATCAAATACTGCAAGGAATTTCGTCCCATGCTTTAAAAATTTCACTAATAGGTTGCCTTGGACTGGTACTTTATTTTATCAAACCCGAAAAAAATGAAAGGGATAGTTGACTTCAGCAAGATTTGAACTTGAAGAGCAGAGAGCTGGAACAAATACTGAAAGGCCAGTTGATTGGCAATATTATTAATGTTGAACAAGATGGTTCATAGTATTTATTCCAACAGTTTGCATTCTGAGTTCAAATCTTGATGTAGCTCATTTGACTGGTAAACTTCATCTACCCCCAGTTTAACACCACCACCTAACTCATGGGTGTCAGGCAGAATCCACCCTGTCGCAAACATTTTGACGAAGTCCCCAGTTTGAAGATATCTCCATCCTTCTTTTCTTCCCAACAGTCTCGGATTCCCTCAAAAAGGTTATGAGACTTCCCTTCTCTCCCTGACTAAACAGTAAAATTAAAACAAAGAAAGCTCAATACAATGGGTCAGTAACACTGTACCACATTGTTTCACTAGAAACAAAATAAACCAGTTAAAACACAAAATCAACTTGCGTTGACTGTAGTATAACACTAAACTTGGAATTAAAAAAAAAAACAGTAAAAGCAAGCAATAACATTTTATGGTCATTTTCTCTGTTAAAGTGGGGGTAGCCTTATGAGCCCTATGATGATGATCTTCATTTTGCCCCATCATCTGCATTGATCCCTCATCATTCACCTTGCTTTTAGTCCTTCTGTCATCTTTAGCCATGTTCTTCCTGGTTTATCTCTTCCTCTACTTCCTTCCACATTCATTTCCAGCACTTCTCTCATCCAGTCACTTTCATCCTTCAACAACATATAATCCAACCATCTTATTTAATTTCTCTTCAAAACATTCATCACTGGCTCTATTCACCCTCTGCAATGCTTTGCAAGTAAGATCTAGTAGTTAGAAATTGTTTACCTGGAGGAGGATAATTCTGTAGCAGCCTTAGCAACTTCACTGATAACCAAGGTGCAGGAACAAAATAGTAAGTGTAATCCTGAAGGTCAGTGTATGATGAAGTAACAATCTGAAAAAATAAACAACAAAACATTTGGTATATTTTGTACATAAAGTGACTCAAAATTTAACGGGCAATGATACCACATTTATGCAAGTTCAGCTTTCTCTTTCAAATCAACTTGCTCATGACTTTACTTCTACAAAAATCAATGATAGAAACAGTAACAATATTTTTTGTATATAATTAAAATGCTAGTTTCTTAAATGAGAAACAACAATTAAATGGTCAATTTTGATTGGTCCATTTGAATTCTCCCTGTGACGAGGATGAAAGAAAAGAAACAGACATGAACAGCTGTATGTTCTGTCTTAGTTAAGCCAAGATCACTGCCATTTGATTGTGATTAAAATATTGAGTTTTTTTTTATCTTCATTACTAAAAAAAATAATATAACATAGTATATAATTCTAGAGTTAAAATGTTGAGTTTATTATGACTTAACTAAAGAAAGTTTATAACTATTTTCTTATTTCTCTTCACAAAGACGATTCAAATGGACCAATAAAAATAAAGATTTTTGAAGTTATGATTCTTGAATCATAACTTCAAAATAACACAGAAATTCCTTCTAGGTTAATGAGGGTTGACAAGTTTTCAGTTGGAAGAGATATCAACTAGATGAAAGCAAGGGGAAAGAAGTATTTTACACCTGCCATTAGATATACTCACACTGGCAATATAGTTGTAACCAAGACGATGATGACTTAAAAAGAGACAATTTTCCATAAATAACTGAATCCATTGTATAAACAATTAAAATATCCTCATTTATCATTTGCTTTCCCTGCTAGCAAAGGTTGGATGGATCTACATAGACCAAGTCAGTACTGAAGTGGTGCTACTGACCACCCAGACAGGCTGGGGGGGGGGGGCTCTGCATTTCACTTATGTATCCTCTCATTCTAACGAGTGCCCAAGAGAGATTGTCATGTTTTTGACACAACTGAAAGGTACTCCCAACCCTTTGTTTGGCAAGCTTTCTACAACAGAATGCCCTTCCTATCACCAACCACTTACAGCATGTACTGGGTGTGTTTATCATGTAGATCACCAACATTAGAGAGATTGTCACACCACAACACAACTGAAGGACTCTCTCAACTTTTAATATATATAACTAATCCCAAATTAAGAAATAATATGATAGTTGAAGATTGTTATTTGGCCCTGTAAACTAAGACATAAGTCAATCCCATATCCACACCAAACTAAAAAATAAGAGCAGAAAGTAATAAAGAAACATCAATGGTAATGATGTGGATGATGCTTTCTGAAACCCAAAACTAACTTGGTATGGAAAGAAGTTAATAGTTGATATAACTTCACTATCCAACTGAACAAAGAGTGTAAGGCAAGCTTTCTGCAATCACTGTTGTCTTTAGAGAGAAAGAGAGATGTGTTTTTCGAGATATTTCTAGAGAACTAAGCAAAACCTCATAAGTGATACACTCCTATGGACATCAGGACATGGATATACAGAGGTCAACCTATCTTACATTGACCAGCTGTGTATGGACACAAGATGCTGCACTGTTAATCTTCTGAATGCTATCAAGGTAGGGGTATGATTGAGTCGAACAAATCCAAGCAAGCTCAAACAGATGATAGAGATGAAGAGCAAAATTAATTTTAATTAAGAAACATAATTATTTCTACTTTTTGACACAATGCCAGCAATTTGAAGGGCAGGAGAAAGCTGATTAAATTGACCCCAGTGTGTTACTGGTACTTTATTTTATCAATGTCATAAGGATGAAAGGCAAAGCTAACCTTGGTGGGATTTGAACTCAGAATGTAAAGAGCCGTAACTATATGCTGCTAAGCATGTCTGATATGCTACCAATACTGCCAATCCACAGCCCTAATAATAATAATGATGATGAAGATTTTTTATTAGCCACAAGGGTCCAAGATCTTGGGGACACTACAAGGATGAATTACAAGACAAAGTGGGGTTTACTTAGACTAAGCCATACATTTGAAGAGAGAGGTTTAGTCAATTTGACCAAATTTAGTACTTAAGTGGTACTAGTGTCATCAGGATTTGAACTAAATATATATAGGTAGTAAACTATTTTTACCATTCCCCACCTTGATTATAATAATAATGGTTTTTAAATTCAGGCACAAAGCCAGCAATTTGAGTGAGGGGAAGATTTATTATATTGACTCTAGTACTTGACTGATATTTTATTTTCTTGATCCTGGAAGGTTGAAATGCAAAGTCAACCATGGTAGTGTTTGAATTCATAATGTAAAATGCAGTAACCAAATAATGGTTTCTGATTTAAGCACAAAACCAACAATTTTGAGGGATGGAGAAAGTTAATTAAATTGACCCCAGTGTGTTTCTGGTACTTTATTTTATCAACCCAATAAGGATGAAAAGCAAAACTAACCTCGGCGGGATTTGAACTCAGAACATAAAGGACCGTAACTGAAGGCTGCAAAGCAGAGTGTCCGGTGCTCTACCGATATTGCCAAATGATGCAAAGCATTTTGCCCAACAACTCTAACAGTTCTGCCAATTCACCGTTAATAATGATTTCTAACATGGGTACATGACCAGAAATTTTTGAGAGGGGTAAGTCATTTAAATTAACCCCAGTACTTAACTGGTACTTTTATTTTATCTACCCTGGAAGGATGAAAGACAAAGTTGACCATGGCAAGATTGAACTGAAATTGTAAAAAGCCAGAAAAAATGTCACAAATCATTTAGACCAATACTCTAACAATTCTGCCAATTCATCATCTTATATCCACCATTAACAATAATAGCAATAATGATATTTCCTATTTTGTCTTTATTTAGAAACATTTTCTGAAAAGCTAATATTTTAGCAATGGAAACAAAATACTTTAAAATATCCTATGAGAATTAGAACAATAAATCAAGAAATGAGGACAACAATTAGTAAAAGAAAATCCTCATTTTCCAGTGAGTAAATTTTCACTAAATATATGTCTATACAAATTAACCCTTTAAAGCTAGTTATAAAAAGACTAACAGATGTGAAATTTATAAATTTCAATTTTATTGTTTTCTTAAATTATACCCAAGACAAAATATGCATCACTGATTTTATTCAGGAAAAAAAAAAAATCAATAACTTTAGCTAACTTAAAATAAAATTAAATGTATTGAATTACAATTTAAAAAAATAATAATGAAGTAATGAAAGATTTCATTTTAGTTTTTAAATCCTACATCATTTTAGGCTATAAATAGCAGAAATGGATGACAGTATAATCTTAATGAACCCCAATAATGAAGGTTTCTGTTTAAAAGCATCTCTAAATAGAAACAGTTAATTAAACTCAATAATGGGAGTCTATTTGTTAGTTAACCAATCTTTCAGAAAGCAAATAGCAACAGAAGAATTACTAAATGAATAAACAATAGGAAATTTGTTAGTTAGGGAACGAACAGGCAAAGGAAAATGGAGAGGGGAAGGGATTAAAAACAACAAATATATATAAAGCCTAAATTACTGCAAAGAATTAGCTCTGAGATACCATTGCAAGATTGCTTGATGTTAACAGGAAAAACAGAGCCAAAGATTAAAAAGATGTCTCAGACAAGCTAACAGGAGAAAGAAGTTACCAAATGAAAAGCTTATACAAAACAAGTAGAAAATCTAATCAATGTTCTGACAGTATTGAAAGAGAGGAGGCCTGGCTGTCTTTATTTAAGATGCCAAATGGATTCACATTTAAATAAAAATTGAAACTAATGCTACCAATTAATGTTCATTTAGATTCTCCCCACCCTCTCTGTCTCACACATACACCTTTAAATTAAGGGTAGTGAATTGATGGATGTTAGAATTTCAATTAAACTCCTCATAGTATTTATTCTGCCTTCCTGAGCTCTGTTCAAATCTTGTTGAGGTCATCTTTGCTTTTCATCATTTCAGGATTCCTAAATAAAGTACCAGTAAAGGGTGGTGGATTGCAAGAATTGTTAAAGCATTGGATTTGATGCCCTGTGGTATATTTTTCAGCTCTTTTGTTCTGAGTCTGTGTGTGGTATCATTGCTACTAAGCTGCATTATCTCTTATCTTTTCTCCCGACAACATAAGTATGGTGAGACTTGCATGCATAACAACTGGAAGTTTTCCACAAAACAAACCTTGCCCAGGCCTATGCCTAGGAGAATAATTTTCCAGGTGCAGATATCCCTGATGTCATGAGATGAGGAATTTGGAAGCAGAAGATTTTAAGAAATATTTCTTTCAAGTCATAAGATGGATTTAATTTTGACAATGGGATAATAAAACAGTACTAATGGTAATATTGTAGCATAGTATTAACCATAAGGGCTAAAACAAACTATAGAACTGATATAAAAATGTTAAGGCTTTCCTACCATCCTTATTAAAATTGAATCTACACATTGTGTAGGTGTCACAAGAAAAAAACACACAGTCCACGCTGTAATGTGGCCGTGTAGGTAACATGGTAAAAAGTTCCCAGTTCCACACTGTAAATGTGGTTGGTGTTAGGAAGGGCATCCAGCCGTAGAAAACCTACCAGATAGTCCTATATGAGCGAGACACAGTCACTCGACCAAACCTTGCCTCAAGTGGGACAACTCCCGTCTAACCCATGCTAGCGGGGAAAGTGGACGTTAAATAAAGATGATGATGATGACATCATAATAGAACTGATCATCATATAATCAAGTCAAAGTGTATGGCTTAGTGATGAGAGTGTTTGGCTTATGATTGTATGGTCATCAGTTTGATTCCTAGATTAGGCAGCGCGTTGTGACTTTGAACAAGACTTTATTTCATGTAGCTCTCTGAAAACTATGTTAAGGGTGCATGTGTCTGTGGAATGCTCAGATACTTACATGTTACTTCATGAGCAAGTCATACTTATCAGAAACAACAGAGGTTCAACAACATAATATCCATATGAAATTTGATGATGATAATAAATCATAAATTAGTCAAAATATAGACCACTTTTTGACTGCACACAAAACCCCTATGTATTACCCCTTTAACATTTAAACCAGCCATATCCGACCAGAATTCTCTCACCTCTTTCTGTTCAAACTGGCTGCTCATACTGATGTTGAAGTATTGTTTTCAAAATAAATAATATCAAAATATCTTA
The DNA here is from genome assembly GCA_964016885.1 of Eledone cirrhosa. Lineage (NCBI taxonomy): Eukaryota > Metazoa > Mollusca > Cephalopoda > Octopoda > Eledonidae > Eledone > Eledone cirrhosa. The sequence continues at coordinate 62,255,681 of OZ024740.1, read as the reverse complement.
GATTCAATATTATGTAAGATAAAGCCTTTTCTGTGAAAATACAATAGTACATATAGAGTAATGTTAATGCTAAAGGGTTATGGTCAATATTCAAATTTAGACATTGTAACACTGGTGTTACAATGTTTCTCAAGAGCTTAGTGGCTTCATTGAAGTGAACTTCCATCAAGTGAGAATGGAAATTGGATTGTGGTCTTCACTTGTCAGGAGTTTACATCTTGCTTTAATGTTGGCTACACTGAACATGACAGTAAGTAGCAAGCCAGACTAAAGACTCCATGAAATGTAGTTAACTATCTTACTGCTCTAAGTTTCATTTCTGATTTTGCTTCCCATCTCTATAAAGCTAAATGCCAGTGAAAAACTGTGAGTTTATTAATTACAGGCATTGGCCATTTTGTCTTGTCAACAGAAATAAAAAGCAGATGACTGATCAAGCTGGGCAGTAAAATTTAAATCTATCAGTATATTGGCAGATATAAGACCAGAATGAGATTCTTTTAAGCATTTGAAAGTTTGAAATCTTGTCTAAACCATAAGTAGATTAAGTCTACTATGTATTTGGTCAATACTACATCAACATCCAAAGTTTTGTGAGCATGAGAGAGAGAGAGAGAGAGAGTCAAACAGAGAGAAATGTAGGATTGGGAACAAAAACAAATATTAAAAAAAGTGTATTACTTCATTAGATGCGAAACTAAGTAAGATTAAATGTTGAAAAAAGAAAAAAAAGAAAGATTTACATTAAAAAAAGACAAAAAACACACAACCAAATGAAATTGACCAGGTGAAGGCAACAACAAAAACACAAAAATAACCAGATGAAGAAAAAGAAAACACACTAACAGAAAAAAAAAAATGTAAACATTGTGCTTTCTCAATATACATTCTCTTGAGGATATTGTAAATAGGTTATTTGAAGAAAAACAGAAAAGTAATGGTTTAATACTGAAGATGAGGTATTATATCATTTAATGTGTATTAGAAGCTAAAAGGCTACCAATATAACAGTAACATAATACCAACACTGAACACACATATATATATATATATATATATATATATATATATATATATATATACACACACACAGAATGATTAGCAAATAATTTCCCCCATGGTAACATAGCTTTTTTTTCTTAATTTCAATTGCACAATAATAAAACTGGGATAGTTTTTAGATGACTGGTATTGGTGTATATATTACTTATAATAATATTAAAAAGAATAAGAATGGTTGGTGCATGTTTGTACAAAGTTTTATATCACGGGAGTCAATAATAACACAATAGAAATATTTTACCACGTGTCGTGATGGTGTAGTTGATGAGTTGGTCTCGACTCCAAGACTGGAGCGTATGAAGAAGAGAGAGAGAAGGCAGGAGTCATCTCTTCATAGGCAGGAGTCATCTCTAGGGAGAGAAGGCAGAAGTCATCTCTTCATAGGCAGAAGTCAGCTCCAAAATTATGCATGTTGTCTCCTCGCAAGTCGCCGCCGGAGTGAGTATTATTTTGGTGACATCAGTTTGTGACGTCAGAGTTATGTGCAGGTAACTCTGCATAGCTGTCCCCAAACACACGACAGGTGTCGCTTCGCTACAAGTTTTTGTAATTTCTTTTCCAACAATAGCATAGCAACTTAATATGCTGGTAACTATGTAACTAGTGAACAAGTTAATGTAGCTTGCAACAAACATGATAATGTTACGTAGAAACAAAGATTAGAAACAACAGACAAATATGAATAAAATATATATGATGGAGCATTGTTAAGGTATAGTTCACCTGATAGAAAATGAGAAACCATAAGAAATTAAGAAAATAATAAAACCGTTCTGATAACCCCATCTTGCTCACGCAAAAATAAACACGGAATATTATCTGTTTGAGAAACCTTTTGGTAAAGCATTAATGCTACATAACAGTCACCTAGCAGTACGTAGTAATAGTGACTTAGTGTTAATCTTTCAGGTTATATATATATATATGTATAATGTGTGTGTGTGTGCGTGTGTGTGCACACACACACATTATACATATATATATATATATCATCATCATCATCATTTTACATCCGCTTTTCCCTGCTTGCAAGGGTGGGACAGGTATATATATATATATATACACGGTATACACATACACACACACGTATATATAGTGTGTGTGTGTGTGTATATATATATACACATACACACACGTATATATATATATGTGCATATATATATACGTATACACACACACATTTATATCATATAGAATTATCACTGGAAAAGAAAATTAGAAAGGGAACAAGATGAAATCTAAACTATAATAAAGCAAGGAGTGCGGGACAGTGTCCAGAATATATTTTTTTTATCCTGTTTGTAAAATAAGTTGGATTCCTTTGAATAAATAATGAATGAATATTACATAATTTATCTACTAAATTTCGTTATTCTTGATTAAATATAAATAATTTTGTCACTTATTTTAAGATTCACTTCTTTAAAAGTTTCAAATGTCAACACTTCCGGTTTGCGATCGCTTCAACAGTCATATATTTCCGTCAATGGATTACGCTACTGATTACATAAGACAGTGTAACGCAGTCTTCGTTCAATTTCTGTGTATATTGTCAATTACGATTTTATTTGATGCATCATATCTACATGTATATATACTTACGTATAATATCAATATGCACACTACACAGGCTAGCAGAAAACCACCCGAAGGGTGGTTTTTCTGCTTGTATAAATTATATAACAAGAAATAACTATATGCATAGACGCAATATTACATAACTGACCTTCCAATAATTATGAAGCAATGTACTCACTGTATTTATATATATATATATATATATATATATATTAATATATGTATTTATATATATATATATATATGTATTTATATATATATTTATGTATTTATATATATATATATGGAGGCACATGGCTTAGTGGTTAGAGCATTGGCCTTGCAATCGAAAGGTTGTGAGTTCAATTCTCAGACCAGGTGATGTGTTGTTTCCTTGAGCAAGACACTTTATTTCACATTGCTCCAGTTTACTCAGCTGTAGAAATGAGATGATAGGGATTGGGGTCCCTATCATTCCACTGCAAAGTGGTCGTGGAGCTGCCACAGCAAAAATGCACCCAGCACTCACTGTAAATGAGGTTGGTGTTAGGAAGGGCATCCAGCTGTAGAAATCAAGCCAGAATCAGTTCCCGTCCCACCCTTGCAAGCAGGGAAAAGCAGACGTAAAAAGAAAAATATATATAAGCAAGTATAACACCAAGAAAAATATAGACTTCTGCGAGAAGATATAGAAAGAATTTATTGGCTTTAACATACTTTTCTGTGCCTATTATAATAGTCTACATATGCTGACTACAATATACATTGTTCAATCATATGCAATACTTAATTATTTTTCACACATCTTCAGAAAGCTTAACTTTTTCTTTTTTTTTTCCTAATTAAAGAGCCTATTATAGGAAACCACCAGCCAAGGATTTATTATGAAGCAGCATCTTTCCTTTTGCTTCTCTGTTAGTCATGCAAATAATTACATCTTTCAACCACTAATTAGCTATTGTTATAACACACAAAAGTTTAACTCATAACTCACTCTGCTCAACCGAGATACAGCCAATGACACACAGCCTTTGTATTCCTCAGGATTCTTTCTCACAAGAGCTTCAATGAGACTTGCAGCAGAGGTGACGACACCCTAAAATATAATTGTAAAGAGAAAAATTAAAGTAATGACATTATTAATACAAAACTAAAATTACATATGATAATTTGTTTCATGAATACACACATACACATGTTAGTAAGGTGAGCCGCCAACAATGACAAAAACCTTGTCAGTAACCCAGCTCCCCAAAACATCTTGAATGCCACATTTATCAAAATACTTTCCATCATAATTTAACTAATAACCTTTGTTAAGTTATGTTCCCAACATCAGCTTGATAAGGAGAAAGTTAATTATACTACTAAATCTCACAAAAGTCTCTTTTTTTTTCAAGATTGTTTGAAAATCATGGGCAGTGCATTGCATAAGAAATATGGTATGAAAACTGTCAATCATATTTTATTGATGCTACTATAGTGAATTTCGATTATTCCCTAGTGTGCAGTTTCTCATTAAATTGTATACTATTTTTCAGCTTTGGTCACAAATTATATAGGCAGTATATGTATGTGCTTCATAGTATATAACTTACAGCACTATTTCCTCATTATTTTTGTACACATGTCACATATCTATATAATGCATTATTTTTTTCTTTCTTTCAATGATTGTACTTATGCTGCCCTCCACTAGCCTATTTTACTGGTCTTTCTATTTATTAATTTAGAACATACTCTGCTGTCTCTTTCTCCATTTTTTCTTTCTGTCCCTTTAATAAAGAGACAGGCTCCTTACACTGTAGTGAGAGCAACTCATCTATGAGTGACCACTCATATGGATTCCTTACACTGTAGTGAGAGCAACTCATCTACGAATGACCACTCATATGGATTCCTTACACTGTAGTGAGAGCAACTCATCTACGAGTGACCACTCATATGGATTCCTTACACTGTAGTGAGAGCAACTCATCTAATGAGTGCCTACTCACATGGATTCCTTACACTGTAGTGAGAGCAACTCATATGGATTCCTTACACTGTAGTGAGAGCAACTCATCTATGAGTGCCTACTCACATGGATTCCTTACACTGTAGTGAGAGCAACTCATTTATGAGTAGCTGTTAACATGGATTCTTAAACAGTAATGAGAGTTACTCATCTACAAGTGATTACAGTTATTCACACCAATGAGTTATTCATCCATGAGTGACTACTCATGGATTCCTCACATGACAGTGAGAGTGGCTCATCTATGACTGGCTATTAATATGGATTCTCACACTGTGGTGCAAGTAACTCACAATGAGTAGCTGTTGATTTTCATACTGCAGTGAGAGTAACTCATTTACAAGTGAGTATTACAAATTGGAACCAATGAATAGAGACATGAATGGTTGTGTAGAGAGGAGGTCATGTGGTTTCCAGTTCTGTCCCACTGCATGGTACCTTGGACAAGTGTCTTCTACTATATAACCATGAGCCGACTAATATGAGTGAATTTGATTGTGAGTATGTGAGCACATGTGCTCAAGTGTGTCTGTCCTTGACATTTCTAGTGCATGCGGTAATTTTTGTTGATATATAGTTGCCAAGATGCTGAAGGCATCTGGTACGGTGGGACACACCATGGTCACCCGGATAGTCAACCAAGTCATACAGAATGGGGTTGTTCCGAAGGACTGGCGTAGCAGCATTATCGTTAACTGTTATAAGGGTAAAGGAGATGCCCTAGATAGGAGTAACTATAGAGGCATTAAATTAATCGACCAGGTCATGAAGGTCACGGAAAAAGTAATAGCGCAACTAATCAGAGAGCGAATTGATCTAGATGAAATGCAGTTCGGGTTTGTGTCAGGAAAAAGTACCACAGACGCTCTTTTCATTGTACGACAACTACAGGAGAAGTACCTAGCTAAAAGTAAACCCCTATACTTAGCTTTCGTCGACTTGGAGAAGGCCTTCGACAGAGTCCCCCGTTCCATTATCTGGTGGGCTCTTAGAAAACTAGGTGTCGATGAATGGCTTGTGAGAGCTATACAAGCCATGTATAAAGAAACAGTCAGCAAGGTTAGAATTAACAACGAATATAGTGAAGAGTTTAGTGTAAAAGTTGGTGTTCATCAGGGCTCTGTTCTTAGCCCCCTACTATTTATTATTGCCCTCCAGGCTATAACAGTGGAGTTCAAGACCGGCTGCCCATGGGAACTCCTATACGCAGATGATCTAACGCTCATAGCTGAATCAATGGCCGAGCTAGAGAAGAAATTCCAAACATGGAAGCACGGGCTAGAATCAAAAGGCCTTAAAATTAACCTGGCTAAGACTAAAGTTCTAGTTTGTAAGAAAGAAAATAAGGCGGCGGTCCCCTCCGGGAAGTGGCCATGCGCAGAGTGTAGGAAAGGCGTAGGTAGAAATTCCATTTTGTGTCCCAAATGCAAAGTTTGGGTTCATAAAAGATGTAGTGGGATCACAGGTAAGCTAACTAAGAACATAGATTTTACATGTGGCCGGTGTTCTGGGGCAATAAGTAGCAGCAAGTGCCCACAAAATACTAGCTCTTTCAACTGCGCAGAGGGTTCTATAGAAATAGTGGACAGCTTCCGTTACCTGGGTGACAAAATCAGCAGTGGGGGAGGGTGCTCTGAAAGTACAGTAGCTAGAGTCAGAACTGGGTGGAAAAAGTTCAGAGAGCTTATACCACTATTAGCCGCTAAAGGGTTCTCCCTAAAAATGAAAGGCAGGTTGTACGATGCCTGCATACGAACAGCAATGTTGCATGGCAGTGAGACCTGGGCATTGTGTGCAGAGGATATACGCAGACTAGAGAGGAACGAAGCTTGCATGCTCTGCTGGATGTGTAATAGTAATATACGTGAATGACAAAGCATAAACGAACTAAGGAAAAAATTAGAAATAAGAGGGATCAGATGTTGTTTACTAGAGAGAAGGCTACGTTGGTATGGTCACGTGATGCGCATGAAGGACGATAGCTGTATAACAAAGTGCAGGGCAATAAAGATAGACGGTAGCCACGGAATAGGCAGACCCAGAAAAACCTGGGACGAGCTGATAAACTCCGACCTCACACACTTACACCTCACCAAGACAATGTCACTGGACCGAGACCTTTGGCGGTACTCAGTAATAGAGAAGACCCGCCTTACCTAAATACAAAGTAAAACCTACTACAGTCAGTAGGCATCTCTAACAAAATACACCCCCGTCCCACCACCCCCACCCCATCCACACCGCCCCTTCTATGTAAAGTTATGTTGGTGCCACACCATCCAGGCTGAAACAAATGAGATCGTGTAGGTGTCACGACAAAAAAACACACAGTCCACGCTGTAATGTGGCCGTGTAGGCAACACGGTAAAAACCTCCCAGACCCACACTGTAAATGTGGTTGGTGTTAGGAAGGGCATCCAACTGTAGAAAACCTGCCAGATAGTCCTATGCGAGCAAGACAATCACTCTTGCCTCAAGTGGGAAAACCCCCGTCCAAACCCATGCAAGCGTGGAACACGGACGTTAAACGATGATGATGATTATGATTCTGCATAAACAAAAATCCTGCAGATTAGCGGTAAAAAATAAAAAGTGAGGGTTCACATCAAGGAGGGCAACTGGCAGTAGAGTACTACCTCTATGGTAGCAGGAAATAAATGGACTTTAAAAAATATGACAAATGGCCTCTCTCTTACACTTTGCTTTATTGGTTGATAAAGGTTGCAAGAAAGAAACTAGGCTGAAGAAATATAGTACTATTTATCATTGAATAGTGGTCATTCTAACAAATGGAAAGATAATGACACTCAGCCCAGACTAATCACATTGTTTGTAATTTAAGTTAATTGGATTAAGATTAGCTAGATATTATGAAACACGGAACAGAAGAATGTGTGCTAGCATAGTGTTTAGAGCCCATATGAAATATGGACGAAGATCTATGTTATGTAAAGCACATAATATTTTATACTTTAACCATTTTGATACGAAACTGCTCTATTAACCCTTCAGCATTTAAACTGGCTATATCTGGCCAGAATTCTTTCACCTCTTTCTGTTCAAACCGATGGTAACCAGCTGCTCATATTTATGTTAAGATATTGTTCTCAAAATAAAAAATATCAAAATCTCATAGATTCGATATTATGTGAGATCAGGTGTTTACCGTGAAAATACAATAGTATATATAGAGTAATGTAAATGCTAAAGGGTTAAACTGTCTTTGTGCTTTATACAGGATCTTATAGACATTAAAGGCAAACATTATTACCATATGTTGGTCATTCAACAAGTGAATAACACGAGATGTCCATTCTCCCATCTGGATCAAGTCAGGTGAAGTGCGCAATAAACGCAGCAATGTCAAGGCTGCACTTTGCTTTACAGAGTCAATAGTCTCCCTAGAAAACAAAACAGAAAATGGTTCAAGTTTAAATATATTTTTCTTTTCTTTTATAATAAAATTATGGTTTGTATATGGTACGGAGAAAAAGTCAATTTTTTTTCTTTCTGTGAGGCAATATAAGAGACAAGATAAGAAATAAAAAATAGTATAAACGGACATATTCTGGGTCATATCAAAGATTTTCAATGAGACAAAATATAGGGCATAATCTAATCTAATCTAATCTGGCTGAGTTTATACTAGCAAATAAGAAGAACCAGGGCCACCCCTAGGAGCATTGGATTTGGTGTACTTCATATTTGTTTCGGTTGCTGAATAGAATCAGGGGTCAATGCTTCTCCTGAAGGTCTTCTAACTAATTTGCATTAATCATCTGCAAAGCCACATTGTTCTCAGAACCACTACACCAGTCTTTCGATGTGTGCAGCTGGAACTACTGCCACCCATTGATTTGGCTTTTTTTTTTTTTTTAAATGGCCGTTGACTTTTGTGAGTTCTTCCGCTCTTTGTCAGGTTTTGTTTTTTGTCCTGCAGGGTGTCCAAAATCACTCTCCTCACCAAGTAAACTTGGTGGGGTTGCCGATTTAGTCACCGATGACCCGACCATGCGACAAGTTGTACTGGGTTACATGTTACCAGTAGCACTTGAAAGTAACCTGACATAGGGCATGAGATAAGAATAATGAATAGGCAATGGCCTAGAGGTTGGGGTGTTGAGACTTACAATAACAAAATTATATGTTGGATTCCCAGAACAGGTGGCATATTATGTCCTTGAGTAAAGTATTTTATTCTACATTGCTTAGTCCACTCAGCTATATCCTCTCCACAGGGGTGTTTAATACCACATAGAACTGTGAAATGCTCTGACCTGATGTGCTTGTAGGTTTGAGAAAGACTTAAAAAATATTAGAAATAAAACAATATCCAGTCATAGCAAAGAAAAAGAAAACAATCAGTTTTTTTCTTACAAATGTGGCAAAAAGATGTGAAGTCCTCACCAAAAAGAGTAGTAGATTTGCTTAGATGTAAATCACAAAAAGGATAATGAAAGATTGGTTGAAATCAGAATAAATGAAGAGCATACTAAATTTTAATCAACTTATCAATTAAGAATTTGGTAGAATCTCTGCGTAAAGATGGAAAAATTTGTTGTAGCACTTGTTGTGCTTTGAAAAATGAAAGTGATGTATAGTAAAAGAAGGTATGTTTTTGTTGTTGATATTTAGTTCCAGATTGAGCAAACCTACAAGGAGACATTTCAGCATACGCACTCTGTCTTATCCAAATAAATCCAAGACATTATCCAATGTGTCCTTTCTTTTTTCAATAAGACAAGATTTGAGGGCAGCTATTTCTAGAAGGTTGAGCAACCACATAGAAGTCTACTTCTTTGGCTTGCAGGTATATGTGACATTTACTATGGTAGAAAAGGAAACTAGCATTACATTAAGAATGAATGGTGTAAAGAAGATTGATGAATTTATTTAGTTGAGATATGGTGAGATGAAATGAATAAACAGCCTCAAATTTTGTGTGAAATTCCACCAAAAAAAGTTGACAGAAACACTGGGTACAAGATAACTTTACTGCTGTTGCCATGATAAAATGTACATAGTACACTCTGTAAAATGGTTGGGGTAGGAAGGGCATTCCAGTAACAGAAATCTTGCCAATAATGGAACATGCGAGCAAAACTTGGTCCCCCAAACCAACTGGTATTTTTTTCATTTTTTTTATTGAACTTGGGGGGTCGCTAAAATAAAATACCAGTCACCTACTGAGGTTGAAAGTGGAAACAATTATAATTACTGTTTATATATATACTTTTGCTTCTGTCCAGGTGCTTCTATCAAGAAGGTTTCATGTGGCTGAGGAGCTTGTCTGTGACTCCATTAATCCATCACCAGTGTGATCTTTCCCTGGCTCTGAAACCTGAAGTCTTGACTTTATCAGCCCACGGGATAAGCTAGCCAAATAACATTCTTCTTAAGGGACCAAAATCGTTTATTTAAAATCATAAATTCAAAGTAACTCACCCCGATACAAGTAGACGTGGAATTTCCGTACCCAAGTTTTCTGCCATTTCTCGGCTGCCAATATTGGCAACACACTGTAAAGCTAGGTTAACGTGTACAGGGTTGCGGCTGTTTAGGTCATTTTTGATTGACTGAATGACCAGTTTCATGAGTTCACTGCCAGCACTGATGAGCACTGTGATAAAGAGATAACCCTGAAAAGAAAGAAACAGACATTTAATCACAGGGCATAAATACAAAAAAAAAATTATTATATTTCGAATTCATCAAGACTTCACACAGAAATGTGTGTTTTTGTGTATGCATATATGTGCATGCGTGTTTTTTTTGTGGGGGGGGGGGGGAGAAAGCTTTTCATCTTACATGGGGTAGAAATATAAAGAAAAGAAGTTGAAAATACATTTTGAATTTTTAAGATTTATTTACGATAGTTTAACCGCTTTCACAATTTCATGATTGTCAATATATATATTAATCTGAATGCTTTCACCATCCAGGTGCAACACATGTCCATACCAATGCAGTTTTCTATCTAACACACTACTTCTGATTCCTCTTATACTCAGTTTTTCTCTCAATTCATCCAAGCTCTTACATTAACATTGCATATCAATTGAAGCTAGTCGAAAGCCTACCTCCTACCTCATCGTCATTTCCTACCCAGAAAAGCTTGTAACTACGCTGTTTGCATGTGAGTAGTCATGTTGAAGCACCCCTCCATCTTACTTCTTGTATACAGGATACATTTATATGCCTCCTTTCTAGCAACTCCACAATTCCACCTGATCTACATTTCAAGAGTACCCACAGAATGAATATGAGGTGGAGTATAGGATGTACTAATGAATTTTTGACTAGTTTAGGCAGAATAAGTATAATAAAAACAATGCATGTGTATGAATTCTAACCCTATACACTAGTTTGGAACTGGATTTGGTTGAAAAAGGGGTAGGTAGAATAACAAAACTAGTTGTTGTTATAGTCTATATATAATATAAAATAGATGTTTGTTGGTTGGTGTCTTCAAGCTATATGGCTGAGCACACAAGATGCCATGGTATATGTAAGAAAATTTGGTTGTCCAGATCTTTTCCTTACATTTACATGCAATCCTGTGTGGTCTGAAATTCAAAATGAACTGTTTGAACACCAAGATGCAAAAGATAGACCTGACATCATTGCTAGAGCTTTCAATGAAAAACAGAAAATCTTGATGTGGCTGTTAAAAGATGGACAAATCTTTGGTAAACTAAGATGTTGGCTTTACACTATTGAATGGCAGAAAAGTGGTCTTCCTCATTCCCACATGCTAATTTGGTGAACAGATCACATTCACTTAGATAAAATTGCTAAAATCATAAGCACTGAATTGCTTTATCCTGAAGACGACAATATCAAAAAGAACATGCCAGAATCAAAGCTTTTAGAGAAATGTTTTGTGATCATATCGGATGAGGCCACAATGGCACATAGAAGGTTATGTGAAGCTCTGGACAATTCTTTGAGACATCAGAGGATGTAATGAAATCATGGGAGGAGTAACGATGGTGCTTGCTGGTGAATTCAGACAGATTCTCCCCATCATTCCCAAAGGCATGAGAGCTGATATTGTAAATGCTCGCCTCAAAGTCTCAAGTATATGGCAACAAGTCCAGCAATTAGTCTTGAGGACAAACATGAGAGTGCAGTTGTACAATGATCCAGAAATTGATACTTTTGCAAAACATCTAATTACACTGGGTGATGGAAATCTGCAACAAGATGAAAATGGAGAAGTCAGCCTGCCATTTGGAAATGTTTGTAATACAGCAAATCGACTAATTGATCAAGTATTTCCAAATGTTGCCACAAATTATATAAATCAATTATGGCTGTTTGAGTCAGCAATTTTAGCACCAAAAAATGATATGATAAATCAGATCAACCAATGCCTGCTGGATATGCTCCCAGGGAAGGTTCATACATATGTCTCTATTGACAAGGTTGAAGAGGATGATGAAGTTGTTAATTATCCTGCAGAGTTCCTTAATAGTCTGGAACTTCCTGGACTTCCTCCACACAAATTGATGCTAAAGTTTGGAACTACCATAATCCTTTTGAGAAACCTGGACCAGCCACGTCTATGCAATGGCACACGCCTAACAATCAGGTGGATGATGAACCATCTCCAGAGGACACTATTCTTGGAGGCAATCATCAAGGGGAAAATGCATTTGTTCCCAAGATTCCTTTACTGAGCTGCCATTCAAATTCACAAGACTTCAGTTTCCTGTTAGAGCCAATTTTGCTATGGCCATGAATAAAGATCAGTCTCAAAGTTGTAGGATTGAATATAAAAAAATCTATACATGTGTGTGTGTATAAGTCAAAGAACAGAGTCTTAAATTAAAAATGTCTAAAAACTGTTGCCAAATTGCATGGTTGATATTTATGCAATGGGATTTTTTTACAGAAAACATCAGAAAATTGATCATATCATATATATTTTATAATATTTATTTGAAATCCATTTAAAATGATAGACACTTATTTATTGTGTTATGTACAAAGTTGTGATATATTGAAAGGGGTTTCGCTAATTAATTTAAGCAATCTCGTAAAGTGTCAATTAACTGTAGTCAAGTTCTATAAACATATCAAAGAGAAAAAGGTGCTCTAGAAGAAATGACCAAACACTAAAGGGAAGAGAGGGGGGGGGGGAAGAGATTAAATGAGACCGTGATGCTTCTCAAAGCCCAAAAGCGCATTTCTAGTTTGGCCCAACTCAAAAAAGGTTTGTCCATTACTGTTCTAGGTCACAAGTTCTCGGCAAGCTGATTTTAACTTCTTGTTGAAACAATTTCCACTTCATTCATATTACAAAGGCCTTTTGGAAAAGGACAAATATTGTAACAACCATTTTTTGCTCCATCGAGGTCAAGGTGAAATTACTGAAGGTCAAACAATTGGTTAATTTATTAAATTCTTATAAGATGAATAAACATACATTGATTGCTTGAATCAATGATTCCAGCCTTAAATAACCAGTTTCAGATTAGAATAGTGTGGTCTTTACATCTACTAATTCATACTATCTAATGATACAAGACAGAAAGAGTTGTGGGGAGAGTAAAGCAAGGTGATAATACTGTGAGTGATAAAAGCAGTTTTCAGAATACAGTGACTAGGATCCTGATGAAAGCACAGGGTCAGAAAGAGTTTATCGATAATAACTATGGCTGAAGGAAACATAACATATGACTGAATAGACACACTAAGACAGACAGTGTAAGTAGTGAGTTCTCTTTATTGAATCAACAATGCAGAAATTGAGCTCTGCAATGTCACTAATAAACAAATTAGTAGATAATGCATTTACATCTTACTCTAATAAAATTGATACATCCTGATAGATTGGAGGGAGAAAAAGTATTGATTTCTACAAGACTTTACTTTATTTCAGCTGTGATGTAGCTGAGTATAAATATTGATGGGTTTCCTTCTTCTGTTAGACAGATATACCTGCTACATCAGGAAATGAGGTGACATCAGAATTTCTTCCATTTACATATTATTTAGTAACCAGTCTCAATGATCTCATGACTACTTCTAGGAAAGGAAAAGCAGACAATACTTTCGAAGATAATTATCTGAAATAAAATTCTTATAATCTCACTGAAAGCATGTTTGCTGAACAGCCGACAGCAGTCATCACCATGAGTTAACTCTTTCATTACCACATTTCTAATGAAGGATACTGCCCATTATTTCCAAACCATTTGGAAATATTTAAGACTTGTAAAGGATTTAATAATATAACTAACATTCTCATTATCACACTGGTGTTTGAAATGGAAATTTTTAGATAAAATTATGATATATATTTAGATTATAAAACACTTGAAAATATAGTTTTGTATCAAGAGTTAAATAGTGATCATAAGAGTAGTCAAATACCAAGAGAGCTCACCTCTCTTAAATTGTTTTATTGAGAATAGTTTATAATAATCTCATATGGTCATAAGAGTAGTTATGTTAGTACCAAGACAGATCACTTTTTTAATGACACCTCATTATAATTGTTTCTACTTTAGGCACAAGGCCAGCAATTACCCAGTGCATTACTGGTACTTTATTTTATCGACCCTGTAAGGATGAAAGGCAAAGGCAACCTCGGCGGGATTTGAACTCAGATCGTAAAGGGACGTAACTATGCTGGAAAGCATGGCGTCCGACCCTCTACCGATACTGCCAATCCACCGCCCTATAATATAATGTAATGCATTTACATGTACACTTGTCTAGACATTTGAACAAAAATATTTCTAAAGTCTAAAACTTAAATTATTGGTTTAATGAAAAGAGTTTATTATACTCTGATATAGTTATAATAGTAATCATGTTAGTACCAAGACAACTGGGTTATAGTGTAATGTATACACAGTCTAGACATTTTAACAAATTATTTCTGAAGCCTAAATCTTGAATTATTCTCTTAATGAGAAAAGTTTTATGATACTATCTTAAGGCTATTTTATATGCTAACAGATACAGCAATAAATTCACCTATTTCTTTGAACTCGCATCAGTTTCCAGTAACTGTTTTAAATTATAAATCATACACATAATTCTTAAATAACATACTTCACTCAATCCCATTAAAGAAAAATTAAAACCCTCTACCGTTACTGCCAATCCACCGCACTTGCCCAAAATAATTGTTTCTACTTTTGGCACAAGGCCAGCAATTACCCAGTACATTACTGGTACTTTATTTTATTGACCCCGTAAGGATGAAAGGCAAAATTAACCTCGGCGGGATTTGAACTCAGAATGGCAAGGGCCATAATGTGTCAAAGCATGGCGTCATATATATATGTGTCATATATGTGTCAAAGCATGGCGTCCGACCCTCTACCGATATTGCCAATCCACCGCGCCTGTCCAAAATAATGCACAGTAGATGGAACCCAAAACCATGTGATTGAATGAACTTTTTAATCTGACAGCCATGTTTACACCAGTACTTGACTGGTATTTATTTTATTGACACTAGAAAAGATGAAAAGAAAAAGTTACTTCAGTAGGAATGTCATTCTGAGCAGAAAAGCTCTGATATATAAACTAATAGTAAGTAGTTTTATAAATATTTCCGGTTTAATTTACATCATCATTTTACATCCACTTTCCACACTGTCATAAGATGGGTAGGTTGTCACTATTCAAGACTAGATAGGTTAGAGCAAAATTACCTTGCTCACACTTTCTATATTTGGCATGTTTTCTACAGCTGGATGCCTTCCTAACATCAACCACCATACAGAATGTACTGGGTGCATTTTTTGTGGCACCAGTAGTAGAAAGGTTGTCATATGCTCAGCCTCTCAAACCCTATATTGTCTCCATTCAATTGTAAAGCACTGTCTCTCACCACGCTAACTTTTAGTGTCACAGTGTTTGTATTGGTAACAGTGATACATTATTAACAAAAATATTGCTTAATAGAAAAATTAATAACATTTAAAATAAATATGTTAGCACTTGTAAAGATAAATATACTGTAATTTCATATGGCATTAAAAATGTATGTTAATTTGTCTGCACACTTTATTCTAGTG
The DNA here is from genome assembly GCA_964016885.1 of Eledone cirrhosa. Classification (NCBI taxonomy): domain Eukaryota; kingdom Metazoa; phylum Mollusca; class Cephalopoda; order Octopoda; family Eledonidae; genus Eledone; species Eledone cirrhosa. The sequence continues at coordinate 62,240,003 of OZ024740.1, read as the reverse complement.
GCTTTTGTTTCTCTAACTGGAGAATGGGTACCAGATATTTTGCAAAAAGTTACTTTCAACAGATTTTTCTTTCAACCAAGATGAAATTTGTTTCTTGTCTTATTAATGCAGGCAGTAAATTGGCAGAGTCGTTAGAGTGAAAAACAAAATGCCTTGCAATATTTGTCCTGGATCTCTGCACTCAGTTCAAATCCCACTAAAGTCAACTTTATCTTTCATTCATTCAAAATAAAGTACCTGCACAGGACAGTAGCTTAGCATAAACAATAAGGAGTTGGACAAGAACCCTTGCAGTATTTGTTCTGGCTCTTTGCATTTTGAATTCAAATTCTGCTGTGGTTTACTTGGGTACTTTAGCACAATCCACTCTTTTGCAAGCATTTAGGCCAGGTTTCTGATTTGAGAATAATTTCTTCCTTCCCTTCTAACAGTCTCAGAGGCCATGTAATGTGTTAAAAGTACTTTTGAGAGGTTTTGGTTTGGCAAAACAAAATGCATATGACCAGTTAACTGAAGAGGTGTTTATGATTAAAAAGGGCTGGTGGTACCATTAGGCCAACAAGGAGCACAAACCTTAGTGTGGGTGCAGAACTGATGCCCAAAGATCACAAAACTAATCTTTATTGAAAATCGAAATTGGTTGAGGTCTGTGGAAGAAGCCCTGGCAGATATGGGCCTGACCTGGAGACAGGCCTGGGACAAAGTTTGTGACCGTACAGAATAGGGATCTCTTGTCACCTAATGCTCCATAGGGAGCAAGGAACTAAACATGTTTAGGTGTCTGGCACTGGTCCTGAATATGATATGGCTAAATGAATTAATATAATAAAAATTAAAAGAATCAGCATAACCAAGGGTCCTATGTGGATCAACTGAGTACACATGTCAAGAATGTAGCAATAATAAATTTTTAATTTACAGCTCACAACTATGCAGGTTTAGCTAGCCTCTTACAAGGTTGCATCTCATAAGAGGTTTCTTGAGTGTTTTAAAAATAAGAGTCACAATCCTATCATGAAAAACCATGTGAAATGAAGTATCTTGCTCAAGAATACAACACGCGGCCCAGTTCAGGAATTGAATCCACAATCTTATGTTCATGAGTTCAACGCTCTTGCCACTTGGCTACATGACATTTTAACATATATCAAGTATTAATTTGTAGAGTTGACAATTGAATTGAAAGATATTGTGTGAAGTGTAAAACAAAATATGTGAATCTTTCGACACTTGGCTCCTGGAAACAATGAAGTAAGTCAGTTTTAGGATTGTAACTCGACAAAGTGTTTTTATATAAAACTACCTGCTCTTATCTCATGCTTCTGAACATAATACTGAAACTAAATTTAACCCCCTTAGTTATTGACACATTTAAAATATGAAACCTCGACATTTCAGGATACATTATTAAAAGCAAGTGTAAAACTAGTAGATGTGAGATAAAAACAAAATTATTTCTTATCAGAAAAGCATGCAATATAAACAGTCATCATGTCTGTTTTCCAAGCTGGTATGGGCTGGATGAGACTAGACATTATGCTTATATGTTCCATTTTGGCATGGTTTCTATGGTTTGATGCTTTTCCTAATCCCAACTACTTTACAGCTGGGGGTATTTCCTTGTGCCACCAACACTACCACTTTACAGAGTAGGCTAGGTATATCTTATAATGGCACCAGCACTACCACTTTACAGAGTGGGCTAGGTGTATCTTATCATAGTATTAGCACTAGGGTGATTATTGTGTGTTTTGTCAGGCAGAGATGGGAGTGAGCGGAGATGTATAAAGATTTTTTCTAGTTTTAAATAAATGCACATTCCTGAAATTATAATTTTCCATAATTTTCCTTTATTAATATCTTAGTAGTTCTGAATGAAATGAAAATATACAAAGGAAAATAGGCCGGCAAGGGTTTGCAGGTTGTTCTTTAGTTTATTATGGAATGCTGGGAATTACAGGTTTGAGCAGGTGAAGAGGCATTAAGAACAATGAGGAAGCAACAGAAAGAGCAACTAGATGGTTCTAGTTGGAAAAGAGGTAACTGGTCAGTAGAATGTCCTTTAGACACAGCTTGAGGTTTGATCAACCCCAGTCAGGTTACCTGGATGAGGGTGTATGCTGTTGTAAGACCTAAATCACTAGGTGACTCTAACATACAACACTGATGATGTGTTCAAGAATTTGCACCTGTAGATGTATGAAGAACATGTCAAGTACCTTAAAGTATTAAAAAGTAGAATATGTTATCTTTCATAACAATCATCATCATCATCATCATCATCAACGTTTAACGTCCGTGTTCCACGCTTGCATGGGTTTGGACGGGGGTAGTCCCACTTGAGGCAAGAGTGATTGTCTTGCTCGCATAGGACTGTCTGGCAGGTTTTCTACAGTTGGATGCCCTTCCTAACACCAACCACATTTACAGTGTGGGTCTGGGAGGTTTTTACCGTGTTGCCTACACGGCCACATTACAGCGTGGACTGTGTGTTTTTTTGTCGTGACACCTACACGATCTCATTTGTTTCGGCCTGGATGGCGCGGCACCAACATAACTTTACATAGAACGGGGTGGTGTGGATGGGGTGGGGGTGGTGGCGGGATGGGGTGTATTTTGTTAGAGATGCCTACTGGCAAGGCGGGTCTTCTCTGTTACTGAGTACCGCCAAAGGTCACGGTCCAGTGACATTGTCTTGGAGAGGTGTAAGTGTGTGAGGTCGGAGTTTATCAGCTCATCCCATGTTTTTCTAGGTCTGCATATTCCGTGGCTACCGTCTATCTTTATTGCCCTGCACTTTGTAATACAGCTATCGACTTTCATGCGCATCACGTGTCCATACCAACGCAGCCTTCTCTCGAGTAAACAACATCTGATCCCTCTTATCTCTAATTTTTTCCTTAGTTCATTTATGCTTTGCCGTTCACGTATATTACTGTTACACATCCAGCGGAGCATGCAAGCTTCGTTCCTCTCTAGTCTGCGTATATCCTCAGCACACAATGCCCAGGTCTCACTACCATGCAACATTGCTGTTCGTATGCAGGCATCGTACAACCTGCCTTTCATTTTTAGGGAGAACCCTTTAGCAGCTAATAGTGGTATAAGCTCTCTGAACTTTTTCCAACCAGTTCTGACTCTAGCTACAGTACCTTCAGAGCACCCTCCCCCACTGCTGATTTTATCGCCCAGGTAACGGAAGCTGTCCACTATTTCTATAGAACCCTCTGCGCAATTGAAAGAGCTAGTATTTTGTGGGCACTTGCTGCTACTTATTGCACCAGAACACAACAATGATTATTGTTATTATTTTTTTATATATATCTCAAGTATAATGGTAAGTGTAAAAGCCAAATTTGCTATTCATGTCCACCCTTAGCTATGGTCATGAATCTTGGGTAGTGATCAAAAGAATACAATTACAAATACAAGTAGCCAAAATGGGGTTCCTCCGAAGAGTCTCTGGAGTAATGTTACATGACAGGAACATTAGTTTGGTGATCAGAGAATCACTCTAGGCAGAGCCACTATTTTTCTGCGTATACAGATCACAGCCCCGGTGCTATGGACACAAGGTTAAAATGTTTAAAGAAAAAAATCACAGGACATATATTATGGGTAAAGCCAACCAGCAGGAGACCCAAAGGTAGATCACAGGCAAGATGGTTGGATAACACTCATAACTTTGGTTGGTCTCACTTGAGGATCTAGCTGAATCATTTGGTGATGATTGTTTTTGATAGGATCCTCTGGAAAATGTGTCTGACGATTCTGCCTCCATGACCCTCTCAGGAATAAGTGGGTGAAGAAGAAGAATGAATAAATGAATAACCTGAAATATGTATCAGCCATAATATTCTAATTGGCACTACTTGATCAAATGATACAGTAACAGCAGTAATTTATCTACATACTTGAGTTACAAAATTTGCATAAAACAGCCACGTGTAAAGATACTTACAATCTGTTTCTCTGTATATTTATTGGAACTGAGCAAGTTGACAGCTTCCATGTGGCCAAAGTCAATATCATGACCAAGTAAGAAAATAAACAGCAGTTTGCAGACATATTTCTTCTTTTGATAGCCATCCAATGTTTTGTCACCTGAAATTAATGAGAAATAGAAAAGGAAAATAGTAAGAAAGATAGAACTATATGTTTCTTTCAAAATCACTCCAGGACAACATAAAAAAACCCCATCAATTTTTAACCTTCTAATTTTTTAAATAATTCAGTTTAACCAATTAAATGCATAAAATATAATTCCCATTCTACAATCAAAGGTAGTGAGTGGGAATTAAATGTCTTACAACATTTGTTCCAACTTCCTGTACTCTAAGTTCAAATCCTGCCATGGTCAACATTGCTTTTCTTCCTTTCTCTTTCAATTGACTAAATTGAGCCATAACAAAGGTCGTGTGAGACCACTCATAGCGTCCCTTTATCTAGATATGCAGAAGGGCTGAAAAAGGAGCTGGTCACGTCTCATAGAAAAACTCTTATGTTAGTAGAACCTCCCACATCTTGTCTAGCCCATGCCACCATGAAAAGAAAGAGGGAGGGAGACTTAAATTGATGAAAAAGAAAAAGAAACAGAATAAAGTACCACCCCATTAATAATGTGAACAGTATTTAAAATTGAAATAAACACTTTGCATTGTATATTCTGTTACTGTCCTGTTCATGGTGGATACTATGTATTCATTAATGAGTTAATCAACAATGTTAGTTTTGTGATTAGAATTTAAAAAAAACAACACAAAAACTTGACTAGACTTGTTGTTTTAATTAAATTAAAATATATCTGTCTGCAAAGGAGAATGTGAAAGAGATGAAACGAAAGTAAAAGAAAAACAAATAGCAGTTTGAGAAAGTACAGAGATATATATTTTTTTAAATAATTAAAAATCAAAAAGTTGAGAAAACAATAAACAAAAGAATCTAATAGGATAGTAAAACAGACTTGCAAGACAAACTGGCAAATATGTAAAATATCTTATGACAGAATAGCTAAGATTCAGTGAATAGGAAGAATGCTGAGGAAGCCTAATAAGATACAAACTTGTTAACTTTGCATCATCATCATCATCATTTGTACAGCCATTCTTCCATACCAGTATGAGTTGGAAAAGACTAATTTCAGCCAGTTTTCTTTTTACTATAGATTATTAATTGCATTTTGCCTCCTTTACTACATTGGAATGGACCTCCATCAGTTTCAATGATGATTGTTCCAGTTGTTCAATCAACAAAATATGTTAAGTGGCTGAGCATTCTATAGATAGAGTACCCTTATTGTAACTCTCAGGGAAATTCAGAATGACAAGGCAGGCCATTTGAATTAGGGTACTGTCAATTAGTCAAGCTTCCAATTTCTGTCCACCCAATTTCACACACAAGGTATGTGTTATTGAGGTTATAGTAAATGGCACTTGCCCAAGATACCAGTGGGATCAAACCCAGTTCATAATGATTATGAAGTGAACCTCATAACCATTCGACTATTGCTGCATCCAATCCATATTACATTAACTTGACTCACTTGTTTTGCAGATGCTATCTCTGGGTAATTTCCCTCAAACATTATGATAATGTTTTACACCTATTTGTGGACATTATCGTACATCATGATCCTCTTATTTATCTGGCATGTATGGAGAAGTCTATGATTCACTAAAGTGGTCTCCTAAAACTAGAACAGCTCCAAAGTTGTCAGAGTTGTCAACTGAACTTACGAAGATCAGATTGAAATAATATTGAACATTAAATTGATGTTTTCTTCTCACCACATAGGTATTACTAAATGATTAGATTTATGTTATGCCTTACTACATTAAATCTGCCAACAACAGATTTGAGTAGCAGATTATGATTCCTATTATATTTGTATTTCACAAATTATTTTATCAAGAATGCTTGAAAGCAATCTTAATATTATCATTTTTAATACAAAACTGCCCGTGGTTCCATGATACAAAACTTTGTTTTCAAGTGTTTATATTTATCTAAGAACCTCCCATTATAATTTCATATAGGAACCTTTGTGAAGTTATTTTTCAAGCACAAGAATAATAATGAGAAAATTAGATATATTACTAAATCTTTCCAAATTCTTAATTATTTTTAAAAATATTTAAAAAATTATAGGCAGTACCTTTCATTTGAAATACGCCAGCAAAAGAGTTAAATAATTTATATTTTGTGACATAAATGTGGCATTGTCCTAAATTTTTAGAATATTTATTACTTATTTATGTTTGTCTGAAAGCTTATTCTTTTTCTATATTGTTAACATCAGTTCATTGTCCTGAGTGCAAAAATATATTTTTAATTTTGTTTCAAGTGAAGTGAGGACATTTTAAAGAGTAATCATTTTTCTACTCAAAACTAATGAATCTACAGCATTTATACTTCACCCATATATAAAAAAGATAATGAAATAACGTTATATCTAGGGTATAAAAAGAGAGATTTATATATATATTTTTAACATTTTGAAGTGTCGATAAGTTTTTAAAGCCAAAAATCAACTGAGCTCCTGATACAATGAAGAAATGTTTTTCACTTGAGTCAAGATCTTGTGGAATTGACATTTTCACAAGGTGGTTGATGCATATTTCAAAACTTTAACCTTTAGCATTTACATTATTTATATATACTAGTGTATTTTCCCGGTAAAGGTTTTATCTCACATAATATCGAATCTATGAAATTTCGATATTATGAATTGTCAGTTTGAATAGAAAAAGGTTGATAAAATTCTGGCCAGATATGGCTGGTTTAAATGCTAAAGGGTTAAATTGAAGTGTTTAAACTGTATTGATATATCTGTAGAGAGAGCTACATACATGTTTAGCCATGTCAGTTGTTTTATTGGCTTTGGAGAAGGAAAAAAAAAAAATCTGAACCCTATAATTGAAGTTACTCATTGTATGAACTATCACCATGCATTGATTGTGATTCAGTTATTATAAATGATATGGTCAATATTGTTGATGCTGCCAAAGGGCCTGCCTTAACACACATTTGTTTTGTAGTTTATAAGGAGATGGAGAGGCTGAGTATTCAAGCTTCCCTCTTTCACATATAACTTTCAAGTATAAATGTTCTCAATAGAGTTTCAACTGTCAAAATTGAATTTAAAAAAAAAAAATTTCTGGTAGATTTAAAACAGGCCCACCCAGGTAAGTTCAGTAACTCCATTTCATATTTAGCTAATATCTTTAGACATGTCAAAGAACCAGAAATGGGGAATATCAGTGTCATTTTATCGAGAAAAATATTTCAGCATTTAGATTAAGGCTTCAGGGGCCATGTTTACGAGTGATGGAAAGCTGAAGGCTGAATTAAGCGCAAGAATTGCAGGAGCCAGTGCAGTAATACACCAGTTTCAGCATTCAGAAGGGAGGTAGGTGTAAAAGCTAAACTCACTATCTTCAATTCAGTATTTGTGGCAACCTTTACCTTTGGTCATGAATCTTGGGTAATGATTGAAAGAATATAATCGTGATTACAAGCAGTCAAAATGGGGTCCTCCAAAAGGTCTTTGGAGTAATGTTACTTGATAGAGTGCACAGATTGGCGATCAGAGAGTTGTTCCAGGTGGAGCTGCTACTTCTCCGACAGGAGACCCAAAGGCAGACCACAAGCAAGATAGTTGGATAACATCCAGGAGCTTGGCTGGCATCGCTTGGGGATCTAGCCGGATCAGTTGGAGATGGTTGCTTCTGATAGGACATACTGTCAGTTGGGTTCTGAATCCCATTAACTGTAAAATTTTTGATGTGCCTGAAAAATCTGAAAGATTAGCAGAAACACTTCCTTGAACTTCTCTCTAGAAGTGAAGCACTTACTTGTACTTGTGTCAGTATTCAATCAGCATGGGTTGAACCAGCTCCAACCAGTGCATCTACATCATCACCAACAGCGGCTGCCGATGTACAGTAATTACAGACATCCAACAGAAGTCATGATTCTAAAGGCAGACACCATGTATGCGACGACCAGATAGCTCAAGCTTTGACATGATCATACCAGTCCACTTTACCAGTTACGCCATTGTGGGAGAGGCTAAAAGTACACCTGCATCATGGATGAGTTTACTTCATGGGTGGCAAAGTATGTAACCAAACAAACAGAGGCACCTTTTGAGTAGAAGTTGTTGGGGAGATTTGATCTGGCAGCGACAATGAATTTCAGAGTCTGACACAAAATCTAATGTGTGAACATGGAGGATTTAGAAAAGGTGAACATGTTAACCCTTTAGCATTTAAACCGGCTTTATCCGGCCAGAATTATCTCACCTCTTTCTGTTCAAACCGGCTGTAACCGATCACTCATACTGATGTTAAGGTATTGTTCTCAAAACAAGACATATCTCTCATCTTTTTGGATGCTAAAAGCTGCAAATGCTTTCAAAGATACACAAGTAAAAGTGAAAAGAAATACTGTTGTCTTTTGCAACAATCTACATTTGTAAAAAGATAATTTTCTACACTTGTAAATTTGGAAACAAAGCGCAGAAATCAGTTAGTCATTAAGGCACCAAAAAGCCTTCATTTTGATGTTATATCAAAAATGAAACTACCTTTTTTCCAAAGCCTTAAAGTTAATTTTTTAAAATCCTTTCTATTAATTTTATTTCTGTGTATTTTTATGAGAGCATGTTTTTCTTTTTATATTTTCCATTTCTCTATATGCTTGTGAACTTGAAAATTGATCCACAATAATATGAGGTAGCATTAAAAAATTTTTTTTTCTTTTTACAAACCTAAAGTGGAGATATTTAGAATGAAATACTTCAATTCTTTCCAATAAATATTTTTTAATATAAATTTTTGTATACCACATGAAACAATTTTATGATCATTGTTCACTTTGAAATCTAGAAATCATTTGACTTGAATAAATTTTTGGATAATACCTAAAACAAAGACCTCTGACCTTTGCTCAAGGGCAGGGGTTGGGAACATGCAGCTCTTTAGCTTATCTCGAGTGACTCTTACATGCTCTGAATTTAAAAAGTAATTAAAGTAAAAGCTATGACCTGAACATTGAAGAAATCTTGAGTAAGTTTTAAAGGTAAATATCACATTGAGTAACAAAAAAAGTAAGCTAAATTCATGTTTTCTTGTATGTATATATGTATGTTTGATTATAATAAATTAGGCAGCTGTGATAGTCGAATTTTTTTTCTAGCCAAACATATCTCTTCAGATAAAAACAGGTTTTTGACCCTTGCTCTAGGGTCATTAAAATAAGTATTAATAATACAGTGAAGTCAATTCCATTAACCACACTCCTTTCTTCCAGTGCTTAGTCAAAAGAAATCAACCTTTATATATTAACAGAATCTTCATGCTACTTTTTCTCATAAGGCAAATAAATAAAAGCAAAAAAAGTAAAGAAATGAAAAATAAAAAGCGCCATCAGATGCTAGAATTTATTCAATGTAAATAAAAATACAGCAATCCAAAAAGAGTTTACCTTTGAATTTGGAACGAATATTTGCCAATTCTTTGTTGATGCGCTTTATTTCTGCTTCTTTGCTTTTACCTGAAACAAAAACAAAACAAATGATTCAAGATTAAACTAGAAATAACATAGAAGATTTACTAAAAATAACTGTCAGCGGTGGAGTGGGATTTTAAAACAATTCAACTCCTATTTGAATTTTCTCAGACATTGCATTTTGATTTACTTTAAGAATTCTAATCATAAGAAAAGAAATGCATATGATTGAGACAGGATATAGTTTAGTAATGTGCCCAATTCTTCTATACTTCAATTCTGTTATCATCATCATCATCATCATTTAACGTCCATCTTCCACTCTAGCATGGGTTAGACGGGAGTTGTCCCACTTGAGGCAAGGTTGGTCGGGTGACCGTGTCTCGCTCATATAGGACTATCTGGCAGGTTTTCTACGGCTGGATGCCCTTCCTAACACCAACTACATTTACAGTGTGGAACTGGGAACTTTTTACCGTGTTACCTACACGGCCACATTACAGCGTGGACTGTGTGTTTTTTTGTTGTGACACCTACACGATCTCGATCGCATTATCTCATTCATTTGGACTGGATGTTGTGGTACCAACTTTACAGAGAGAGGGTGGTGTTGGTGGGAGTGGGAGGATAGGGTAGGGGTAGTGGATTGGGGTGTATATTTGGTTAAGAGGTGCCTACTGACTGTAGGTTTCGCTTTGTACATAGGCAAGGCGGGTCTTCTGTATTACTGCGTAGCACTAAAGATCTCGGTCCAGTGACATTGTCTTAGAGAGGTGCAAGTGTGTAAGGTCGGAATTTATCAGATCATCCCAGGTTTTTCTGTTATATATTGTAGAAAACCATAGACTTATAACTCATTTTATACGGTGATATTTAAACAAAATTTAAATAATTTTGCACTTCACAGTCACTGTTGTATAAGTGTGAACAGCAAAGCACAGATGAGGTGAAGGAAAAACTGGGCATAAGGGGAATCAGATATAGTGTGCAAGAAAGAAGATTGTGTTCGAAACACCTTCTTCATGTAGAAATAAACAAAAAAATGTATAGGTGTTTTACAGAAACCAGTTTAAGTTCTTGATTATTTCACAAGCCAATTGAAAATATAGCAACAAAAGCGATATCGCAAGCATTGTATCCCAGAACAATACTGAATATTCTAATCATTTTCATCTACCTAGCACAATAAAGTGGAAGTAAAGGAGAAAAAATACTAATATGATAAAATACCTATAGATCAGGGGAGCACTCTAGTCAGTTAGATTTTATCCTCATCAGAGGACGTGACAGATGGACGGTCGTAAACACAAAAGCCTTCCCTAGTGAGGAATGTACATCCCAACATAGCTTAGTTGTCAGCGACCTCACGGTCAGAACTAGACGAGCCCTGAAACAGAGGCCAACCTGGAGAAGAAAGATCTGGAAGCTGAAAGTCCCCTCAACCAGTAACAGATTTAAAGATATTTTACTCAACGCCTACGACAGTAAAGAAGAACAGATAGAGACATTTAACGTAGAAGAGAACTGGGAGTTCCTAAAAAATAACTTACTAGAGGCGACGGATGAGGTTTGTGGCTGGAGTAAGACCTCAAGCAGGAGGAGAGTGACTTGGTGGTGGAACAATAAGGTAGATGAAGCAGTCAAGGCCAAGAGACAGGCATGGAAAGAATGGAAGAACGGGGGGAGCAGGGTACATTACATAGAGACCAAGAGGGAAGCTAGGCGACAAGTATACTTAGCTAGGAGGGAAGCAGAGGATAGAAAATTCAAGCATGTTTTACAACGTGAGGACCAGAAACAGGAGGTATTCAAGATTGCGAGGCAGTGTGTCAGAGATAGTTGTGATGTCATTGGAGAGAAGTGTATCCGGAATGATAAAGGTGAGCTTGCCCTCACAAGTGCTGAGAAGAAAGATGCATGGAAGAGTCATTATGATAGATTACTAAATGAGGAGAATGCATGGGAAGAAGAGACCCTACCCCACGTCGACCCTATAGAGGGACCAGCAGTACAAGTCAGCGGCAGCGTAGTAAGTAAGGCAATCAGAGATATGAAGATAGGGAAGGCAACCGGTCCATCGGGTATAGCTGCCGAGATGCTGAAGGCATCTGGGTCTGTAGGTCACACTATAACCACACGTATCGTTAACCAGGTAATACTAGAGGGGGCCATACCAAAAGATTGGTGCAGTAGCATCATTGTCAACTGCTACAAAGGTAAAGGCGATGCACTAGATAGAGGAAACTATAGAGGTATAAAGTTGATGGACCAGGTCATGAAAGTAACAGAAAGAGTTATAGCACAGCTGATTAGGGACCGGGTGAATATAGACGAGATGCAATTTGGGTTTGTACCAGGGAAAGGCACCACTGATGCGCTCTTCCTTGTGAGGCAATTACAGGAAAAGTACCTAGCTAAAAGTAAGCCACTCTACTTGGCATTTGTCGACCTTGAGAAAGCCTTTGACAGAGTTCCACGTGCAGTAATCTGGTGGGCTCTTAGAAAACTAGGAGTAGATGAATGGCTTGTGAAAGCGGTACAAGCCATGTATAGGGGAGCAGTCAGCAAAGTTAGGATTGGCAATGAGTATAGCGAGGAATTTAGCGTACAGGTTGGGGTCCACCAGGGCTCTGTTCTTAGCCCTCTCCTGTTCATCATAGTCCTGCAGGCAATAACGGAGGAGTTTAAGACCGGATGCCCATGGGAACTCCTGTATGCTGATGACCTCGCACTCATAGCTGAATCTATGGTAGAACTAGAGAATAAATTCCAAACCTGGAAGCAGGGACTAGAGAGAAAGGGCCTCAAAGTCAACATGACAAAGACTAAGGTCCTTATAAGTAGACGAGAAAACAGAACCCAGATCCCCTCAGGGAAATGGCCTTGCTCAGTATGTAGGAAAGGTGTAGGTAGGAACTCCATTCTTTGCCCCAAATGCAAACAATGGGTACACAAGAGATGTAGCGGGATCTCAGGAAGCTTAATTAAGAATGTAGGCTTCACAGGTAGCAGCTGTGCTGTGACAGCAAGCAAACAGCCACAGGAAACAAGTACCACCAATCTCTGGGAGGGCCCTGTAGAAACAGTAGACAGCTTCTGCTACCTAGGTGACCGAATTAGCAACGGAGGTGGGTGCTCAGAAAGTACAATAACTAGGGTAAGAACGGGATGGAAGAAGTTTAGGGAACTACTACCACTGCTAGCTGCAAAAGGCTTCTCCCTCAGAATGAAAGGCAGACTGTATGATGCGTGTATCCGAACAGCGATGTTGCATGGTAGTGAGACCTGGGCGCTGAAGGTGGAAGACTTACGTAGATTAGAAAGAAACAAAGCCTGCATGCTCCGATGGATGTGTAACAGTAATATACGTGAACGACAAAGCATAAATGAATTGAGAGAGAGACTGAGCATAAGAGGAATCAAATGCTGCGTGCAGGAGAGGCGGTTACGCTGGTATGGACATGTGATGCGTATGAAGGATGACAGCTGCATAAAAAGGTGCAGAGCACTAGAAGTCAATGGAAACCGCGGAGTGGGGAGACCCAAGATGACTTGGGATGAGGTGATAAAAGCCGACCTTACCCAACTACACCTCTCAAAGTCAATGACACACGACCGTGACTTCTGGCGTCACGCAGTAATACAGAGTACCCGACCTCTCATGGGTACAAGCTGAAGCATATAGACAATATGCCCCCACACCCTCCCACTGCAAAGTGGTCGTGGAGGTGCCACAGCAAAAAAGCACCCAGCCCACACTGTAGAGTGGACGTGTAGGCGCCACGAAAAAGCACCCAGCACTCACTGTAAATGAGGTTGGTGTTAGGAAGGGCATCCAGCTGTAGAAATCAAGCCAGATCAGTTCCTGTATGAGCAAGGCATGGTCAGCCGACCAGACACTGCCCACAACAGGACAACCCGTCTAACCCATGCTAGCGTGGAAGAATGGACGTAAAACGGTGATGATGATGATGATGATGATGAATGTCATTGAATGTTTGGTACACTATTTTTTCTTTGTGATAACCATTTCATTATTGAATGTTTGATGAGATGGTGAATTGGCAGAATCATTATAATGTTTCAAATCTTGCTGAGTTAACTTTGCCTATTCTGGTGTTGATAAAATAAAGAACATTGGATTAATGGAATTGTTAGTGGTAGACAAATTATCTTGCAGTATTTGTTCTGGATGTTTACATTCTGACTAGTCAGGCAAGTGCAGTGAACTTGATAACCTTGAAAAAATGAAAAGTAAGACTGACCTAGGCAGGATTTGAACTCAAAAGTTGTGAAAGATCCCCTGGAATTAAGTCTAAACAATTCTACAGATGCTGCAATGAAATAATCAAACCTATGAGCTCAGATGGTCCACATATCATATCCAGCTTTAAATCAGAGTGTGGGTAGTTGTTGCTTTGCCAGATTTTTGTGTGTGTGTGTGTGTGTGTGTGTGTGTGTGTGTGTGTGTGTGTGTGTGTGTGTGTGTGTGTGTGTGTGCGTGCGTGCGTGCGTGCGTGCGTGCGTGCGTGCGTGCGTGCGTGCGTGCGTGCGTGCGTGCGTGCGTGTGTGTGTTGCTGTAAAATATGCTTGTGAAATCAAAGCATACACTTATTGTGTCCATTTGTGTCTTTTTGATTTTTTTTGTGGCACTCGAGGGTAATGCCTGGCCCATCGTTTAGAATGTCATCATTTTTGTTGGGTACAGGACTTTGTGTTTCTAAATTTCTATGTTTTTGCGTGCATTGATCTTTGCACAATTTTTTTCTTAAGTTAAAAAAAATGAACATCCGTACATCTATGCAATTCTTTTGTAATTTTTATAATATGAACACTTGTAATACAATCAATAAATTTTATGTTACTTATATGAATTGACATTCCTTTCTTTTGTTTGCTTTTTTTGTCTGGTTTTTGTTTTGGTTTATTGTTGTTTTAATCGTTATTATTCAGGGATTGTAAACTCATTGCATTATGTTGTGGTTGTTTTTCAACTAGTTACATTTTTTGCACGTGGTTCCAATGTAAGCAAATTTATATGATAGGGACACTCCATACATAAAATATATTTTTGGTAGGGTTCAGTGCTACTTGTCTAACATATTCTTCGTTTGCTGGCTATAATTACTTTTCTTTCATCGATGATGTCTGATTATTTTAAATCTTGCAGTGAGCTTCATTAAAGGCATCCATGATGTTATTCAACCCGATATCATCATGATTATTATTATATTAATAGCTGAGATACACCCTGTGAATTCTTTTAATGACAAGAAACAAATGAACTATGTAAAGACCTGCCTCTGTTTTCTATTGTAAAAGAAAACCATAGCCAAAGCAATCCATCTAGGAGTGTAGTCACTCTGAATAAAAACTGATACAGGGTAGAGAGGACACTTAAGGCCTGCCAGACAACTTCTTTAGTATTAGTAGCATGACAAAATGCACTAAGTCTATGCTGCAAACTGGCTGGAAAGACAGCTGACTAGAAAAAAAACCATGCTAAAAACATTATCAGTTCAATTTATAATAAATAAACACTAAAATACTAACTGCATATACTTTCCCAAAATTGTTCTCAAAGTGATGATAACGATGATATGAATTCTGCCTACCATAACTAATTGGACCCACTGAAGACCTTTATTTTGCTTCATCATCATCATCATCATCAACGTTTAACGTCCGTGTTCCACGCTTGCATGGGTTTGGACGGGGGTTTTCCCACTTGAGGCAAGAGTGATTGTCTTGCTCGCATAGGACTGTCTGGCAGGTTTTCTACAGTTGGATGCCCTTTCTAACACCAACCACATTTACAGTGTGGGTCTGGGAGGTTTTTACCGTGTTGCCTACACGGCCACATTACAGTGTGGACTGTGTGTTTTTTTGTTGTGACACCTACACGATCTTATTTGTTTCGGCCTGGATGGTGTGGCACCAACATAACTTTACATAGAAGGGGGCGGTGTGGATGGGGTGGGGGTGGTGGGACGGGGGTGTATTTTGTTAGAGATGCCTACTGACTGTAGTAGGTTTTACTATGTATTTAGGTAAGGCAGGTCTTCTCTATTACTGAGTACCGCCAAAGGTCTCAGTCTAGTGACATTGTCTTGGAGAGGTGTAAGTGTGTGAGGTCGGAGTTTATCAGCTCGTCCCAGGTTTTTCTAGGTCTGCCTATTCTGTGGCTACCATCTATCTTTATTGCCCTGCACTTTGTTATACAGCTATCGACTTTCATGCGCATCACGTGTCCATACCAACGTAGCCTTCTCTCGAGTAAACAACATCTGATCCCTCTTATTTCTAATTTTTTCCTTAGTTCATTTATGCTTTGCCGTTCACGTATATTACTATTACACATCCAGCGGAGCATGCAAGCTTCGTTCCTCTCTAGTCTGCGTATATCCTCTGCACACAATGCCCAGGTCTCACTGCCATGCAACATTGCTGTTCGTATGCAGGCATCATACAACCTGCCTTTCATTTTTAGGGAGAACCCTTTAGCGGCTAATAGTGGTATAAGCTCTCTGAACTTTTTCCATCCAGTTCTGACTCTAGCTACTGTACTTTCAGAGCACCCTCCCCAACTGCTGATTTTGTCACCCAGGTAACGGAAGCTGTCCACTATTTCTATAGAGCCCTCTGCGCTTCTCTCCCTAAACTATGTACATAATATGTAATCAATCTTTCATTTAAAGAACTGCCACCTTAAAGAGTCCCCTCTACTTAACCTCTAATTTTCCCATATATATTGTACTATTCTCCTATCTCTATAATTTATGAGTTCATGGAATTTAGGCACTAATAAATTTATAGCATCATATATACAATCACATGTGTATCATGGAAATGCACATTTATACACAAATAGACACCTTTCTCAATGTCACAATTTCGAATCAACCTAGTTTAGAAATTTAGTAATTTCTCTGTATATATGTTTGTGTATACATGTGTGTGCACACACAACCTCAGGACTGCATTAGTTATTTGATGCCACTAAATGCACACTGGAATGAAATCAATTAAAATCTAAATTGCTTTATTGCTAAAAAGTTTCAACAGCAAAGTGTCATACATTGTGAACAAAAACAAAATGACACTTTACAGCCATCAACTTTGATTCTAAACTTTCACATTAATAGCAATAGCTGCTCCAGAAACTATATATATGACGCACTTTATGAATATTTTTTCAAACAAATTTACTATGTTATTATCAAGAATGTTTGCTATGAATTTTGATAAGCTTTGAGTTAAATTTCTAATAATACTTAAATGAATGCAACAGATAGTTTCAAAGGGAAATATATGCTGTGTTTTGAGAGAACAGACAAGCGCAAGGAAAATCAATGTGATAAATCCAATATGGAAGGCTTTCATTTATGGTAATTTAATGTTTCTGATAAAGAAATCTAGCAAAGCAAAATGGATATTATCAGAAAAATAAAGAAGTGTTATTTACTTATTTATTTATTTCCTTTTGTAAAACACATTTTCCATCATTGAGGGAGTACATATTTGGCTCAATCTACTAAAAATAGCAGATAAATTTTCTTCAAATAATACTCTATTGTACAAGATAGAAAATTGACAGATTTGTTGATGTGTCAAATTACATGCCTTGCACTGTTTTCTGATTGTTTACATTCTAAGTTCAAATCATGCTAAGAGTAATAAATGCTTTTCACCTTTTTGGTATCAGGGTATTAATTCGGGATTTGAATGATGTGAGTCCCAAAGAAACACAGGCATCATAGTCAATTCGTTAAAGAAATTGAAGAGGTTTTTTGAAGATGTTTTTAAAGAAATAAAGAGAAAGTTATTTTATCTCAGAAGACGCACGAAAAAGCAGTTACTTATTTGTGATATATAGGCTTGAATTTTTTTCAACAAGAATTGAAGGGGTTTTTCGAAGAGATTTAAAAAAAAAAATAGATAAAAGGTTCTTTTGTTTCCTTGGGACTCATATTATCCAAATCCCAAATTAATTCCCTGACAATTCTTTAAATTGGAGTTGAAATGCATGTAGACATTAGTAAAATTATTTGAAGTATCTCTTTGGTTATCAATTGATTTAAAAGCTTTTATGTTCTGTATTCTTCCTTAAGTGGTTAAGATATTGAGCTTCTTGGCATTTAGTAAGAAACTTATGAATAAAATATTTAAAATGCCATTTAATCTTTAATATTCGTGGTTGTTTCTAATTAAACCATGGCATTTCCATGGGGTCAGTAAGCATAAATCAATACCTACCCATGGAAGAGGGATGTTAAATGATGATGATGATGGTAATACATTAATATGAACCAATTGGTTAGTCAATCACTATACATATTATCAACACTATAAAGACATTTACAGCATGCAAACTTGTGCAGTTGGATTCTATTATAGCCTCAGGTTGAACAATACTTTGTGAGAGAATTTAGTAAAATGGAAACTGCACAGAAGCTCATGATGTGAGTAAAAAAAATAAAAAAAATATGTGTGTGTATGTTTATGTATTGAAAGAATGACCAAAGAATTTGCAGGGATCAAAACATTTGGTCTGTATGATTACTAACAGTAACATATTG